>CM033394.1:14317159-14917159 GCA_019426215.1 Buddleja alternifolia | reverse complement strand
ATCATACATACATTTGATAAAACTCGGGGATTGATCCTGTTATTGGGAAATCCAAATAAATTTTAAAATTCTGTTTCTGCTGCGTTTGGTTATTTTCCCCCAACAATAATATAATTTTAAAATAGTAATAATAGTTATATAGATGAATATATATATATGTGTGTGTGTGTGTATATATGTAATACTAGTTGATATGTGTGTATATATATATATATATAATTTAATTAATATATAAAAATAAATCTATTGGATGTATTATATAATTAAAGAGCACCTTAGAGTAACTGCTTTGGACTGTCAATCGATTTTGGTGTAATCTTTGCAATTTTATTAAATAAATTAAGTGTAATGCATCGAGTGTGCGTTATTGATTAGTTTATAAATATGTATATATATAGTAGTTTATAGTTTATGTATGTATAAAAATACACGGTTGATGTGCCCCAAAAATGTCTAAGGGCATTATTGAAATTAATCTACCCCCGGCTTGGGCTGGGGGGCCTTCTATAAAGCACGTCCGCATATAATACAATAATTAAGCCTATAGTGCTGGCGGCTCATTATGAATATGGCCCCATATGCTCAAGATGCTATAAAAGTAATTATGTTATTTTAATATTAAATGACTTAATATTGGATTTAATAAAAAGTCTGGTGGGCTAGCATTAAGTTTGAGGCCACGGCCCATAGCCCACTTCCAGCTCCCTATATATATCTCAAAGGAACTGGTGAGTGATCATTTGTTGGGAATGTGCCCTCGATGCCAATGAGGAGTTAGAATATAAGGCACGAGTTTATATTGTACAACCTCTATTTAATATAAAGGCAATAGTATGTTGTTTGTATAATTCTTGATGGCATCTATAAAGTCTTAAATGAACAACTAGTCCATGTGTGTCATGGCAAACCTTCGCACTCCTTATAGTAGTTAAGGAGATGGGCACTAGAAGGGTTTGATACTTGATCACTTAAATCATTCGCAAGTCGGAGAATCTCAATTGGGCATTGAGATTCATATGGACTTGTATGACACATGCTCTGACAAAGGACTGTCAGTCGAACGCTATGGGTTAGTGGTAGTTTGTCTCATAGATACATTGATGGGATTAGTGTATTCGAACATGGCTCGTAGTAATCCGATCACATGGGTTTTTACTCAGTGACTGTCAATGATTGGATTACTGATTATAAAGGTATGCGTGAGCCTTAGACCTGAGAAGTTACGATCACAGTGTGCTTGTGACGTTGGATTCTGTCACTAGAGTAGTTAGGCCCGAATCACCAGTTGAAAGGTGGGGTCAACCTCGAAGTGCGTTCCAATGGGCAAATAGCATGTGAGGTGATTACCAAGAGGGAATTCATTGCTCGAAAGTAAAAGAGAAGTATCCTATGCGATTATAGGCAAATGAGATTGAAAGTCTCTGGCCAGAGCTGATGAACTAACTCTTTTTTAGTAATCTCATATTACTATAATTCTTAAGCATAGCATCGAGTCCTGTGAGTTGGACATATTCCATGACTCTCTCACGATCGGGATACGTCAGTTAAGGGCTTATACTCATACGGTATTCATAATCTAGAGGTTCGTAATGACATAGTCATTTCGTACTCGATTAGGCTACGATGTGGGGCCACGGTGTTGGCTATGTGTCACCCACATCCTTTGGTATCCTCCCATTTCCAATTGAGACGAACCTAGAGAGTCGCGCTATAAAGGAATAGACGGGGAAATCAAGTATTGTATTTAGAGGGTGTTCTGCTAATTTGTCCCTGGGTAGGACGAATTAATTAATTGGACAAATTAATTTAATTGGTTGTTTAATTGGATTAAACAATGGTAAATTAAATTAATTAGTTTGAATATTTAATTGACTAGGTTAATTAAACATTTAAATTAGAATAATAACTAATTATTTAATTAATTAATTAATGTTGATTTAATCAATATATATTTAATTGGATTAAATATTAATTGATTAAATTAATTGGACTAAGTTGACTGAGTCAACATAACTCAATTATTGTCCAAAAGCCCATGATGCTTGTACTGTAGGGCCTTGTTGGAGGATTTATTTAATCCTCCAACACAAGCCAGAGAATACAATTGAAACAATATTTTTCAGTAGAGAGAAAAATATAACCGAAATCCTCCACCAAATACATTAGACAGAGAAACTATTTTTCTTCCAACTCAGTCTCGCCTAGCCGCCCCGGAGATTGGAAATTTCCCGGAGTCAATTCCACCGCGTGATGATCTAGAGACGGTACAATTGAACCGTTAGAGAAAATTGAAGTTTCGCGAGGATTAAAGTTGAATACGCAAAAAGGTAAGTTTTTCGTATTCATCTTTTTCATGATTAAAATCGACGAAAGCCACGAATTGATCTTGGTTTGGGAATCCGGATCTGTTTTTCGTTTCCGCTGCGCATGCCTAACAGGATTCCCAACATCATTATCTACTCTCTCAGAAAAAATCCACTGACTATTCCTGAGAGTAATTCCACCACAGAACTACGAATTAACTTGATCCCATAACTTCGGGTATGTAGAAAGCTCGCATAACAGCGAGTGCGGTCTATACATAATACAACCCCTAACCTAGTTTGTCGTGTGTTAGACAGGATTTCCTCCCCACGTGGTAAGTCACATGATATTATCTGATTGACAAATTTAACCTTCATCAGTTTGGCGCCGTCTGTGGGAACAGCGCTCCAGCCACTGAGTATGCAAACTAGGTCCCAAGCACGTACCACAAGTGATAGGATGACTAGCAACAATCATTGAGTAGTAGGCAATGAAGTCCATAACCCAATGCCTGAATATCTGACAGACGTTCAAGTCAGTGGAGAAGGTCTTACGATCGGTCAAGCTGATGATGGAGGTCTTGAAATATCACCCCTGGCGAATGAGCAGAACGTGCCTCCCGTAACACCAGCAGTGATTCCACCCCCTACAAATAAGGTGTTCGAGATCACTCAAGAGGCACCACTTGCTCTTGTTGAAGACGCTTCAGTGAGGGCAGCAGCGCAGGCGTTTCAGCAATATCCCCAAGAACACCCGTCACACGCGACTCCTGTCCCATTAGCTGTCATGGGGAAAGACCCCCCACGTGAGAAATCATCAAGAGGCGCCCCCACTCAAGAGAAGGGTCCTCTTGTTCCATCCCCTCAGTCAGTTCGTAGAGGCCAGGAGCCTCGAGAGAAAAGTCTCCCACAGCGAGTGGAGCCTAGCCAATCCCCCGGCTGAGGCCAAGAGTCCTTTACCCCTGGTGGGATTGGAACAAGGGGGTCCAACTCCCGGGTAAATAGGATAGCACGTGAAAAGGAAGAGAACAACGTGGTTTCACCCCATGAGAGGCCACCGCGGGGAAGAGATCGAGGGTCAACGCCTCCTAAGTCTCTCTCCACGTAGAGGTCGAGCATCCTTAACTCCTAAAGAGACCTTGCCAAGGCAAAAAGGTCGGCGTAGACGTTAACCCCGCCATGATGAAAGTTTGGAGAACTGTGGAAAATATAAAGATATGCAGCTAGTACTCTTAGCTGTAGCTCCCCCCAAGAGAAGTCCTTTCTACCCAGCAATTTTGGCAGTCTCTACCACAAGGACTCAAGATACCACACTTGAACAAGTATGAGGGAGTTGGAGATCCTCAAGAGCACGTTAACAAGTTCAATGCTAAGGCTGACATGTACGACATCAGTGACGCGACCTACTGTAAGATTTTTTGGACCACCCTATCAGGTCGGGACCTTAGCTAGTTTGACCAATTTCTCGCCGGTGGCATTACCGACTTCAAGCAGTTGACAAGGCGTTTCCTTAACCACTTTTCTATGACACAAGAAATATCCAAAGACAGCCTCATTTCTGTTCACGGTGGTGCAAAAAGATGGGGAATCCTTGAGAGAGTATGTATAGAGATTCTCCACAGCGGTGTCCGAGGTACCGCATGTCAACCACGAATTGCTGTCGGGGATAATGTAAAGGAACTTGCGCAATAGTAGATTCAAGGAGTCTATAGCTGGGAAGCTGCCAATCACTATGGAGGAGCTGCTGACTAGAGCCAAAAAATACATTAGGATCGAAGAGACTGTCGGTCCGGCAAAGCAAGAGGGCATTGGTAACAAAAGGAAGACAAGGGAAGATGATAAGATGTCGGAGACTAAGGAGCTCAATCACATGCGTCCTTTGAGGTCCTCTAAGTATACCCCCCTTACACTCCCGCTAGAGCAAGTTCTGGCTATCGCCGAGCAGTAAGGCATAGTCCAATGGCTAAAAAAGATGAAAGATAATCCCAGCTGCCTCAAGTCAAGGAAATATTGTAGGTTCCATCGGGACAAAGGTCACACTATCGAGGAATGCCACCATCTACAGGTGGAGATTGAGAAGCTCATTAAGAGGGGTTACTTGCAAGAAGTAGTAGAACCATCCAAGGTGACCGCCCAATACCCGTCGGGGCCATGAGGTAGAGACGGGG
Organism: Buddleja alternifolia; assembly: GCA_019426215.1. NCBI lineage: Eukaryota > Viridiplantae > Streptophyta > Magnoliopsida > Lamiales > Scrophulariaceae > Buddleja > Buddleja alternifolia. The sequence goes on along the minus strand of CM033394.1, from coordinate 14,912,688 downwards.
ACAAAGGCAACCCCTCCCCCAAGGCGAACTTGGATATGGAAAATGCCACGGTGAATGGGATCATATGGGTGATAGTAGGCCCAGCGGGAGGAGACTCCGTGAATTCTAGGAAAGCCTCACTAAGAGCTGCTACGGGTCTACATGCCATCAGCTCCCCGCGGGATGAACAAGTGAATCAAGTACTTGAGCCAAATACACAAATCATAGATTTTGGAATATAAGACATGGAAAACAACATCCCATTAGTCAATGACACCTTGTTGATATCGGAAACCATCTCCAACTTTTGGGTGAAGAAGATTCTAGTCGACAATGGGAGCTCAGCAGACATCATCTTTTACAATGCCTTCACCCAACTAGGGGTGCATAATGTGCAACTCCAAGCGGTCAACACCCCCCTAACTGGATTCACGGGTAAGATGGTGGAAGCACTAAGGGAGGTGTCTCTCCCCATTGAGTGCATTTCCAGTCCACTCTACAAAGATGTGAAGTTCTTGGTGGTCAAAGCCTCTTCCACCTACAATGTCATTTTGGGGAGGCCGAGCTTAAACCTGTTCCAAGCCGTCATATCCACCTATCATAGGAAGATAAAATTTTCAACACCTGTAGGAACATGGGAAGCTGTGGGTAACGTGAAGGTAGCAAGAGAGTGCTACACTAACGCCTTGAAGAAGCCTAAGAGAAAGCACAGAGACAATGATCACGGTGGCAAGGGGAAATAAGTTGCGGTAAACTTAATCTTGCTAGAGGAAAGTCACTTGGTGGGCAAGACCCAATTAGTGGCACTTGGCCAAAATCCAAGCAGTCATACGCCTTTGAAGAAAATGAGAGCCACGACATGCTACCCGAGAAAGGCAATGCCCACTTCAAGAGCACGACGCCCATCACTAACAAGGGAGACTCCAACGCTAGGGATCCAAGGGAGGCGACAGGAGCGTCGGTACTGGAGACCAATCACGAGATAAACCCCTTGGGAAACATCCCTCAAACTTGACAAGGTGTTAGGCCTCATGAGGCCTCAACAGGTATCAAATGAATTAAAAAACTATCTTATTTCTTGTATTGCTATTGAACAATTTCGAGTTGGCCACGAGCCAAGCACTGAGTAGAGGCGCCCACCAGTGCCACCTACCTTTACCTAAGTTTTGAGGTGCCTATGTGCACCCCTGTACATTTTGCATTGATGTTTGGATATTTTAATAATTTTCGCTATCGGTTTGTTAAGTGCCAAGTGGCACCTTTCTCATTATACTGCGGTGTATGTTAGTTTTATTTGATAGCGTGCTAGCATATCATATGAATGTGTATAACATTACTGAACGGGTGACTTAACAACACCCAAAACAAATGCTCCTCGGAACCAATGATTCCAACCGAAGCTACTTACAAAATCAAAGGCCCCCTCAAAGGCTAACATAGGTGGAGCAACAAAAGTCCTCCGAAAAAAAAAATTCGGTTGAGGCTAGCCCACCTTATAATCCTTCCAGTATCATTGAGAGGGAATGAGGTTTGTAAAACTACCCCCCTGCAATGTGGACTCTAGACCGAGATTATATCGGCAAGGCTAGCATGATAATTCATCTCAAGCTAAAATAAATAACACTTATGGCTATTTTAGCCACTTATAATTCTATATGTGGAAAACTCCTAAGGAATGGGTGGCATCATACTTCAAAAAATTGGGCATCAGCTTATTAATTTACACAGTCGTTAGTACTTAAATTAACGACCCCACACTTGAGAAAATTAACATTTTCGAATGGCCATGAGATAAGGCAATCAAAAATTGCGCTAGATAATTTCAAGAGCCAAAAATCACCCCTCACAAACTTACTCTTAAATATTGTAGAACACATATTAAGGAGTAGGGGACAAGGAGGTATTGAACAGCTAGCGCTAGCCAACGAGCTAGTAATTTTAAAGCAATAGCTAGCGCTAGCCGATGTAGCTAGTAATTTCAAAGCCTAGTGTTTAAAACGCCCAAGAGGCACTCACCCCTAGTGATGTGTGGTCTCTTGTGTGTAGTTTAGGGTCAGTTTTTGCTTCGTTTTCAGAGTCTTATCGTTGTTTTGTGTTTTTTCTTGGTGTTTTTCATCATATTTTGGCTAGACTACTGTTGGAAGTTATTTTGGGTTGCAGGAAAGCATAAGTTGGACATAATGGACTAGATTTTGGATGCTAGCATTGATTAATTCAAGACCAAGATCAAAGGGAACAAGAATGGAGAGAAAAAGAGTTTTTAGAGAGAAACATGGGAGGGCCGTGCTTTTTGGCACGCCAGTTCTGCGCGTCTGCATTTTTATTTCCCCACGTTTTTTTTATCAATTATTTCCCTACTTTGACCCACCTTCTTGGGGGATATAAATAGGGTATTGAGAGACTGAAAAAGGGGGGAGAGTTACAACATTAGGGTTAGAAAAGAGAATCTTTTTACTTTGAAAAACATCGAGAGATTCAAGAAGAGGAAAAAGACGACTTTGCAAGTTTGGATTCAAACCTTCGACAAGATTTAATCGAGAAACCAAGATTTCTTCTTTATTTCTCCTTTTGAATCATTGTTCGATATTGTTTATCAAGTCTATCTTTATTATTTGGTTTGTTTCCTTGATATGATGGAGTAATTCTCATTATTCTAGGATTTTGGGATAACCCAATGATAATTTAGCGATCTAAACTGTGATTTTCTCGTTATTGTGGGTGCATGTACTTATGATTTAATCTCTAGTGTGCTTTAATGCTTGCGGATTTGCTGGCCACAAATTTGCATGATATTAAATAAGGGATAATTGCATAAAATCCCCCTGTGTTATTTTGAAAATGCTAAAAAAAAACCTGTGTTAACGAAATAGGCTAATCACCCCCCTGTGTTCCTAAAAAGTGTGCAAAAAAGCCAAATTTTGTTAAAATGATAGAAGAAAATATGTATTTTTTGGGTGAATTAACACTATCTGCCTTTTATAAAGTATGAAAAGTATATAAATGACAAATGAGCATGTCAATAAAGGTGGGGGAAAAACGCACTCGTTTTTTAATGAAATTTGGCTTTTTTGCACACTTTTCAAGAACACAGGGGTGTGATTAGCCTATTTCGTTAATACAGCATTTTTTTTAGCATTTTTGAAATAACACAGGAGGGTTTTATGCAATTACCCCATTAAATATTAGGTGAAGGACTGAAAGGTGAAATCTCAATATTGGAACCCTAGAATTGAACCTAAGATCTTTAATTATGAAAGTAGATTTAAGTCTTTTGAGGGTTTGATGCATTATCACAGAGCTTAATGAGCTAGAATTGGTTCTAATCACTACGAAAGTAGAGGGTTAATCAATTTGGGTATGTTATTATACTTTGAAAGAAGATAATAATCAAATTAGGATAATACCCTTCATAAGTTGGCATTCACAATAGAGAGAAAGACATAGTAACGGTAGATAATATTCATTGTGGTGAACCCTGATCCTAGAAGCTTCAATATATTGACATTTCTCTTTGTTTTATTTAATCGCTCTTGAATTTTAATTAGTTGAATATCTTTTAGTTTAATTTCTTGCTATCTTTACTTCATATCTAATTTATAATCGGTTTAGATTACTAGATTGTGAAAAATTAGTAATCAACAATCAAGTCCTCATGGGAACGACAACTTTGTGCTACACGATAAGCCGTGCACTTGCAGTAAACCCACATCACCTCGCATTCATAAATTTTCGGCGATGGCACGTTAAAATCCGCCAACGGCATGTTAAAATCTGCCAATGGCATGTTAAAATGGCTAAGTACTTGAGCTAGTGCTCAAATAAGCCACAAGGTACCACAGCAAAATAATTAAACAATTGATATAACACTCGCGACCTCAAAAGCGAAAAGGGATAGTTATGGTCAATATCCATAACGATCCAAGAGGCAACATGCCAAAGCATAAAATAGTTCAAGAACAAAACTTACCCACAATTGGGTATACAAGAATAAAATCTTACAAATAACAAAACAAGACTATAATAAAAATAGTTCGAAAACAAGTAAAAAGGCCAAAATACTAAAGGCATGAGAGGGCTAAAATGTTAAGAGGGTGACTAACACCTCAACTAGCTGTATCGCCACTACCTCGGCCTCCCCGTCACTAGTGTCGGGGACATCACCATACAACCACTTGAAATCATCGCCCGGATACCGACCACTTTCATGAAAAGTTCTACAGCATTTGCGAATCGTCTTAGTCATGAATCCTCTAGCAATATCATATGCTCGCTTGTTGCACTCATCGATGAAGTCGACGCTCTTGCGAAATTTATCCACCGCCGAGTTTCGGGCATCACGTAAAGTCTTTTTCCTGGCATCTTAGCCAAGGAAGCAGCTACCATCGGATATTTTTGTCTCAAGCTTCTTTCTAGCCTCGCCATACTTCTTCTCCCATTTTTCAGCCAACCCCTTGGCTCCAAAGAACTTAGAAAGAAGCTTCTGGTTTTGCTGGCGACTTTCGCCATACTTTTTCTCCACTTCTTCCCACTTAAGTCGGAGGTGATGAGATAATTAGATTCACTGAGAAGACAAAAAAAAAAAAAGATTGTGTAAAAACATAGATGCGTAAACATACAGCCTCTAAATGATGGCAATGACACATGGAAACGCTTACCCGACCAGCCCTTGTGGAGATCTCCTGGTCGAGGCGCTCAGCTGATAGAGATAATAAATGGGTAGAGTCGTGATCAGTCATGGCCACTCTCATCAAAGACCAAGGGGTCACAGAATCAGTGGTATCCAAAAAAAAGCTAACGTTGAAATCCAGGTTTGCCCCAAAGTTAAATAGCCCCTTGCCAAGGCCGGAGGAACTAGAGATCCATGGAGAGGAATCGCGAGCACGCTTCGCGGGTGGAGCTGGAGGAGGCAAAAAATACATGGGTGCATGACCCCCAGGAATGTTGCATCCCCTCTAAATGCTATCTCTTTATCGCGGTTGTCTTTAGAAGGGGAGTGGGTCGAGCCCCCGAGCGTAATCTCGCCATCCCCTCTTTCCAATACTACCGTGCCTTGACGGCTAGCGGGGGTGCCCAACATAGGGCCCTGAACACCTCTAGGGCCGAAACCTGCCATCATAGTGTCAAAGTCGAGAGTGCATGACGCTTGGTTAGGTTAAGCGAGTCTCGAAGACTTAGCTACCCCTGTTATGTCTTTTGAGGCGAGGTACGGGGGCGCTTGTGGGTTGGCCACACCACTATGGCCACCAGTGGTGAGAGGAGTCGGAGGGGCAGTGGAACTCACTTTGTCACCCTTGGTAACCTTCACACCAATGAAAAATACATAAAGAAACCAAGCGTTATTATATGACAGTATAATGGCAAACTATGCTTGAAAGCTACATCATGAATTGAGAAAAAGGTAAACATATATGTATATCGTGATTATATAACCGGCCAACGTCGAACCTATGGTCAAATAAGCCTGCCTTGCTAAAGATAACTTTAAGTTGTTTTCGAGCGCGGTTGACCTTATGAGGAGCAACGCCCTCATTCCAACGCAATGGCATCTACATACCCAAGTGGGTAATAGAAAAGTAAAAGAACTTTAATTTTCAATTACCCCTTAGGGATAATGTTACCCTCTAAGAACCTAATGGTTGAAGAAGGGAAAAAATACACGTAAGGTGCGGTAGAACACAGCATATCCGTAAAAAGAGCTTGAAAAATGTCTAAATATATCTCAAGGTTTAACTCGGTAAACCGACTAACAAAACCCTCAAAGAAGATGAAACAATTGGGGGTTAATTGACTTATGCAAATTCGGTAGTGAGCTAAAATTTCCCTAAAAAATTTGTGATACGGGATGGTGAACCCCGTGCGGAAATACTATAAGTAAAGAGTTATGTGCCCCTTGGGAGGGCCAGAAATTCGCCAACTCGGTACAGGAACTAGCAACTCGAGGTCCACCTCGGTATTCCCAAATAGTGCGGAAAGTTTGACTCCAGTTATGGAAGTGTCACAAGAGTCGCACGTGAGATCCTCACGACTAGATGGACCCTCACTATCAGAGGAAGAAGAGCTCCCTAGTCCTATGAAAAATAGGGGATTCAAATTAGAAGAAAGTCCTTCATAGATGGTATCTAAAACGATAACACTAATGCAATATTTTTTACAAGTAAAAAAGAACCAACAAAAATCAACAAAGGCTAAACCGACCCCGCCGCCGCGCCTCGGAGCGTAGCCCTGGGATCACACCATACCCCGAGAGGCAAAACACAATGCCTCGTGGCCTGGCAAGGCGTCGTGCCTCGTGGCCCAAAACACAATGCCTCGTGGCCTGGCAAGGAGGCATGCCACGTGGCCCAGCCACGAGGCACGACGCCTCGCGGTTGGGCCGCGAGGCTTTTAGCCACGTGCCCTGACCCCGAGGCCAAGTCGCGCTCCCTTTCGGCATATACGCCTCGCGGTCGGGCCTCGAGGGTTTTAGCCACGTGCCTCGACCCCGAGGCCAAGTCACGCCCCCTTTTGGCATATGAGGTTTATCGCCCCTGATTGAAGAGGTATATTTGCCCTTAACATTAACGACCCAGAGAAAAAAAGGCTCATGAAAGCAAAGAGGTCACCAAATGAATCGATTAGAGTGTTGGCAAAAAAACAATTTCTCACACTACTAGCATAACACTACAAAATGGGGAGCAAATACATAAGATTCTAGATTTACCTTGGTCACCTTGGCTTCTACCCATTGTTGGCTATGGGAGAAGCTCCTAGAGAGAGAATTTTTGAAAAGATGCGGATATACATGGGTGTTAGAGTGAAAGCCACCAACCCACCTATACTTAGACAAAAATTAGGTGGAAGCTTTTATGACCCCTAATCCAGTACAAATTGGAACTTAGTGGCACTGCCTAAGCGAAACTATTTCTACTCCCAGATATACCATTGGGTAAACCCGAGAGTGTGGGGCATTATGATATGCACCAAAAATGTCTAAGGACATTATGATAATTAATCTATCCCCGGCTTAGGCTGGGGCACCTTCTATAAAGCACGTCTGCATATAATACGATAATTAAGCCCATAGGGCTGGCGGCCCATTATGAATATGGCCCATTATGCTCAAGAGGCTATAAAAGTAATTAGGCTATTTTAATATTAAATGGCTTAATATTGGATTTAATGAAAAGTCTAGTGGGCTAGCATTAACTTTGAGCCCATGGCCCATAACCCATTTCCAGCTCCCTATATATATCTCAAAGGAGCTGGTGAGTGATCATTATCTACTCTCTCAGAAAAAATCCACTGACTACTCCTGTGAGTAATTGCACCACAGAACTACAAATTGACTTGATCTCATCACTTCGGGTACATAGGCAGCTCGCATAACAGCGAGTGCAGTCTATATATAATACAACCCCAACCTAGTTTGTCGTGTGTTGGACCGGATTCCCTCCCCACGTGGTAAATCACATGATATTATCTGATTGACAAATTTTACTCTCATCAACGGTATATATGTACAAATATATATGCAAATTATATATATATGGTAAAATATATTTATGTATGTTCTCAATATATATGTATATATATCTTATATTTTCTTATAAATATAATCCTTATACATATAATATAAATATCATGTGATGAAATGAGAGAGAGAGAGATAGAGAGAGAGAAACGCATGAGAGAAAAGGAGTAGGGAGAGATCGTAGGAGAGAGACAGAGTGATTATTTTTTTTTGACAAAGAGAAAGAGCGAGAAAAAGAGAGAAAAAAAGTAGGGGACAGTGATGCAGTAAATGATTTTTTTTTCTCACAAAAAATACACACATTTTTTGGCCCAAAATTGTGTTAACTAAACACAATTGGGCCAAAAATTCTGACCAAACTGGGTCTAGAAACATATCCAAACATAGTCTTTTATATAAAAAAGCTACAATTTCGGTGCGGCTCGGTATAGTACGATTTTGAAGAACTATGAACCTATTTGTTTTATGATATTCATCCAACGTGATATCAAGTTCCATAGTTATGTGTGAAGTCCAGGAACTTCATCAAACAATTATAAAGTATATTAAAGGGAGATAAAAAAATGTCTTTTATTAAAATAAAAAATAAACAAAAGTTTTTGGTTGCAAAATGTTAGATGGGAAAGTCTAATCACTCGAGTCGATCGCACAAAGAGAAGTCCTCCCCAGGGCGGTGTCTCCAGTAGGATTCGAACCTTTATCGCCTTTGAGGTCACAAACCGCTTACCACTTGGCCCAACCACCTTGGTTATAAATATACAAAATTGTTATATCAATAATAGGAAGGAAAAAAAAAAGAAGACTCTTCTAACAATCCCGTGCCAAAGGAATAGGATTACAAGTTACAACTAGTTTACATGACGTAGTTACCAACAAATTGTTTAGTCAAAGATAAAATAACAAGGGAGTTGTAAAAAGGAAAAAAAAATGACAAAGGAAAAGAACAAAATGGTATCTGATGTAGGGTTTTGTATTTGATTAATACCAAAAAAAAAAAAATCTCAAAATAATATAGTTTTAAAAGTATTATATTTTTAATATAAGATGGCATTTCAAATGCCGTCTTCATGAATTTAAAAAAAAAAAAGAAAATTTGAAGACGACATTCGAAATGTCGTCTTCATTAATTATATTTATTTATTTTTCGTAAATTCGAAGACGACATTTAAAATGTCGTCTTCACTGTTCATCAAATTAAATATTTTTTTTTTAACGAAACAGTGAAGACGACATTTTAAATGTCGTCTTCACTGTTTCGTTAAAAAAAATATTTATTGAAGACGACATTCTAAATGTCGTCTTCAAATTAATTTTTTTTTAAATAAACATTTTAACTAAATTATGTAAATATTCAACCGGCTAAAATTATTTTCAATGCAATTTATCTTCTTTTTTTTCGAAAATTTTTAGAATTAGGGCTAAAATGAAAACTTTCAACCTTGTTCATTTTTCATTGTTAATAATTTTTATTTTTTTACCTTGTTCATAATTGTGACAATTGACTTTAAATTTCAAAAAAATTCTAATTCTATTTTTATATTTTATTTTACAAATAACAAAAGTATCATTCAAGTGGTTTATTGAAAATGAAAATCATGATTGTCTAAAAATGTCCCCCAGTACCACAAGGACGTGGTCGCCTACTTCTACGATCTCTAACTATTTGCTCATCTTCTTGAGCACGAGAATCATAATAGTGACGTTGCATCTCAGAATGTTGTGTTTTTTCATCGTCACAAGTACTATTATCATTCAAATTAATCTCATGACGAGTTGATGCAGTTGTCCCACTTGACTCTCTGCGATCACGATATGTCGTAGTCAATACCGGCCATGGGATGGGCGAAGCGTTGAATACTGGGCGTGAAGGCGCAAATGCAGGTGCAAGCCCGAGGTCTAGAAAAGATATATCCACCTGTCCAAATAAAAATTCTCCATGTGGCGCCAATGGAGTGAACGAAAATTGATCGTTTTGCTGTAGTGGCTGAGGTACGTAATAATCGTCCTGAATATTTCCACATGCCGATACAGAGGGTGCTGATGTAAATGGTTCTGGAACAGCTATTCGAGAAGATAAATTCTGAGGGATGCTATAAGAGGTTGAAGCACAGCCAGTAAATGGCTGATCAGGGACATGATATGACTCTGGGGCACTAACAGAAAACGTATGATCAGGTCTATGATTGGATGTTGATGGACCTACTCCATCTTCAGAACCATGGGACCTCATGCTACGAGTTCTCTTTCTTGTTCTTCTTTGCCCAACCTCTGGTGCCCCTGTTTGGTCGTTCGTCAAAACATCCATTGACTGTCGGCGTGTAGCGATTGTATGGACGTTCATAGCTATGGATCTATGTTGGTCCACCAATGAGTTCAATCCATCTATGTCATGAGGCCTATGATCATATCCAATCGCCATAGCTGACATCTGACCAGCCTGAAATGGTAGAGAACGTCGTAAATAAGAAGAACTAATTGATTTATAGAAACTTAAGCTTGCAAATTATACGTAAGTTTTCTCTTTACGTACCACAATTTCCCACAATGGTGCCTCCCCTGGTTGGAATCCCGACTGGACGACATGCATAGTAGGTGATATATAACGACGTGTAATTTTATCATACCACTCGTCATATCTACCTTCTGTAGTGCATTCGTCATTGATATTGTCTCCCCACACCGACCGGACAAGTCAATCATTCCACATTGTAATGAAGTCCCTGTGGAATGTCTCCCAGTTCTGGTTTAGACGTCCCCTGCGGTCGATTGTATGCAAGTAGAAATTATTAAATTCAAGGTCACGAGAAATCCCTTGTCGTAGTCCAAACTGCCGTAAAACTCGTTCGGGATAATGCCCCTCAACGAGGGCGTAGAATATCAATGGACAAGATGATTTCCACACTCTCTGTTCAAGACATTCACATGGAAAAAATTGGATTTCCGGGTTACCCATGTTATATGGTTGCCAATCAAACTGCAACAAGAAAAATATACTTAAAAATGTAATACTAAGATGGACATTTCATAATATTATGCATATCAAATTATCTTGCTTACCTGACTCGACAACATAAGATCAAGGGCTTCTCTAATTGGTCCTAGGGCATTGTGAAACGTATCTACGTATGTGAACTCACAATTCCACCTGAGACCACAAACAAGTTATTTTTGTTATGATATAATATGTATTCTCCTAGATTCTTCTATTTTATGTTTTTGGTAAATTTATTCTCGTAAAATTCATTTGTATAAAAGACTTGGAAACACAATATACTACCTTGCGCCATATGGAGGAATTGGAAGTACGACTTCGTTATGCGCATTTGTCACGGGAACCATGTCAATCCTATTATACGTGATACTAGGTCTCAGAACCGATATCCTTGACCGTGCCCAAATCTGCAAGAGGTTATATAAATAAATGTGATTGTCAGATAAAATTTCTTTAATATAGTTAATATGTCTATGTTTTGTAGGTCCTTTTTTTTTATACTATAGTTAATATATCTATGTTTGATATAGTTAACATGTCTTATTTTCGGTCTTTCTTTCATCTGCGGGTAGAAACTTAATACTAAATTCGAAATTATATCTAAAAGTTCAAAATTCAAACATAAACCCTAAAATTCTACTTTCTAAACTAAAATTCATAATTAAATTTATTTATTTATTATGAAAATTTTCTTACAATCAACGAAAACTAGCTGACACAAAATACAAGCACATATGAGATCAACGACCTGCCCAATCCATTTCATTATGTATTCTAGTTGTTCGATCTCTACCTACACGACGACTGACACGTAGAGTTTCGTTATGGAACAACTCAAAAGAGGGGGTATCCCAATAGTGTTCCCCTGGCAATGGCGTGTAGATCCCTCTATACGTTGCTAAATATGGACGAATCCCATAATACGACTTCACATAGTTTGCTGCTTCTACATCCCAGCTCTTGCATACAGATTGAACATGTGAGCAAGGTATTCCAAATTCACTCCATTTGCCACAATCACACTCCATTTTCCTAAGATTCACAACGTACCTATTCCCACTTCGTCCTCTCATCGGACGTGTGAAAACGTTAGCAGATTGCTCATGATAATTAAATGTTTGTACTGCATTATTAGTGGTGCTATCAGACCTACGTGTGTACATCTTATGCGCATAGCTTGTCCAAGGGAGTCCCTTCTCAAGCATCTCCCGACCCCCGGCAGATCGCAATTTGAAATGCTCTATGGAACGAAAAAATGTTATCTCTGCAATAGCTGTGACAGGAAGACGACGAGCACCTTTGAATACATTATTTATGCTTTCAGCCATGTTGGTTGTCATAATGCCACACCGCCATCCTCCATCATAAGCAAAAGTCCATTTTTCTCTGTCAATCGCATTTAAATACTGATGAGCAACTCTATCATGTGATTTAATCTGATCCATGGCATTTTCAAACTTTCTTATTTGAGTTGATGAACCAGCTACCCAACATAGGTTCTTTAAGACCTTATTTCTGAACTGACTATTAAAGTTTGAACATACATGCCGCAGGCAATAGCGATGGACTACTCTAGGAGGGCAAAATTCAGGTATGCTTTCAACTGCTGAGAGGATTCCAGGATGACGATCAGAAATAAGACAAATGCATTCTTCAACCCCTTGTACAAAATGTTTGCTCAAATTCTCTAAAAACCATTTCCAAGATGCAAGTGATTCATCATCCACAATGGCGAAAGCAAGAGGAAATATCTGTTGATTTGCGTCCATGGATGTCGCGATCAACATCTTATGTTTGTATTTTATGTATAGATGCGTTCCGTCTATGCATATGACTTTGCGACAGTGTCGAAATCCATCTATACACGGCTTGAATGCCCAAAAGACATATTTGACGACCTTTTTTTGATCATGTCTTGTATCATAGTTATCCCATTCAACGACAGTGCCCGAGTTCCATTTTTTGACAGCTCCCAAAAACTTAGGCAATTTTCGTACTGATTCTTCCCAAGTCCCATAAACAACTTCGCGTGCACGTTTCAAGCTGTACCAAGCCTTAGCATATGGAATATCAAACCCGAATTGATCATTCACCATTGTAATGACGTTGGCGATCTTGTATGCCGGATCAGTGCGAACAATATTTACCAAAAGGGTAGCAACCAAATTTTTGTCCAAGTTACAGTGATTGCTAGACACTAAATCCAAGAGACATGTATGAGACCCATAATACTTTGTGATCTTGAAGCATCGAATATTTTCTTTGAATATTGCTCGGAGGGCCCATCTGCATTTAACTGTTGAGTTTTTGTGTTTGCATTTCACTCTCCATAGTGTCGGGTCACTCAACTCCACGACATACTCGCGCTTCGCATGTCTCACTGAGTAATCTTTCACAGCACAGATGAGATGTTTCTTGTCTTTCAAGACCATGTGTAAGTCGAGATTTCCTTTTCTAAAATCATAAAACTTACCCTTTGATGCAGCTTGGATATCAATAGAGTCTGCTTCTACCTCCGGATTTGTTCTGGAGTAGAACGGTGTGACTGGATATAACATGTCCACATTAACTGACGGAGGTATTGGATCATTAACGGGCTCTTGATGTTGCGGTAATGTTCTTACGCCAGGCTGTGACAATGTCTTCAACATGACATTGACATCGACATCTCCCTCATCATCAGGTGGAATAGGGTAATCAATTTCATCTGGCTCTGAATCACTCAATTTTGAATCATTAAAACATTCTTGTTGTGGCTCATGGGCAAATTCAGCATTATCAGGCTCTCTATAACTCTGCGATTCAGAATTGTGTTGCCAATTGCCCCCAATTTCATGTGATGATGTAGAGGCACCTACACAATAGTCATGCAACCCAAAACTTTCCATTCCTTGTGTCACCGCTGGCAGATCAGGTATAGCAGGTTGTGTTAAAAGCGACATGTAATGGTCAAGCTCTTGGCTAACGGGCATCTCTTGTGTTAAAAGAGACGTGTATGTGTCCCACTCTTGGGACAAAGGCATATCCGGAACAATATTGTTGTACCTTTCATCTTTTTCAATATAGAGGTGTAGGCTATTAATCTCACCATCAGGATCCATGAAAAATCTTAGGCTTTCATCATCGGTTATCTCCAAAATGGATTCTTTTATCACAGATCGATACTCGCATGAATATTTAGCAAATACTTTCAGCGAGAATCGATCAATATCTATTCGAGTTCGCATATACAATCTCGCCAGTAAATCAGTAAAGTTTGTCGAACGTAGTAGTCTCATATACCCAACTGGAGGAACGCTATATGTGATAGAATTTGACTCTTGTAGTATTTGACCTCCCGAGTACACCATAACATCAATTTTGTTGAGGTTCGACATATCTTCAAAAATAAATAAACTCGAAAAATTAGTTCAAGGGACCACTAACTTATCAAATTATCATCCACATATTTTGTAATTTAATGGGCATAAAATATTGATTTCCTTGCCACACACAATTATATTAATACTTAGATATGAACAAATAAACGATTTCAGGTCAATCTCACGGCTATTAATTAGTTACTCATCCTTAACATCATACAACACAGAATTCTATTCAAAATACTTCATCAGGTATTTCTTACTTTTTCTAAAAATCTGAAATAACTTCCAAAACATAAATATATACACAATGCGTATACAATCTGAAATAAGTTCCAACACATAAACATAAACATAAATAAGACTTATAATTAAATCAAATAATCAACTCTTCAGCATATTTAAAAAGAGATATTCGGCAATTATAGCATATTATTTACCTGTAATCCGTAAATTTGACTCCAAATATGAATATTTTTTTTCAAAGCACAATGCGTACAATCTACAATTAATACAAACAAAGCGATTAACATAAATAACTAAATAAAGTTTACAAATAATAATAATATGTAAATTTATTTTTTACCTGATAATTTGAAGTTCAAAAAGTATCCGGATATTAATTCTTCTCAAGTAGTTGAAAGAAAGTTGAAGAAAAATATGAACGAGTAAAACTTTCTTCAATTTGTGAGAATGAGAAAATTTTTGAGAGAATGAGAAAAATTTTCAAAAGTGAGAGTGAAAACATTCTGCAGCTGAATTTATAGATGGAGTTAGGATTCCCAAAAAAAAAAAAAAAAATTGAAGACGACATTTGGCATGTCGTCTTCAATATTCATTTTTAAATATTTATGAACAGAGCATGTCGTTTTCGAAATAAAACAAAACATGAATAGTTAATATTTTGAGTATTAATATAATTGTAAAAATAGTATAATTGTAGTGGTAGAAAACATTATGCTAAAAAAAACCCTAACCCTGACTAACAATATTCGAAATTAAAAAAAAGAAAAGAAAGTTGAAGACGACATTTAAAATGTCGTCTTCAATTTTATTTTTTTTATGAACAGTGAAGACATGTCGTCTTCACTGTTCATGATAATTAATTAATAATAAAAAAGGACGACATTTATTAATAATAATTAAAAAAGTCGGATGAACAGTGAAGACGACATTTAAAATGTCGTCTTCACTGTTCATATTTAAAAAAAAAATTGAAGACGACATTTCGTCTTCAAGTTCAGAAAAGAAAAAAAAAATTCAAATGAAGACGACATTTGAAATGCCGTCTTATATTAAAAAAATAATGATTTTAAAACTATATTATTTTGAGAATTTTTTTTTTTTTATTAATCAAATAAAAAACCCGTCTGATGTAGGTATCATTCAATGCACTCTCAGACAAGATCATGTTATTTCTATCTAAATAAAAATAAAGGGAGAAACAGAAAGAAGCTGATACATAAATTTTTAAACTAATTAATTAATTTGCGTATTATCTTTTTCGATTTCTTTTTTCTTATCTATTTTCTTGAGGGATCTTGAAATACAAATATCATCTTTATTAGTTGTTGATTAGGTAAAATTGTTACAATATAGGGTGGTTGTATCTCTATTAGGCATATTAATGCATAAGTAGTTTAATTAATCACACCCCTGTCAATTTTGTGACATTTTTCGCAGGGCACAACCCTATTGACTATTGTTATGTCCTTTTTCTCTATTATTGTATCCCTATTGACATAACATTCATTGGCACGATGGGAACAAGTTGCAGTTAAATATATTAAAGTAGAGATCATTATATATTAACAAATTAATTATTTCTTTGCATCATATGCTTACGTTAATTATAGACAAATTATTGAGATGCTTCGCCCTTTTTTAACAATAAATTGTAACCAAAAAACAAAAGGAACTGATAGAGAATGTATAGTTGTGTACTTAATGTTCAAGTTTATGATAATATATAAGGGTAATGTCATTTTTATGTTCGAATTATTTTAGTCCATTATGTTTAAATTGTGAATTTAGAATCGTTAATATTCTAATGTGATTTCATTTAAGTTTTTTTTAGACATATTTACCTTTAAATTAGATAAACGAAAGAAGGTCACATCAATTAATATTTTTTGTAATACCATTTTTATTTTTCTATTTGAAGGACGTGTGCTAGTGCCATGGTTCAAAATTTCTTTTCTTTTCCATCGAAACGTCAGAAAAGTTTTCATTTTTCAACTTACGGAAAAGAAATCACCATGTAGTATCGAAATTACATTGTTTAAAACTCTTAATGTTTCCAATGTTTCCATGGAAACTCTCAATGTTTCCATGGTTTCCATAGTTTCTATGGAACATGGAAACCATGGAAATATTGAGAGTTTGGTAATTTCTTTTCAAAAAGATTTGCTCTACCGCCAACACATTGAGAGTTTCAAAAAGATTTTCATGGAAACATTGATAGTTTGATAATTTCTTTTCAAAAAAATTTGCTCTATCGCAAATGCAACAGAGCTCTCAAATCTCTCAATGTTAAGGAAAAAGGTTAAAAAAAAAGGAAGCAGAAGAAGAAGAAGAAGGTATGAAGAGTAATAAATTTAACAATCAAACAAATATTTATTCCACTGATGAGCGATTTTTTATCATGTGACTAAAGATGAAGTTTATTGTATTATCAATTAAAATAATTTTTTTATATAATTTGCAGATGAGTTTGAAATCATGGTATCATCCACATTAAGTTTTTATTTTTTTCACGACAGCACTTTAGAATTTTTTATTTCACAATTTAAGTTACTAAAATTTTATCAAGTATATGCTCTGTGAATGCTAAACTTGAATCAAGCTTACCACTTTTCATTTTTTTCACGACAACACTTTTAGAATTTTTTATTTCACAATTTAAGTTACTAAAATTTTGTCAGTTATATGTTCTGTAAATGTTAAACTTGAATCAAACGTTACCACTTTATTTATTAGTGTAATTTAATCGACTATTGATGTAGATGTATAAACATTTTAAACAACTATTATTTTTTTCTAGTGTAAAGAGAAAATAACACTTTTTTACTTTTTTTTCTTGATTTTTACCTTATTTATGACATTTTTCAAGTTTTTGATAATGTTTCCAAAACGTTTCCTATAGATTTCTTATATTTAATAACCGTAATTTATCATCAAATCGAAAGTTTAATCCTTGGCTACTGTTACGTGGTACACACACACGATAAGTCCCCTACTACTAGTTAAATAAAAGAGAAGCACCTAAGAGTTTGTAGTAGCAATAATAAAAAATTTATCAAAGAGTCCGTGGGGGTGGTGGGGTCGTGAGGTCTATACTAGAAATAGGCATTCTAATAAATTTGTAATACCTGACAGAATACTCAGTCAGCAAAGATATGAGTAACAATGGGCACCTTCTGCAACAATGTCACCGCTTCCATGGCCGCCAACCTTTGCTCCGACTCCGACCCGACGGCTATATTCGGGTCAAACCCTCCGCTACTTCTTTCACCCAACAAAGCTGCTCACACTTTTCAGGTCCCTTTCTTTCTTTCTTTTTTTTAATTTTTTTTTAAAAAAATAAAATAAAATTATTGGTTTAGAAAAGAAAATGTAAAAATGATTTGATGGTTGAATACTTCCACTGGAATTGCAGGGTTGCGTTTATCCAATTTCCCTTTTTGTGTAGGCGATGGTGAGTTTTAATAAAGCTCATCTCCCTTTTTTTTCTTCTGTATTTTTACAGTTTTCATGTATGTACTTAAGATAGTGTTAATAAGTCAACATTTTCTGGATTTATGGTTTAAAATTATGATTAAGGGTGTCTATTATGCAGAAATAAGTGTATGTTAGCATTGTCAATGTACTTAATGAAGTTAAGTGTAGGTGGGAATTTCTTGAGTTTTCGTTTCAAATCATGATCGAAGCGTTTTTTGATGCAATCATAGAAGCGTTCCTTCTGCATGAATGATGCAATGATAGAAGCGTTCCTTCTGCAGAAACTGTCCTATTTTTTTCATGTTTTTTCACTTTCTTTATGTGCTTTAATGTTACACTTTATTTATGTGCGTAATGGGGTTAAATGTAGGTCGGATTTCTAGATTATTAGTAATCAGAAAGTGCACGCTGGATAGTTCATCATCGGAGTGCCCTTCTAATTATTCATCGGATCCGCCTAAGGTACCTCTCATGCTTCTACTATTTTTTTAATAGAATGATTGCTCTGTTGTTGATTATGGACTTGCTCGATTTTGCTTTGAATAACTTCGGTTTTATTTCCGGGCACTATGAAATGTGTCAAAGAACAGTTCTAGTTAGGTTTGGGCTACTTGAAATTGTAGTGTGAAGGAAAGGGTTACCCTGAAGTCTTATGTCCATACCTTGAATTTTACCGTGGAAAGCATTGATAAAAGTATTTTCTCAAATGATTAAAAAATTTATTTTTTGGATTTGTTTGGATCCACTTTTTAATTAATAAGTCCATTTGTAGGATGAACTTTTTAAAATGGGCATTTCTTAAAATATGATGTGTTTGGCAAAATTACCTTTAAAGTAACTTTTTATCCAAGTGCTGGAAAAAAAATCCAAAAGCCAATAATATGCACTCCTTCCAAATGAACTTTTGAAGAAGTGACTTATTCTAAAAGTCCATTCAAATTTGATTACCAAACAAATATCATTTTCACAAATGGACTTCCATCTCCAAAAGTCCATTAGAAAAGTGTTTCTAAACGCATTATCTTTTTATGCTATTATTTTCCTTTTCCCTTTTCTACCAAAAATAGAGATCCAATCCATTAGACTTCAAATGCAAAAGGGAGATACCAAAACGTAGCCATCAAGCTAGAAAATGCACAAAACTGCTCCAAGGGATTGGAATCTGATTAGGCATTAAACAAAAGCTTCAGCAGCTCTCGATATTATGTACTCAAATAAGAAAGCAGAAAAGGCTTTGTATAGAATCCAAACTTAACATTGAAGCCAATAGATGATCTAACAAATTTGTATAACTGTTTAGATAGAAATAATTAACAAAAGTTATGTTGTTGGAACAATAATTCATCATGGAGCAGATAATTTTATGCCACAGATAGACATCTCTGTTGCTATGTAACAAGTCCTCCATCAAAAGTATAAACACAAGATTGAAGAGTACGAAGTTCTAATTCCACGAGTTCTTGTTCAGTGCATTTTATAATGAGATCCCAAATGACATATAAAGTTTGCCAACAGGAAAATAGGCATATCTATTTCTCTGTTCTATAATAGAATGTGGCATTCTTTCTATATCTGCCCAAAAAGAAAAGTCAGCTGTTTTTACAGTCTCTTTTTGGTTATTTCATCTCAGATTCAGGAGGATGTTTCCTTCATGACCATTTTAAAGGGAGCAAACTCTTATCTGCCTCAAGTGGTTCTTGCAAGTACAATTTTGGCTCTTATTTACCCACCTTCATTTACTTGGTTCACCAACAGGTTTGCTACCATTCTTTAAAGACTCGTTTACTTTGTGTGTAAGGATTGGCTTATTACAGATAAAATGAGCATTTTATTTAGGATAGTACTATTTTATGTAATTCATTTATCCTTTCACCTTGAATTATTGCTGGGATGATAAAAGTACAGATTGCTTAAAATTATGCATACTTGTTCTTGTAATTTCAGTGTGGTACGTGTGGGGTTCCCTAAATGCCCTCAAACCATTGTCAGTGTTGTTGGTGCAGGACTTGTAATATCATTCTTTTTAGCTTAAATTCCTTATCTGCCAACTAGCAACTAGGGCTCTAAAGAGCATGCATGTAATATTCAGCCAAGATAGAAGTGCAAGATTTGACTTTTTATGTGGCCTCCAAGTTGGTGGGCTTAACTAGACTATTGGATTTGGATCACGCCCCTTGAGATGTGATTATTTATCGAAAAACAAGAATCGTGCCGGCCCGGCCTCAAAACACTGGCCATGAACTTAAGAAGTAAATACATGACTAGACCCTGTTAATTAGTAAGTCTGGCCAAAGAACCCATACTAAATGAGCCCTAGATGATTTAGTTGTTTACATGATATCATTCCATTTTTTGTCGCATTCACATGAGAGAAGATGATTATTTCTTTACAAATACCAATATTTGGCTTATTTTGGAAAATAAAATACTTGTGGATCATCATCCTGTAATTTCTATATCAAAATTTGCAAAATGATACTTTATGGTGGTAGAGCATGTAAAGACAGTGAAGTTGTTGTGCTTTCAGAAGCACACGCCTGCTGAAGTTGATTTTAAATACAAATGAAAACATATGAAATTACATGAACTTCTTGTTAGTCCAATGCTCTTAATCGTTGGTTTTGGTCATTCAGGTACTATGCTCCAGCATTAGGCTTTCTGATGTTTGCAGTTGGAGTTAATTCAAGTGAAAAGGATTTTCTGGAAGCATTCAGTAGGCCGGCAGCCATTTTCGTCGGTTATATTGGACAGTTTGTTGTAAAGCCCCTTCTCGGTTATATTTTTGGCATCATTTCAATGAATATATTGGGTCTCCCAACTTCTTTAGGTAAAATGTCTCGCAACTCATTTTATAAAACTTCATTCAAAGAGGCTAACTTCTCATATTGCATCTATCAGCTGCTGGCATCATGTTAACTTCGTGTGTTAGTGGGGCGCAGCTCTCCAATTACGCTACTTTCTTAACAGACCCGGCAATGGCTCCTCTTAGCATTGTCATGACATCTTTATCGACAGCTACGGCGGTATTCGTCACCCCATTCTTGTCCTTATTGCTTATAGGCAAAAAGCTGCCTGTTGATGCGAAGGGAATGGTTTCCAATATCCTTCAAATTGTGGTCACTCCTATTGCAACTGGATTATTTTTAAATAGGTATTTGGTTACTTGTATATACTACTCCCCATGTCCCAAAGTAGTTGATCTATTTGCTATAGTACAAAGTTGAACTCATTAATCTTTTAGACTATTTTATCATATTAATTGTTTTATAAATTCAACGTTACTAAACCATCAAGTCCTCATATCTGTGACGTTATTAAACAGTGTATAGCTACCTTTTTTTTATATATAAAAAAAAAAGAATAGATTATAGGGGTAATTACATGCACATCACCCTCACTTATTGGGTAATTACCTCAAGCCCCAAAGGTTTTGTAAATTACCAGGACACCCCAGAATCTAACAATGCGAAAAACAGAGGGTGAAATTGTAATTTGGGTTTACTGACAAGAGGTGAAATTGTAATATATTTTTAATGAGAGGGGAAATATGGTAATTTTCAATTTTCGGAGTGTCTTTTGTTATTAGGGTCTCACACAGAAGGTTTCTATGTAATTTACTTTAAATATTTTATAATTACATTTAGAAAAATAGTCAAATTTACTGGTCAACCATAGGAACGGTCTTGAGCCCCACTTTGGGGGTAGTAACACCATTGTATCTCTTACTATCATCAACTTGCATCTGCAGATTCTTTCCTAAGATTTGTAATGCAATTCGGCCACTTTTGCCTCCACTTTCGGTTTTTGTGACTGCTTGCTGTGTTGGAGCCCCACTTGCTATCAATGTAGGAGCAGTAATGTCCCCTTCTGGGATATCGGTACTGCTTTTGGTGATTGCATTTCATTTGTCGGCATTTATTTCCGGATTTGCCCTCACCGGTCTCATATTCCGTGATTTGCCTGACGTGAAACCTCTGCAAAGGACACTATCCTACGAGACAGGTTATTTCCATTTCTGTGGTATTCTTTATATGATGATGTTGGTTTAGTCGAACGGACTCTGACCTGTCCCTTTACAGGCATGCAGAGCAGTCTTTTGGCTCTTGCACTTGCAAATAGGTTTTTCCAAGATCCACTTGTCAGCATTCCTCCTGCTATTTCTGTAAGTCAATAAGCTTATCCTGAAGAATTCATTTTAATCTTTCTCTGCATGACCAAATTAGAATTGCGTCTAGTGCAGACGAGTTATTGACTTTTAATCTTTATATTTGCTTGGCTGGATGCAATATTTTTATGCTTTCTTTAGTGAACTTTCTCTAAAGGGATAATTACATGCCCACCCCTTGGGTAACTACCACGAGCCTCCTGAGGTTTTGCAAATTACCAAGACAACCTCGTCAGATCTTGACAACTCGAAAAACAGGGGGCTAAGTTGTAGTGAGTTTCTCCTAATAGTTATAGTAATTTCTCAAAGTTGAGGGTGTTTTTCGTAATTAGGGTCTCACATAGGTGATGTTTATTTAATTTACCGACATCTCTAATTATTTGTGAAATGTAATGAGGAAACTTTAAAAATATATATATCAGGTAATTCAAAAGCCTTGATTTTTTTATCATTGTCATATAAGCTACAAACCAGCTGAAGTTTCTTGCTTTTGGCTATGTTTCTTCATTGCTGATTTCCTCTTTCTTTGAAAATGATAACATTTTAATACGACTGTATGCAGACTGTAATAATGTCGTTGATGGGATTTTCTCTTGTAATGGTGTGGACTCGGAGGAAAGAAACTGCTGTCTAACCAGATGATGAAGCTATGATTGGGATCACAGCGGTTATAGCTTGGCTTAGTTTCATGAGTTTTATCAATCTGCCATTTGTGAATAATGCAGACTCATTACCTTTACATCAGAGGAGTTGAGTCAAGTCGGTGTACAATTTTGGTAGATCGGTTTGAGACGTGGAATGTGACTTGTCAATTTCGTTCCCGTGCCATAGAAATGGTATATATGTGTTAAAGAAACATGCACCTGATAATAGATACCATCGTAGAAAAGAGAAATACTGGAGTTGTGACAATGGAAATGCAAAAGCAACTAGCTTCCCATGTTTTAATTTTAAAAGTTATTTACTGTTATGTTTTTTCTCAGCCTCCATATCTGTAACTAGCAACCATAAATTGACTTCTTATTCATAACAAAATATTGTACGGTCTGCTAAGGAAAAAGGCTTCCAAATGGTGCATTTTGTGACGATTATTGTGTAGGCGTACACTGCCCAAGTTGTAGTATTGTTGATGATCTAACATTTCAATAGGAAGTCTAATATTATGTAACTAGTCTATATCTATATCTATATCTATCTACTATAAAAGTGTGGATTTTGGAAGTGTTTCTTCCGATTGTAAAAAGACCGTTTAGCCCTTGATTGAAAATGAATGCAATGATGTACACCCTAACAATTAGTCCTACTAATCCTAACATTAACTATTAATGCATTTAAAAAATACACTTAATACTAATTAAAAATAAAATAACCTCTCCAACCTCTCACCTTTCATCTACAATACATCCCTAACATTTACTTCCACTAATCCTAAAATGAATATTAATACACTTAAAAAATATTCTTAATACTAAATAAAAATAAAATACACCCCTAACATTTACTTCCACTAATCCTAAAATTAATATTAATACACTTAAATAATATTCTTAATACTAAATAAAAATAAAAAAACCTCTTAACTTCTCACCTTTCATCTCAACAATGGAAGTTTAAACGCAATAAAAAATAAAATACAGTCTTACCTCCTCACCTTTCCTCTAGAATTTATGTTTAAAAGTATCCTATATAGCATAAATAAATTAATGATGTCTTTCCATAACCTTATCAACTGCTATATAATGTCTTCCACCAATTTCTGAATTTCCGTGGGTTTTACCGTTAGGAAAATCTCCCAAATGAGAGAGAGATAAAGAGAATGTGCAATCCTTAATCTCGAAGTTCTCTTTATACTCATATTTTTAAGGATGAGCATCTTGTGAAGAATTTCAAGTGAATAAAATTTTATTGTTTGTGAGATCAAGTTGCCTTCCAATATCTTTCGAGCATGCTATTATCAAAGCATCATTTTGATAATATGATCATAGTTGTTGATCCAATGCCACTTTGTCATTAGTGGTTGTTCACCTAAATCAGTGGTGCCGGGTATCAAGGAGTATTTGGAAAAAATATTCTTAAGGGGAAGCTGAATTTTATGCCTAAGAATTTAAATCTGTCTGCTTATCATTTGATGAAATAAGCATCTTTGTCTATATGGATTTGTACCCTTCAATGGCGGCATTCTCATTGAAATTTTTATGATGGGTTTGATCCCTAAATCTTTAAGTTACTTGTATTATTTCAATGGCTCTACTCAAATGAAGAAAAATTAACCTGACCATATTCTTCTCGTACTTTGGTGATGTGTTTGATATCTAGATTCATGTTCACTGCTACTGATATATGGTCCAGAGGTTCGTAAATGATTCGTTCATTTCGTATTCAATTGGGTTACGATGTGAGTCCACGGGACTGGCTAGGTGACACTCACATCCTTTGGTATTTCCTCCCATTGCCAATTGAGATGAACCTAAAGAGTCGCGCAATAAGAAACGAACGAGATGTCTTTTTGTGTTAATCTTTTAGAACGATATAATTAAATGGACGCATTGATTTATTGGTTAAATCAATAAATTAAATATTTAATTTAATGAGATTAAATTAAATTATTTAATGGGAGAATTAATTAAAAATTAATTAATTATTTAATATATATTGCAATTTAAATAGGATTTAAATTAAATGCATGTTAAAAAGGTGGGCTAAGTTGAATGGACCAACAAAAGCCCACCCACGTCCATAATAAGCCCTAGGGGCGGCCACCATGGAGTCAAGGGAAGACTCCTTGACTTGTTTGTTAAAAAAAGGAGTTATAAGATAACTCCTATACTAACAAATCACAAGGTCTTAACCTAGTTGCATAACACAAAAGGAAAAGAATTCTCCCTCCTCCAAAAGCTTGCTCTAGTCGTCCACCACCATCAACGAGGAAGCTTTGGAAGAACTTTTGAAGGTTCGTTTCTCGTGCATCTTTAGAGACAGGAGCTCAGGGAGTTGCTGTTACGCGAAGAAATACTACGAAATTGATAAGGTAATCTATTTCGTTTAAGTTTTTGGAAAACTGTTTAAAATTCATTAATCCCGTTAAAGTGATCCATGTTTAGGAATCTAAAAAATTTATTCCGCTACGTTTTTACTCGATGGATTCCCAAACAATGGTATCAGAGCCGACTTTAACGCGATTAATGATTTTTCGCATTTGAGATTATGTTGGTAAAAATTAGATTTTTTAAAATTGGATTTATTGGTTTTGTATTGGATATTAAAACTGAATTTTTTGAAAAATTTATCGCCCCATTTCGTCACCCTGATTACGTCGTTGCGACGCCGGCAGTGCCGCTGCAGCACATTAACAAAAAAAAAAGGAAAAAGGGAAGGGTGGTAGCGCCCAGTAACGGTGATCGGGGCGGCAGATCAGCGCCGGCTGGGCACGGCCCGCCGATTAATTATTATATATATATATTTATATATGTATAATTATTAATAATTATTGGGTTTGACCTAATAAATAAATTTTGACCCGAAATTTGTCAAACCCCCTTTTTCCTAATAAAGTGATTTTGTTAAAATTAAATTGGATTTAATTAGCTTAAATTAGATTTGACTTTAATTGTTAAATTGGATTTAATTAAATCATAAATTAAAATTTGGGATTTTATTTATGATAAGTGACGATTAAAATAAATAGGATTTATTTTGGGCTAGATTTATTTTTATCAAAATTAATTAAGAAAAAGTTGGAGTTATTTCTTAAATAATAAATTGAATTTATTCTTTTGAATTGAAATTAAATTCTCTTTTTCATAATTAAATTAGATTTAATAAAGCATGAATTTCTTTTCGATTCTAAAAGTAAAAGCCAACATGATCTTGAACAGTTTATTTACATGCTTTGATATATGTTGTAGTCGATGCATCCATGGACTTAGGGTTTTACCGTTTTGTATTATCTGGGTTGTATTGAGCTGAATAATGCCCCCCAGTTTGTACTTTTAATTTTGGTAGTATAATGTATAGGGCGCTTCAATGTTATGTTACTAGTAAAGGTAGGACCTTCTTGTAGCTTGGAGCCCGGAGCATATCAAGATTAGATTTGATATAGGTCCCTATCCCCCTGATTGATCTATTGGCTTAGATCAATCTAGAAACTCCATGGATAGCATGTTGATCGAAGAACTAGGTTTTCTATTGATGCATGGCTTAATATAATACCACATATGCGCGAATTGGATTAATGTGCAAAGTGAGACCTTAATTAATTAACAAATTCTCCCAAAACAATCATACTAACAAAGTAAGGGGTATTGGATATCCCGACTCTCCATCAAACTTAGAGAGATAGAGTTATGAGTGGTGCATGGCATCGCCCCGACTAATGGGGGTTATGCATAAACTCATAATTCGAAGATCTCTAAGTGCATATGATGTCATCGGTCGAAACAAATCTTATCCCATACGCCGTTACAGGTTGCAAGATAAGATTCAACTGTTTGATCGATAGGAGTTGATGGGAAAGTACTTAGATGGATCACCACCAATATTTCGTTACAGGCTGAGGTTAAGTGATCCATGAGCGAAAAGGGGATTGAACCATTAGTTGGACTGATTGGCGTGGCACGCCACTTTGAAATTTTTTATGAGCCTTACATCGTTACAAATTGCAACTCATTGAAAATTTTGAAGAACTCAATCACGCACTACGAAATCTGTCCAACGAGATTTCCGTTCATTGCAGTGGGAGTGCAATGGTTCGAAAAATGTAGTGGGAGCCAAGTTAAAATTAAAGTCCTGATTTTACTTGGATACAACATAATTATCTAATGAAATCTTGGTTTATTTTATGCAGTTGATATATCTCTCTCAATATGGTTAACCCACTAAAAGTTTTGCTTGAAAAGAACGTTTTGAACTGTCAGAACTTCTATGATTGGAGCAGAGGATTGAGGACGGTCCTCAATGATGAAAATCTAGAGTATATGCTGGAACTAGATTGACCACCGAGCCCTTGGGTCAACGAGGATGATTCAGTCAAACTGGCTTACTCAAATTGGGTATCTGATGCTCGTAAGGTTAGGGATTACATGTTGAGCTCCATGTGTAGTGAGTTGCAGCGTACGCATGAAAATATGGATAGTCCTAAATCTATCATGCTACACTTAAAGGAGCTGTTCGGGGAACACGGAAAGCCCGTCAGATACTATGTGTCTAAAAAGCTATTCAACACAAAGATGAAGGAGCATGAGGATATTAAGGATCATGTTTTGAAGATGATCTCCATGTTAGAGAGGCCTCGGTCTTTGGGATTCTACTTGGATTTTCACCTCCAGGTGGACCTCATTCTCCAATCACTTCCTAGATTCTTCTCAGATTTCATCATCAATTTTGACATGGATGACATTGAAGGATCACTCTCCACACTTATGAGCAAGCTGATGATTGCACAATAACAAATGAAAGAAAAATGGGGTGCATTCAAGTTTTCTATTATTTCAAATAAAACTAAACTAGCTGGAAAATTCAGAGAACTCAGAGTTACAAAAACTCAGAAGTTTAAGACCAAGGGTCCGAAGAAGGCAGACACGTGTCTCCCTTTCCGTAGGACGGGACATTGGAAATGTGATTGTCAAGAGCTGAAAGATGACATTACTTCAGGTATAGAACTTCATATTTTGGAAACAAATTGTTCTGTTACTATATTTTCATCTTTCTGGATTCTAGACTCTGGGGCCAGTGCTCATGTGTGTGTTTTGAATCAGGAGCTGGAAAGAAGTAAGACGCTGGAGCATGGAGAAGTGATGATCAATGTTGGCAGCGGACATAGTGTAGCAGCCACACACATTGGCACCACTTCCATTAGATTATTTTTTGGACATTTATTATTGTTAGACAATTGCCTTGTTTTGCCCAATTGGCTAAAGAATATTGTTTCTATTCCTGTTTTGGTCAGGAAAGGATATTTATTTTCCTTTGTAAACAATCCTTGAGACATTTATTTAGGAAATGAATGTGTTGGCAGTGCATCTTTAATAAATGGTTTATACTATATTAATGTCCAAAATAATTGTAGTGTCAATGTTGTAACAAGAAAACGCAGTTTGTATGACATGAACCTAAGACAATTCTGGCACTTAAGACTGGGTCATGTTGGGGATCATAGACTACACGAATTAGAAAAGGATGGAGTCATAGACTCATTGGGATCGGATCCCTATCCCACTTGTGAGTCTTGTATCCAAGGTAAGATGACCAAGTCCCCCTTCACAGGGAAATTTGAAAGGGCCTCTGAAGTCTTAGGATTAGTTCATGCAGATGCGTGTGGTCCTTTTGGAAATGTGGCCCGTGGTGGTTTTCAGTACTTCATTACATTTTTCGATGACCATTCTAGGTATGGCTACGTGTATTTGATGAAGTACAAGTCTGAATCATTAGAAAGGTTCATTGAATTTAAGACTATGTCCGAAAACCATACCTGGCATCATATTGAGACACTTCGGTCTGACCCTGGTGGCGAGTATATGAGTGCCGAATTTGACCAGTTCTTAAGAGAACATGGCATAATGTTACAGCTAACTCCTCCAGCTACTCCACAATTAAATGGCGTAGCAGAGGAATCGAACTTTGTTGGACATGGTACGATCCATGCTCGGCTACACGGATTTGCCCATTTCATTGTGGGGGCACGCATTGCTTACAACTGCTCACATTTTGAACAGGTGTCCCTCCAAGTCTGTTCACAACACACCGTATCAGATATGGCATGGAAGGAAACCTAATCTGAAGCACATAAGGATATGGGGTTGTCCTACCTATGTGAAAAAGACCAAGGTCGAGAAGTTGGAGGCTAGATCCTTGAAAAGACGATTCATTGGATATCCCGAGGATTCCATAGGATACCTTTTCCATCTGGATGATGATCAAAGGATCATCGTTGCCTTACAGGCAGTCTTTCTCGAGGAAGAGTTCATTCGAGAAGAAGGAGCTGTGATATATGTTATTTTTACACTAGTTTTCCCCCGTTTATCGACTTGGTTTTGATTGTTTCCTTGATAATTTGATCACATTTGATGCTTTGATCCTTGTTTTCTCATATTTTCTAGAATAACATATGATTTGGAGGAAAAGAACAAGGATTGAAGGTAAATCATGCATAAAAATACAAACTGTCTGTGCAGTGCTAGAGTTTATGGAATAGATTTCTCTACCCATGTCCAAATTACACACTTCTTATACCAGTGGAAAGATAAGAGGCAAAGGTACATTTCTTATGTTGAAGACAAAGATCAGATATGTAGGGAAGGAGGTGAAAACGTCATCGGAAGAGACGTCTTACGATGGAGTTTTCTCATTCAGTGACTTGTGAGACAATTTTGTCATCTTTAACGTTTTATTTCGGCCCTAGTGTCTTCTGAAGAGTTGTAGAGCTTTGTTTTAGGATTCTACAGCAACTTGAATCAGTGAATTCCGACATCGGTAGAGAAAGTTATACGAAATTTACCAAAACTGGCTGGAGCAGCAGGGGACGAACGCCGCGGTGTTCATCCACGAACGCCGCGGCGTTCACATGCAGTAGCCAACGCCGAGGCGTTCAACAAGCGAACGCCGCGGCGTTCGAGGCAGCGGGTTGGTCTATAAATACCCCTTTTAGCCATTTTTTACCCTAACTCACCTTGGATATCAGCAACCACACGAAAATAGAGAGAGGGAGAGCTTAGAAGAGAAGATTAAAGGTCAAAACATGGAGAATTCAACAAGGAATCCACATCTCTACAAGAATTAGGGAGTTTTTACATATTTATTTCTTGAATTTGTTCAAATCTCCTATGACTTGTATGATTTATATTTACACTTTTGACATGAATATGAGCTAAACTTATTTGATTGAGGCCATGGATAGGCCATTTATGTTATTTTGATTGTTGATTTGTTAGTGTTTATTGGATTAATTTTGGTTTTAGCTATGTATTAAATATTTGATCTCAATGCTACATTTGCTTGATCACCAAGTGTTTGATAAAATGCCTAGGTTAGAGATCGAGAGATAATAACCTAGGGAAGATATAAACATTGAATACCCTATAGTTAAACCGACTAGAGATAGACTCGGTTTCTTTAGGTGGCTTTCCATTCACGTGGGGAATTCCTAGACCTTAAATGCATCCTCGTTAATCGGGTTTTCATATAGAGATATATAGGAAATCGTTACCAAGGGTAGGGTTGCTATGCCAAGAGATTGGGTGGTACGTACGTTAGGGAATTTCGCCTTAGCTAAATCAATCTAATAATCCAATAGAACCTAAATCACAATCGAAATGCATAATTGGTTGAACCATGTGCCTTGATCGCTTCTCTCTATTGTTTCCTTCCTTTATTTGGTGTGACGTTGCCTTAGTTTATTTTGTAGTATTTATTAATTAGTTAATCAACCTTTCTATCGACCGATTTAACTTAGAATTGAGTAATATAGTAGTCTCGGTACTTAGATTATAGTTGTCCCTGCGGATACGATAACCCCAGACTTAGAAATCCACTTTACTACTTACGCGACCTAGTTCTCTTGCTAGGATTTTGTCGTGTCAAGTTTTTGGCGCCGTTGCCGGGGACAACTATGGTATCTAATATTGAGATTCTCTTATTCATTCTGAGATTAGGTCATTTTCTTTTAATTTTGTTTATTTTTAATTTTTGAAGATATGAGTGCTTATAACTTTCAATGGCCATGTCAGGATATGGATTCATCAATCACCACATCAAGCTCAATGCAAATGGAATCCTATGAGCCCTCCTACCATCCCGGTTGGATAAATCACCCAAGCTCAACATGTCAAAATAACATGATACATCCCGGTTGGATAAATCATCCAAGCTCAACATGGAGTTACAACAATGATGCAATGATTCTCTCATCGGGGTTTGACCATGCCGGTAGCCTTCCTTACCAACAACATGATAGTTTTTCATCAACAAGAGCTAGATACGAGGTCTAAAATTGAGGCATTGGGGAATGAATTTAGTGTATGGGTACAAGCTAGCATTAAGGAGGCAGAAGCAAGTTTCGAGGAGTCAGAAGCTCGAAGAAAGGAGTCAGAAGCTCATAGGAAGGAAGTGGCAAGATTAGTAAATCAAGCAGTCAACTTATGGAAGGAGAGAACGCCTTGCATCATGGAGAGTAGCACCAAAGAGAATGAGGCATCCCTCAATATAGAAGTTGAACAAGGTTTTGATTTTGAACTACAATGTCTAGATCCTATCACTAAAGAAGAACCACCTCCCGAATCCATGTGTGTCAAAATAGAGGCAAAAACAACTGAGCATATACGAATGAAGAAAGAGATTTTTAAATCCATTTCACGACATGGCCAAGAAAGAACATTAGAAATCTTCAAGAACCCAATGCCACCTACCATCATATCCCTTGAATTCTTAAGGGAATCCATCAATCAGCGGAGGGATATAGTGGAAGATGTTCAAGTCAAACTATGCAACTTCAATGATTCATCCGAGACATACACCATGAAATCAAGTGATACTACGGATGAGAATGAGGAAATCATAGGGTATATAAATCACTTGGAGATTTCACCATTGAGGTTGCCAACGACAAGACTAGGGGAGTTTGAGACAGTCACACACCAATTGTATCCATCAATTGATGATCCCCTTCCTCTAGAATTTACACTTTACTCTTTGCATTTCAATTACATATTTATAGAAGAGAATTTGTGCTCGCTTTTGATTATTCCAGGTTTTATGATAAAGATTGGAGGGGATATGCCATTACGCAATTGGAAAAAGCATAAGAAAACTCGTCCCTACAAAGTTGGCATTGCTCCTTACAATCCACCGTGAGCAATGCAAGAAGTCGAGTTAATGACTATAAACAAGCGCTTCTTGGGAGGCAACCCAAGTTTCTTTTATTGCTTTCTTTCTTTTCTTTTGTGCCTTCGTTTTGTTTTCTTCCCCCTTAACTCGATTTGATATGGTTTCCTTTGAGTTTTCTCTCGTTCAGGTTTTGATCACAGTTTGATCCTGGGATATGAGCCCACCACCATGCTCCCCCCGTTTATCTCCATTTCAGGGTTGTATCGCTTATCCCTCTTACCTTGCATTTATTTCATGAACATTGAGGACAATGTTTAATTTAAGTTTGGGGGTACAACCTTGTTGATATAGAATTCATGAATTGGTGCACCCTTGCATGAGAGCATA
This sequence comes from Buddleja alternifolia, assembly GCA_019426215.1. NCBI lineage: Eukaryota > Viridiplantae > Streptophyta > Magnoliopsida > Lamiales > Scrophulariaceae > Buddleja > Buddleja alternifolia. Next base: position 14,880,757 of record CM033394.1, on the reverse strand, counting down.
ATGCGTTTGAATATCTCTACTCTCTCAAAGTCAAAGTCCCTTATCTATGGTCAACATGTCATATGTTGTGACTTGAAAGCCCTTTTTATTCATGTTTATGCAATTTTTTTTTGAGGATTTAAAACGTTGGACTTTCAATTTTGTTGACTATAATGTGTGTATTAATGTTGTAAAGTCATAAAATGATTTAGGCCATCTTTCATTGTTGTTAGCCTTACATTTTGGCGTTCTCTATATTGCATAATCTCTAGACCTTGATTTGAGCCGTATTGATAAGAATGGAGTGTGCTAAGCACACTAGAAACCACCATTCGTCTTTATTTCATAAGCCACGACAACCACCTTCTACCCTAAAAGAAAAACAATGTCTTGCACCCAATCAAGAGAGTTTAGAACTTCATATCATTTGACTTGAATATGGGTAGTCACCTTGTTTTGATTTGAATGTACATGAGTTAGATAGTGATGTTTTGGCTATGTTGGGATATTTGAGGTTTGAAGTATTATGTAAAAAAGGGGATGAAATGAAAACTTGAGCAATGGGCTAAATAGTCGAGAGAGAGATATATATATGAAAAAAAAATTGTGCTCTCGACTAGGCTTGAATCTTGGCACTCATTTTGATCATTTGGCTTGGAATTCTGTGTACAACCCGATATGAAAAGAAACAAGTTTGGGGGTTGTAAGTTGAAAGGCAAAAGAGAATGAAAAAGGGATAAGTGATAAGTTGTGAAAGTTTGTGTAGTCTATTTGCGAATTTAGATTGATGATTTTGAGTTATAGGCTCTCTTGACTTAGTCACTTTATCCATATCTTCCGGTCCTAGCCATCACCTAGCCTTACGTTACAAACCGGAAAGACCTTTTGATTGTGACTTTTGCACTTTATACACACCGATGGGTTAATGAATGTTGAATTGTTTCAATGTCTTTACTTTCCAATTGATTTGCATAATCTTGTCTAAAGTGTGCTCTTGACATGAACATGGGCGTGGGAGTTCATGATTTAGGGATGGAAACTAAGATTTTGTGAGGTTTTCAAATTGTTGAATGTTCAAAGCATTGTGTAGCTTTTCATAATCATTTTTGAAGGTATAATGCTTGCACTTATGTGTATGAATTGGCAAATGGAAATTTCAATCTTCATGTGTGTGCTTGATTGTATTTGATCGAGGACGATCAAAGCTAAGTTTGGGGGTAGTTGATATATGTTATTTTTACACTAGTTTTTCCCCGTTTATCGACTTGGTTTTGATTGTTTCCTTGATAATTTGATCACATTTGATGCTTTGATCCTTGTTTTCTCATATTTTCTAGAATAACATATGATTTGGAGGAAAAGAACAAGGATTGAAGGTAAATCATGCATAAAAATACAAACTGTCTGTGCAGTGCTAGAGTTTATGGAATAGATTTCTCTACCCATGTCCAAATTACACACTTCTTATACCAGTGGAAAGATAAGAGGCAAAGGTACATTTCTTATGTTGAAGACAAAGATCAGATATGTAGGGAAGGAGGTGAAAACGTCATCGGAAGAGACATCTTACGATGGAGTTTTCTCATTCAGTGACTTGTGAGACAATTTTGTCATCTTTAACGTTTGATTTCGGCCCTAGTGTCTTCTGAAGAGTTGTAGAGCTTTGTTTTAGGATTCTACAGCAACTTGAATCAGTGAATTCCGACATCGGTAGAGAAAGTTATACGAAATTTACCAAAACTGGCTGGAGCAGCAGGGGAAGAACGCCGCGGCGTTCATCCACGAACGCCACGGCGTTCACATGCAGTAGCCAACGCCGAGGCGTTCAACAAGCGAACGCCACGGCGTTCGAGGCAGCGGGTTGGTCTATAAATACCCCTTTTAGCCATTTTTTACCCTAACTCACCTTGGATATCAGCAACCACACGTAAATAGAGAGAGGGAGAGCTTAGAAGAGAAGATTAAAGGTCAAAACATGGAGAATTCAACAAGGAATCCACATCTCTACAAAAATTAGGGAGTTTTTACATATTTATTTCTTGAATTTGTTCAAATCTCCTATGACTTGTATGATTTATATTTACACTTTTGACATGAATATGAGCTAAACTTGTTTGATTGAGGCCATGGATAGGCCATTTATGTTATTTTGATTGTTGATTTGTTAGTGTTTATTGGATTAATTTTGGTTTTAGCTATGTATTAAATATTTGATCTCAATGCTACATTTGCTTGATCACCAAGTGTTTGATAAAATGCCTAGGTTAGAGATCGAGAGATAATAACCTAGGGAAGATATAAACATTGAATACCCTATAGTTAAACCGACTAGAGATAGACTCGGTTTTTTTAGGTGGCTTTCCATTCACGTGGGGAATTCCTAGACCTTAAATGCATCCTCGTTAATCGGGTTTTCATATAGAGATATATAGGAAATCGTTACCAAGGGTAGGGTTGCTATGCCAAGAGATTGGGTGGTACGTACGTTAGGGAATTTCGCCTTAGCAAAATCAATCTAATAATCCAATAGAACCTAAATCACAATCGAAATGCATAATTGGTTGAACCATGTGCCTTGATCGCTTCTCTCTATTGTTTCCTCCCTTTATTTGGTGTGACGTTGCCTTAGTTTATTTTGTAGTATTTATTAATTAGTTAATCAACCTTTCTATCGACCGATTTAACTTAGAATTGAGTAATATAGTAGTCTCGGTACTTAGATTATAGTTGTCCCTGCGGATACGATAACCCCGGACTTAGAAATCCACTTTACTACTTACGCGACCTAGTTCTCTTGCTAGGATTTTGTCGTGTCAAGCTGGTAGAAGTATTGTTCTAGAAAAACAACATGAATCTCCTTTGGAAGACACTGTTCAAGAGACCCAACCCGAACCAGGAAAGATACAACCGTCGATGCGCAGGTCATCTAGAGTATCTCTACCGCATGAGAGATATGGTTATCTGCTACAGGAAGCGCACAATATGTATGCAGTAGCAGAAGGTTACCATGGAGACAGTCCCTCTAGCTATGACCAGGTAATGATGGATATGGATTCTGCAAAATGGCATAAAGCTATGAAAGTGGAAATGAATTCAATGTATTCGAACCAAGTCTGGACTCTGAACGATCCACCCAAGGGTATTGTACCCATTGGATGTATATGTATCTACAAAAGAAAGATTGGTTCGGATGGCAAGGTGGATACCTATAAGGCCAGGCTAGTGGCGAAAGAGTATAGTCAAAAGGAGGGCATTTACTATGAGGAAACCTTTTCACCAGTAGCTATGATCAAATCCATCAGAATTCTACTTTCGATAGCTGCATACCTGGATTATGAAATCTGGCAAATGGATGTGAAGACCACGTTCTTAAATGGATTGCTCGAGGAAAAGATCTATGTGGAACAACCCAAGGGTTTCATATCTAGTGTAGATTCTCATAGGGTCTGCAAATTGAATAGGTCCATTTATGGTCTCAAGCAGGACTCTCGCAGTTGGAACCTTCATTTTGATAAAGAAGTGCGGGGCTACGACTTCATCAAGAACGAGGATGAACCAGGTGTCTATAAAAAGGCCAGTGGGAGCAAGATCATATTCCTGGTGCTATATGTAGACGACATTCTACTTATAGGGAATGATGAAGGTTTGCTAACTTCTGTAAAGACATGGCTTTCAAGCAAATTCTTCATGAAAGACTTGGGAGAAGCTACCTACATCCTGGGAATTCGAATCTATAGGGATAGATCGAATAAGATGATAGGACTCTCTCAAGCCCTCTACTTAGAGAAGGTACTCAAAAGTTTTGGGATGGAAAACTCTAAGAGAGATCTTTTACCTATGAGATACGGAATCCATCTCTCCAAAAAGATGAGTTCTCAAATTGTGGAAGATCGAAAGGAGAAGAACACGATTCCCTATGCATCGGTGGTGGGAAGTCTCATGTACGCGATGTTATGCACGAGACCAGATCTTGCCTACGCTGTGAGCGCGGTAAGTAGGTTTCAAGCTCACCCGGGCAAAGAACATTGGATCGCCGTAAAATCTATCTTGAAGTATTTAAGAAGAACTAAAGATATGATTCTGGTGTACGGCAATGGAGAATTAAAAGTAGACGGTTATACGGATTCTGATTTCCAGTCAGATATCGATGATCGAAAATCCACTTCTGGGTTCAAATTCACTTTGAACGGTGGAACAGTGTCTTGGAAAAGTTCCAAGCAAAGCACAACTGCTGATTCAACCACTAAAGCTACATATGTGGCAGCTTCGGAGGCAGCCAAAGAAGCTGTTTGGATTAAGAAGTTCATGGATGAACTTCAAGTTGTTCCTAGTGTGGAGCTTATGTTTCCACTGTGGTGTGACAACAATGGAGCCATTGCGCAAGCTAGGGAACCAAGGTCTCACAACAAATTTAAACACATAGAGAAGAGATATCACATAATTCGAGAAATCGTTTGAAGAGGCTACATCGCTGTGCAGAAAATAACCTCACCGGAAAACGTGGCTGACCCACTTACTAAGCCTTTGGTGCAGGCAGTGCTAGAAAAATATCTTGAGAAGATGGGTATAAGATACCATAGCGATTGGCATTGAGTGCAAGTGGGAGATTGTTAGGTATATGCCCAAATGTCAATGAGGACAAATAGATTGTATAGGGTATTCAATTATGTTGTACAAACTGATAATTAATAAAGGCAATTATTATTTTGTTCATGTAAAACTTTGTGGCATCAAATAAGTATTGAACAAACAATTCTTGTGTATCGAGGTTGACTCTTCGCCCTTTATGGAATAAAGATGTGGCACGGGGAGAGTCTTATTCCTGATCACTCAAAAGGGTTCGCAAGTCAAGGAATCTTAATTGGGCATTAAGATTCGACTTGTATGACACATGCTCCGACAAGGAGTGCCAGTCGAACACTATGGGATAGTGAGACATGTGTCATAGATATATCAATGGAATTGATATATTCGAGCACTGTTCGCAGTAATCCGATCACATAGGTATTTACTCGGTGTCTGTCAATGATTATATTACTGAACATAATAGTATGCATGGGCCTTGGACCTGAGGGTTCATGATCAATGTGTTTGTGCTGTTGAATCTGTTACTAGAGTAGTTGGGCCCAATTCACCCTTTGGTGGGGCCAACCTCGAAGTGCGATCTCAATGAATCAAGTAGCAGTTGTTCAGTGATCGCCAAAATAGGATTCACTATCTCGATAGTAAACAAGAAAGTATCCTGTGCAATCATATGCATATGAAATTATAAGTCTTTGGCCAAAGCAATGAAACTAACCCATGTGGCACATGGAGGGTAGTTTGGTAATTTCATCATGATATGATTACATGCACAGTATCAAGTTTAGTGAGTTTGACATAAACCATGACTCTCACTTGATCGGGATACGTCAGTGAAGGGCTTATACTCATATGGTATTTATGGTCCAGAGGTTCGTAAATGATTCGTTTATTTCGTACTCAATTGGGTACAATGTGAGTCCACGGGACTGGTTAGGTGACACTCACATCCTTTGGTATTTCCTCCCATTGCCAATTGAGACGAACCTAAAGAGTCGCGCTATAAGAAATGAACGAGATGTCTTTTTGTGTTAATCTTTTAGAAAAATGTAATTAAATGGACGCATTGATTTATTGGTTAAATCAATTAATTAAATATTTAATTTAATGAGATTAAATTAAATTATTTAATTGGAGAATTAGTTAATTAGGAATTAATTAATTATTTAATAAGTATTAAAATTTAAATAGGATTTAAATTAAATGCATATTAAATAGGTGGGCTAAGTTGAATGGGCCAACAAAAGCCCACCCACATCCATAATAAGCCCTAGGGGCGGCCACCATGGAGTCAAGGGAAGATTCCTTGATTTGTTTGTTAAGAAAAAGAGTTATAAGATACCTCCAACACTAACAAGTCACAAGGTCTTAACCTAGTTGCATAACACAAAAGGAAAAGAATTCTCCCTCCTCCAAAAGCTTGCCCTAGCCGTCCACCGCCATCAACGAGGAAGCTTTGGAAGAACTTTTGAAGGTTCGTTTCGCGTGCATCTTTAGAGACAGGAGCTCAGGGAGTTGCTGTTATGCGAAGAAATACTACGAAATTGATAAGGTAATCTATTTTGTTTAAGTTTTTGGAAAACTGTTTAAAATTCATTAATCCCGTTAAAGTGATCCATGTTTAGGAATCCAAAAATTTTATTCCACTGCGTTTTTACCCGATGGATTCCCAACACAAATGTGGTCCCTCGGTCTAATTTTCGGTCAAATGGGCAATGGTTGGGGTAACTTGAAATTTCAAAAGTTATATTTTGCACCCCAGAAGCACAACTTTTGACAGTTTCCACCGCAAAAAAGAATAACTAACAAATTTCACCCTTTTAACATAATTTTTCAAAATTGAAGATAGAATTAGCATTTCACTATTATTTTGGGATGGTTTCTTGTCTCTTGTTAATGGTAATTTTGATCATATACATTTTTCAAAACCCATTTTGTCATTGTAAATAAACTCTGCAAAGAAAACAATAAAAATATGAAAAATAGAACGAATAACAAAAATGGATAAAAGTAGAGAGGACTAAGAGAATATATACAAACCCAAAATACGATTGCAGAAAGAGTGTGTGGACAAATTTGTTAATCTCTATCTTGTTGCTTCATTCACGATTTGTAAAAAGATGAGAAAATGTTGGAGCTAAGACATTTGTTTGCAGGTCTCTAGAAATAAACATGATATTATGCGGGTTTTTGGGAGAAATTAGAGGGATTTGAAAACTGAGAGGTAGTTATAAATCGTGCAATAAATTAGCAAATATTTTTATCAACAAATTTCTTTTTCTTGCCTTGATTTAGTGCAGTTATATACAATTTGATATGTGGATCACCAACTAAATATAATTACCAAAGCATTTTCTTTCTTCTTAACATCTTATTTTCTTCATTTTGTGGTTTTGAACACTATAGGAAAGTTGTAGATATAGATGAGAAAGTTTTGATAGGTTGGAATTCCCTATTCATTATAACTTTTCAATTTAAAAACTAATTCATGTCAGTAACAATATTGTTACATGATTCAAGATGGCGCCAAAAAGACAATCTTAACATGAGCAAAATGTAAATGAAAATTATTAACAAAATAAGAATGACAAAAGATCTTATAAATAGCAAAACTTAACAATATTAATTTTTTAATTAATAATAATAAATTTTTAATTTATTTGGAGACGTTCTTAAGATATTAACTTTGTCATTTTAGAAACATCTATTCATTCAATATTTTGTTAATCAGACATCAAGTACTTATTTAATTTTCTTTACTATAAGAATATATTTTTAAGATTAAAATATCTCTCATAATTTAACAGCTCATATATTTTCACATGCACGTGCTTTTTGCTAGTGTCTATATAAATATAAGTTACTATACTAATGTTAGACTATTATGTTTCCTTTTAATCAAAATATTACGATATTTTCAATATACGTGTTAGTAATTTTTGAGGAATATTGACACACCACCATGTAAAACATATTGGACTTGTATTCTTCGTATGACCCTCACTGGCTTATTTCACTGCTCATAGCCCCACGTAGGTTTGCAAACGAATCGAGTCGAACAAGTTGTTCAAGCTTGTTTGAATAATTGTTGAGCTTCACAATTTGTGTTTGAACTTAATTTGAATGTTAATTGAATCGAGCTTTAATCGAGCCTAACAGAAATTGAGTTTGATTAACTTGGTTTTTTGCACATATTTTATCGTTTTTCACTAATCAAGTCGAGTTTCAAACTTATCGAACATATAAAAGATTGTTCAAGATTGGTTTGATATGTTGATGAACTGAGCTCAAATGAGCTTTTACCAAACGATCTCGAGTTGAGTATTGAGTAGTTTGGTTCGTCTTTCAGTCGTAACTCCACAGTCTCCACTTGTGTCAATTCAAACTAACTTTTAATAGTTCTTTATAATCTAAAATGTTATTTACCAAAAAAAAAATATAATCTAAATGATATGACAATTAAGTTATTTCTGTTGTTTAAAATGTTTCGGACTCCACTTGTTTTCTGAAATTCTATCAAGATATAGTTACTCCCTTGTTTAAGAAATAGTCTGTTGAATAATATTATTTTTCATTTTTTTTTTTGCAGGGTATGGAACGTATCACATATTCTGTACTCTTGTCGAAAAGAAGTGAATTTTTCAGTTCAAATGTTATACTCATCCTTATGTGCTAAAAGGGACTAATTTGCTCCAATTTAATAACTCAAGTCATTTGGATTATATCCGTAATCCCACCTTACTGAATAGTTTACTGGTCTACCACATGGCTTTGCCTGCTAACTAGAGTTCTTTCACAGCAGAGTCCAGTAGTTCTAAGCTTACTCTCAAATGATTTATCACATATTCTGTACCCTGTCGAAAAGAAGTGAACTTTTCTGTTCAAATGTTATACTCATCCTTTTGTGCTAAAAGGGCTAATTTGCTCCAATTTAATAACTCAAGTCATTTGGATTATATCCATAATCCCACCTTACTGAATAGTTTACTGGTCTACCACATGGCTTTGCCTGCTAACTAGAGTTCTTTCACAGCAGAGTCCAGTGGTTCTAAGCTTACTCTCAAATGATTTATCACATATTTTGTACCCTGTCGAAAAGAAGTGAACTTTTCTGTTCAAATGTTATACTCATCCTTTTGTGCTAAAAGGGCTAATTTGCTCCAATTTAACAACTCAAGTCATTTGGATTATATCCGTAATCCCACCTTACTGAATAGTTTATTGGTCTACCACATGGCTTTGCCTGCTGACCAGAGTTCTTCTTTCACAGCAGAGTCGAGTGGTTCTAAGCTTACTCTCAAATGATTTAGTAAGTTCAAGGTCACGAGTTCAGTTCCTTATTGCATTTGTTACAAAAATTTGTCTAGCTGTGTGCTCTTCAACTTGTGGGGATCACTGCTGATTTTTGTGGATTATACTCGATCTCTGGTGGTGTTATGTGAATGTGGTCAATGCTTAAGTTGATTGTTTAATTTGGTATGATATGTTCTCTGGTGGTGTTATGTGAATGTGGTCAATGCTTAAGTTGATTGTTTAATTTGGTATGATATGTTCGTGAAATGAATACTAGAGTTTGAATACAACGTAACAAAGGACTATTGCCACTATTGGTACCCTCTTTTATTTACCAAAAAAAAAAATTTGTTTATATATGGTTCCTATGATTTACTCTTAAAATTACCCTTAAAATATTTGCTCAACATTATAATTAACTCAGGTTAAACTGACGACCTTTTTGGCTTTTCGTGTATGGTCAATAACGCATCCTTCAATTTGCAAATTAGACTGTAAAACTAACATAACATGTTGAGTTTAATTCTAATAGAACCGTGGATAATGGTTTACTTTAACAGAAATAACCTCCTTTAAATAGATGCAGTATGCCTTACATAGAGTTTTATTTCGCTTTTGGTTAACCTTTGATGTCTTGTATTGAACGATATAATGAATTGTTCTCATAAAAAAGAAAAATGAAGAACATTATAATATAATATATCATATGTATAATTCTGCACAAAATGAATGAACACACTTTCCCCAAGGACCGACTCCAATTTGCATCATAACTAAATGCCTATCTACAATGATCACAGAGTCTGAGGCATCTAAACTTCACAAATATGGTAACCAAAAGTGGAATACAAAGGAAACAAAGAAGCTTTTGCCATATCCATTCTCCGAGTTAGGCCAATCTGAATTACACTTGTCATATGATTAGTTGCATCTGGTCAAAACCCGTGACCCGTTCTGAAGCAAGAAAATTCCATTTCAATGATCTTTTGCTTCACTTTTTCCAACCTCAAAGCCTGCTCACGTCCAAGAAACTTACGAGAGCTCAGTCCAACATAATTATATCTATAATCCATAGCTTTAGTTTGAAATGCCAATGAATCAGTAAGAATCTAACTTTCGGAAGCTTTTTGAATGCGTCGAATAATTAAAGGAATATCCTTTTCACTTAACGTAGTAAAACATAAACCGAACCAACCAGGCTCAATACAATGACAAGAAGAACCAGGAAGGGCATTGATTTTAGCCAAGCTCAACATCTTATCCCATAGCTCTATCTCTCCCTTTTCACTGTAAGAGCGTATTAACTTGCTCATATCTGCCCAGCAATAGAACCCTCCGGAAGTCTTCATACACTCAATTCCCAATTGCTTTAACCCATTTACAAACTTAATGTACATCCTTTGAAGCCTTTCCTTACTCAATTCGATACTTTTCTGAATAAATTTTGTATCTGAAAGCATAGAGCTAAGCAAACGCTGGGTGGGGCCAGAAACGGATGAAAATCTTGCTAGTTTCTTCGAAGCGGTGATAATACTCTCATTGTAGGTATAGATGACACCGGTTTTGAACCCGGAGAGAGAAAAGTCATTTGACAGGCCATAAACTATATGAACTCGGTTTTTGTCAAAATCTTCAGTATCTATGATTTCTGCCATGCTTACAAACTCTTCGTTCCCGTGGGTCGATCCAAGTAATAGTTCATTGGAGATAATATGAATATTTTTCTCAATAGCAAAGTCCATGAGGGTGTAAAGTGTTTCGCGGTTGTATATAACGCCAACAGGGTTTGAAGGGTTTGATATTATTATCCCACGAACCTTAAGGCCACGTTTCTTGGCTTGGTTGAATGCTCGATCAAGTGAAGTAATACTTAAATTGAAGTTATCCGCACTACGACATGGAACTGGTATGATCTCCACCCCAGTTCGCCATTTGACATCCCTGTCAAGGCTGCAAATTGTAGTGATCACATTAGTGTCTTTAGTTTACTAAGTAAATGAATTGCCCTAAGGTTCTATTTGGTTCAAGGATTTTTGGTAAGGAAAGGAAAATGTTAGGTCAGAGGAAAACAAAATCAAAGAAAGATATGACTTAAGCCTGTTCGGTTGTATAAGGAAAAGGGAGATGATGGTTGTGTTGTATCTTGAGATAAGAGCAAATAAAAGGGAAAATTGCAGCATTAGTCCCATAACTCCACTAGCAATTTTGGTCTCATTGTTTACAAACTTGCGAAATTGGTCCGATGTATTTCTTTGCAGTTTTAGTTTTAGTTCCAACCGTAAAAAATGGACGGGAAGTCGGGAACCTTAGTTTAGTCACGTGCCTTGCACATGATAAGTACCTAATCTAACAGTTTCCATCCGCTTTTTAATGGGTAGGGCCAAAATTGCAAAAAAAAAAACAAAGAATCAGATCGGACTATTTTGCAACTTTAGAGACAATGAGACTAAAATTGCAATAGATCATATCCTATGGGACAAATTTGTAGTTTTCCCTCATTTCCTCTTACTATATTTTTTTTTTTTCAGTTTTCTTCACCTTTTGTGAGGAAAATGAATCTCATCGGTAGTTTTCTATTTTCCCCAACAACCAGACGAGCAAAATAACGTTTCCTAACTTGTTCTTTTCTTTTCTTCATCAAAATCTATTACAAAAAGACTGTAAATTCATCATACCACAGAAAAGGAAAGAACTTACTCAGGACAGTATGGTGATGGTACAAGAAATGCATTTCCTGGATCGGCCAGGGAGAAGACAAGGATCTCAATGGCAGGGGTTGCACCAGCTGTTAGTACTATTTGAGACGGGTTGAAAAATATTGGTCTCTCCATGACTTGGGACATGAACCCTGCTACAGCCTGTATTTTGAATAATTTATACATGAGACATACAGGAGTATTGTGATGAAAAGGGAGAAGACAATTGTATACATTTTAAATGATGGCTTCCATTACCATGAAAAAAGCAATTGGCATTTAATTACTTGTGATAAAGATCTAATCCACTTTTTAAGTAGAAAAGGATTTGGAAGATAATACAATTCATCATAGTTCTGAAATGCACCATTGAATGGAAGAAGTCATAACAATTGATGACTGATTCCTAAATAGTACCATGCCATCATTCACAAGAAGTAGTTTACACAAGTCAAGCGTATATTTTGATACCAATAAGAAAAATACTTGAACTTACTAGTGCAATGAATTAAGTTTACATAATGTACAAAAGCGTTTATTCTATAGGCCAATAAGGAAAGCCAAAGTTTCTAGCACTTATAAAGTTTATAGCACTGACTGACAACAATGATACACGGCTCGGTCTCTGCATAGAGATGAATCACATACGCATCATCGGCAGGGGTGTCTTTTTGACTTAATAGGCTACAGAGGTAAAATAAGTTATCAACATATAACTGGACCTATGAGTCCTCAAAAATTGATGTAAGTGCCAAAAGCAACACCTTTCCACATTGGCATTTGATTCTGAGATGCAAATGATAGGTGAATTAGAAATAAAAACGTAGAAACACTTACTATTTTCAAGTCCATCAACCCATCAAATGGCTGGTAAGTAGTGATCCCACTTATGCTCAATTCTCGGCCCATTATTGATTCCTTAGCATGATCCTCAAGCCATTCTTGAACCAAATCCACCAACAACTACATTTACATAAAAACCAAACAACACATATTGTCAACTAAAAAGAGCTCAAATTGATGAAAATATAACCAAACAACACAAGTTCTCTCATCAAACTTAAAGAGCGATTACTTTCATCAACCCATCTCACTTACATGCCTTTACACAAACAACACTCATGGGCACACACGTCCCTAACTAATTGTCGTCTTCGAGAAGCATTCAGAACACAAATAAGCATAAGAATGTACAAGTAGCCAATTCAGTGAAAAATATACTACTTTTGCATATCCAATTGAATGCATTATTTGAAGTTTTGCTCGACGTAATATATCATGTAGCGCAAATTAATGATAAAGTCATTGTTGGATTAAGAATTCTCCTTGATATCACTGCCACACTTACAAAACTTACAATAATTTAAGGGCTTCTCATTCATAAGAATCTAATCTATCAATACAAAAACACAGCTATTCAAAAGAACATCAGTGTAACTTTTAATAAAAAGCTCAAACAAGATTCAATTTCTCTTTTAACAATGCATGCAAGGGAATATGCCAAACCACATCAATATTCAACTTATCCAAATTATCAACTCTCACAACAAAATGGTATAAATTTGACAATAAATAAGATATAAACATACCAAACACAAGTAGTCAGTCAAAACTCGAATATTATATATATATATATATATATATATATATATATATATATATATATATATAATAATTCAACAAAAACCCACCCTGTTCTCGGCCAACCCAAGCTGAATAACGCCATCCGGATTCTCCGCCTCATCAAACGGGTCTTCCTCGACCCGCTTCAGACCCGAATAATAAGGCCTATCACTTTGTTTCACGATATCATTAGCTCTAGATGACACGTGGGCCGGCGCACTGGACCCCCTCGGAGAAAGCAGCGACCTCGAGTGCACCCTCTGCAGCCCAGAAAAAGAAGTTGACGGAGAAGAATATTCCGGCGAAAGGGTATCCGTTTCCGGCGGAGGAGACGGCGGGGTTCGACCGCCGCCGCCGCGGCTTTTAAGGTATAGCTGGAGAAAGTAGAAGAGAGCACAGGGTATAACTGACCCTAAGAAAAGGCCGCCGCGGCCTTGCACAACTCCTTGTAAGGGCACTATTACCCTCATCGCCGCCGCCGCTCCGCTGCCGCCAGTGGTGGAGGAGGAGGAGTTTTTGGTCTTTTTCATCGTGACATCATGCTGAGGACAGTGACGGAGTGTACGAAGCTTCAGAATTCGATTATTTTCTTGAGTGTCTGTGAGTGAGTGAAGGAGAAGAATGGTGGGTGATATTTATTTTTTCTTCCTTTCTATCAGTTTATGAATGAATATAATATATATGTGAAAAATGAGGAGAAAATATAGTGGAAAACAGCACAAAAATTGGCGATATAAAATGGGTGTTTCTTGTTTTGTTTGATGAATTCTGCGCGGTTAGTTTTGCTTCTAGGGGGTTTTAATTTTGTAATTTCATTTCATTTCATTTTCCAAAGAGGCGTTTGAATTTACAAATCCGTCCTTCCTTTTCTTGCTAAATGCTGAAAGCATCAAATATGCCAAATAATATAAAATTAGGTACAAGATCCTAGACTAAAGGCAATTAATGCACGCCTAAAAGCTGTCAATTACCCAACTTTAACTCTTCATTATAGTATTGCAATACCGAAAAGTTTAGCTCAATCCTGCCTTAGCCACACTAACCGTATTTCACGAGAGAATTAAATTATATTTATCATATGATTGATCACTCGTTTTCTGAAATATACTTAGATATGAACGAACTTGGAGCGAGCTAGAATTTTTCAATTACTACATAGTTTACTCAATGCTACATTTGATGGATGTGTTTAGCGGTTGAATGTAAACACGTCTCATAAATTTATTTGTATTGACAGAATACTTAAAAATAACAAGACATGTGTGTAATACGTCTAAATACTCGATACCTGTTGATTAAATATAGGATCTACAAGACCTGCAAACATATAAATTTGACACTTATATAAAAAAAAAGAAGGTAAAATCAATAAGAGCAGAATGTAGATCATGCATCCAAATCCAAGTTTACTTAAATTTTATGGATTCCAATTAGATTAAAGTGAACTTTGATCCCCGCTATTTCAGGAGCGACCTGTGCATAACACACGGTCTAGGGTTCATCATTTAATCGGGGTCCTTACCTTTCCAAATGAATCATCATTTTCTGCATTGGACTATGTTTGATGATAATTAAGAGGATTCTATTTGTCTCATTTGAATATTGCTCAAACATTTCTGGTTCATGATGCCATGAATTATAGGTCGTATGCCTATATTTTTCTTTAAGATTTGTTTTGATTAATAAGGATCGTAATTGTAATATTACTTTATGCAAACATTTCAATCAAGGATATTTAACATTGTTATATTTCTATTAGAATCTGCATTTTCGGAATCAATTATTAAAAGTTGAATCCAAACGCATAATCATTTTTTGTGAAATCAATTATACGAGAATCAATTTTTCTATAATCAATTATTTTACTATAATCAATTATACAATAGATTGATCAAACTTGTAAGTTGTAACCCCCGGACTCACGAGCCTGTTAGACGAGAGAAGTCCTGTTGGACCCACTGGATGTAACCTTGAGATGGACATGTAGACCATTACCCAAAATGGATATTCATTGTTACACTTGAGTACTCAGGTTTTTTATATATAAACTGTTTTTATTTCCTTTCATTTTCCCGATGTGGGAGCATTACAATCACCTCTCTTTCGAGGAGCAACATTCTTGTCGCAACGTAACACTGTCCGGGATCCATCACCAGGCATTGGGACTCTAGCAGTGACACTCACAGGCTCAAGAGGTGGCTCCCATGCGCGTAGCACTTTGCACCGCAGCCTCAAGAGGTGGTCCTGCAACATGTAGCACTTAGCTCCCAATATTCCGACTGGCAAGCGGCTCTGATACCATTTTTCACACTCCTGGCTTATGGCTTGTTTGACCAGAGAAGTCTCGTTGGGCACACTGAGTGTAACCTTGAGATGGACATTTAAACAACGGCCCAAGAATAATATTCATTGTTACATTTGAGTTTTTGGGCTTCTATTTATACACTGTTCAGTTTCCTTTCATTTTCCGATGTGGAAGCATTACAAAACTCACCCCTTAGTCATGAACTATAATTTATGGACATGAATATGACGATATGAAAGAGAATAGAAAACACAACAATATTCAATTACCAAAAAAAGGGGAGAACAAAAACTTCTTAATCATTTAGATACATGTATTGTATCCTATAGAAATGCTACAATCAATATTCCATAAAAAAAAATCAAATTTTTCTTGGGAATAGGGTTTTATTGACATTTCATTAAATTTTTCTCAAGAAAATCAATTCTTTTTTAAGTATTTATGATGAGACAGTTCAACCAACAATTAAAATATTTTGCCCACTAATATCTTAAGATATACATCAAAATAATCACATATCTAGAAATGACGCAAGGTGTAAAATAAGACCCATTTTGCATTTTCTTGAATGCCTAAATCAATAATTTAACTTATATATGTTTAAATTTCTAATAAAACAAAAACTCATCCATACCAATTTCTCACAAAAAAATAATTTTTCTTTTAAAAAAAATATATATCACATCACACCTAATTATTACATTTTTTTCTATTAAAACAACTCATCTGAACATATTTTCATCATCATATCGCTATTTCCTTAAAATTAAAATCTCGTAGATTTTGTTTGAATGTGTTTTCATTTCATTTTCAACCCATTATTCTCTAAAATGTATGGAAAATATTCGTGTGGGAAAAAATTAAGAATGTTTGCTTGTATTTATTAAAATAATTGAAATTGATGATTGATGATATGTAAAATGATTAAGTTATTTAAAAATAATGATAATGAAGTGACATGTAATTTTGTAAAAAATGATTGATATTTGTTGGGAACATAAAAATGAAAATGAATATGAGTGTATTTTTATTTTCAAATGAAAATGAAAAATGAAAAAGGCAAACTGAAAACACATGCAAAGTTGCAAACATGCTCCTAGGCACTGTTTGAATGTATTTTCATTTCATTTTCAATCGTCATTTTTTTTCTGAAAAATGTTTGAAATTGATGATTTGATAATGTGTGAAATGATTAATTTAGTTAAAAGTAATGAATTATGTATATAGGATAGATAAAATAATAGATAATATTATGTTGATTAAATATATTTATAATTAAATATGACCCAAGAAAAGCACTAAAAATATTTAAAATGAGTCTTAAAATGTGCACAAGCCTATGAATGTTAATACTATGTATTTTATTTCATCACTACAAGAAAAATGGCCTTTTGTTACGACTCTTTTTGCTACGCTGAAAACGTTGTTCCAAAAGGTACATAATTACTACAAATATTGGGGCGTAACAAAAGAATCATCAAAACTACGTAGTTTTATGTTTTTGTTACGCCTTAGACATTGTAATAAAAATACTATTTCCTACGATGCACCCAGTGTAGTTAAAAACGTGACAAAACGACGTAGTTTAGTTTTTTAAATTTCTTTTCCTCCAAAATCGAGCGGCTAAAACCCCAATTCCCCCCCCCCCCCCTCCTTCCCATTACTGTCAAATAATGGAGTCTCCAGCCTTTCCTCTTCCTTTCCCAAACCCGCTTCATTTCCTCTGAACCGCGGCGGCGGCGGCAAAACAGTCTTCACCCAAACCCTCTTCTTTTCCTCTGAAAAGCAGTGTCTCCAGCCTCCATTAACAGCGGCGGCGGAACAGAGTCTCCACCCAAACCCTCTTCCTTTCCTCTAAACAATGGCGCCTCCAACCTCCATTAACAGTGGCGACGAAGGTAATTCATACGTTGGTATATTTTTATTGAATCTTCATAAGAGGCTGAAAGAAGAAAAGGGGGATTTTATAATGGAGGAAATTTGCACTTGTACAAACACCTCTTGACCATACTTATCTTCTGTCTATTATGTTTTTCGCATTTGATTGTTATTCATTTAGTATTTTTTGGGTATTTGTACGTATATGTGTCTGTATGTGCGTGTAACTTGAGCTTCCGCTATTAGATTCTGCTCGATTGTGCACTATCCTTACATCGGAAGATAAATTCGTGGAAATATGTAGTTAATTAATTGCTGCATAATTTTTCAGGACAAGAATTTATTTGTTCAGTAAGAAAATTGCTATTCCTGTTGCTTTAATTTATTCTTTCTTGCATTTACCAGAACAAGTTTAGGTTACTTCATTTCTATTGTTGTTGATGCTTTGAACTTCAGTATCCACAACATTCTATTAGGCTTGTATTCATTTTGATTGTTAGAATTACACATGGAATTAGCTGTTTTCAAGAAGAGCTCTTGTGGCAGCAATTTGGAGCTGAATGTGTCCTCTTGTTTCTTTGCTGTGATTGTTAGAATTACACATTGATTGTTATAATGCATTATAACACCATAATTGTTGCCTAAAAAACAGATTTTTAGAAGACGATGTGAGAGAAAGAAAAATGTGATTGCGAATTGATAAAGTAAAATGTTGTTATTGGATAATGTGAAAGTGAAAATGAAAATAAGTATATTTTTAGTTGAGAATGATGTAAACTATATATTTTTATTTTCAAATAAGAATGAAAATGAAAATGAAAATACGGCTCCGAAGAACACAAATAAACAAACCCTTAGGCCTTTCTTGTTTATGTTTTCAAATTCCATTTTCAATATCCTGGATCACAAAATTCTAAAAATCCATAACACAAACCATTTTCATCTAAATTCTACTTTTTTCAACTTCACTTTTTCAATCCCCCATATAACTACATATCACTCACTATATCAATCATTTCACACATTTATCAATCAACATCATTTCCTCCAACCATTACTTTTTTATTCAATCTTCCACTTTTACTATATATTAATAATAAATTTCAAATTTCAAATTTCAAAATATATTAATATTAAATTAACTTTATATATCTATCTATCTTATTATATTATTTATTTATTCATATAATCATTACACAAATAATTAATTCAATTATTTAACTCATCATACATCAACCAATTATTATTGATTTGACACATTTTACAAATCTCAACTACTATTTAAAAATATAAACAAACACAACATACATCACATCAATTCTCACACGAATCCATGTAGTACGCATTTCCCGAGAAATTTTCAAGATTTTATCTAAAAAACATAAACAAACAAAGCCTTAATTTTTCTAAGGAAAATGAAAAATGAGAAATAACATCACATCCAATTGGACCCCTATGCTTCAACTAATTTTTTCAATTTACTTTTATGAATTTTTGAATTTCTGCTAATTTTCTATAATTCCTAAACTTTTATAAAATTTGGAAAAAGACCAATTTTAATTAGGATTATACAGCGAGTAAAACCTGATCAGACTCATATTCAATTTGATATTCTACAAACATTTGTTGTCATTACTTGAAATTGTAAAACAAGTTTTTTTTCTCTCTCTAAGCTCGAGCGCGGCTTTCCAACTAAGACGAGCCCAGTCGGCCCAACTTTGTTTCGATTTCTTAAAGCACACGTACCAAAGTAAATTAAAATTTAATATTTAAAAAAATCGTAATGTCGAAAACTTCTAATTTTTCAAAATCATCCATGCTTAAACGATAATTATTAAATCTAATTTTTAGAAGTCAAAACCCCAATAATTTCAATGCGTAATGTATTACCAACTTGAAGATGAGATTCCAATCCTTCAACTTACATTTTGTATTTCTGTTAGAAAATAGACTCAGACTTAGAATAAGGTTGAATTGTATTAATTTTTTATTTGAACTTTATGTAAATGTTTGTGTTGGAGAAACTTTAAAATTGAAATATATTGACTTTAGGAATTTGTTATCTTATTTAGCTTTTAATATCGTTTGAAATTTTACAATTATTTAAAAATTAACTTTATTATTTATTTCATACATAGTATACAATATTTATTTACCTCTACGAGCTCGGGCGCATTCTATACCTTTGCTACGCGCTTGAAGTCTTAGTCTTGGGCTTGCGCTCGGCTTGTCTTGAAAATTATCTAGAAGAGCTAAAAACTTCAAATCAGCATGGGTTCATTGACAATTATAATTGTAATGGGTTTTGTTGGAAATTGGAAGTTTCAAAACTTCAAAAATCAAATTTAATATTTTCATTATTTGCATTAACAATATTGACCATAACCTCCCACATTGTATTGATTTGTGCTTTTAATTTTTAGGTTTCAACATACATCCTAACACTATAAATAGGTCCTAGGGGTCTTAGTTAGAAGACACAACAACACAAGCATACAACATTCATCATCTATATTTTCTCTATATTTTGGGCAACTAGGATAAGGTCTTGTTCACATAGTTTTCTTGTGAACGTGCTCACAAAGAAAACACCGGCGTGACCTTCTTGGGTTTTATCTTGTGGTGGTGGTGAGCCGACAGTACCTGCACGAGGGGAGGCCATCACGATCTTAGGACAGCGTCAAGTGGCGTGACTCCTACAGGCCAGCCGTTCTTACTTTTATATGTTTTAAATTATATTATTTTATGCAAATTGTTTCACATGATAATCTAAAGAATTTATATTTATGTTATTGCATGCAAATCTTGAAAATTTAACAAGAATCTAAGATCGTGATATTGGTTGCTCTAATTCTGATTTTAATCTGTTATAGCCTACTGAATTTCATATCTGCTGCAATTAGTTCATTGCTTATACTTTGTTGTTATTGTTTTGCATATCTTTTTAAATCACTCACAAAAATTTTTTACTCTCAATATATAATACTCTATATTAACTATATTCTAAACAATTCTGCAATTATATGCTCTCTGCAAATTTGAAACAATATGTTCACTGATTTACTAATAACAAATTATTAAATACATTAAGATTGTGCCAAGTGTTGATGATTATGTTTATATAAAATTAACAGAAATTATTTTGGTTTTGGTTTGGATAGCTAGCTAACATCTGAAGAGTTTCTGTACATGTGTCTAATTTGCTAGATATAAACCTACAAGTCCATCAACTATTGCCACGTAAAAGTGAACTACATGCATATTAGCTGGAAAATGGTTTTGTTTTAAATTTTAATATTTTAATTTACTAGTAATCTGAACGGTAAAATTGCTATTTATTTCGTTTGATAGCATTAGTCTTTGAAACCGTTTATCAATTTAAAAATAGTGGAGTATTATTTGTTGACTCATATTTGTGACTTGAAAATAATCTTGTAATTATTAATTATTGATGTTATCTTATTGATTCCTACATACCGTTTAATTAATAAATCTTGTATGTGTGTCATTTAATAATTCAACGGTAAAATTTGTTATTTGTGTGTTGTGTGCTAATAATAGTAACAGAAATCGTCTACAAACTTATCAATTGTGGGAAAATTGCTTGATTTAATATTTATAAATTACTTTAAAAATTCTAATATTCGGTTGATCTTTACTACTGGTTGACCAAATTTGATTTTATTCTTATCACTCCATTGCATGCGAGTTAAGTGTTTTGATATATTGCTCACATATTCATTTCTAGTGTATGTTACAAATCTGTGGTATTTTATATTTGTGAAGCGTTAGTGTTGCTGTTATTGATAGTATTTCTTTGACTCCTACAGTTAATTGCTTCATTTAAATTTATCATTTCTTTGCCCTTATTAATTCCTATTGTTACTAATTAAATTAAAACAAAAAATACAATGGCATCTCGTGAAGACGCTAGTAGTGTTAAACCTGAGAAATTTAACGGATTAAATTTTAAAAGATGGCAAAACCAATTGAAATATTGGTTGACCGTTCTTGGGTTTATGTCTGCCATAGATGAAAATATTGAATCAAGCTCTTGGCAAACCCCTGAAAATGTAGACTATCATTGTCGTAATCGTATTCTTAGTGCTTTGTCTGAAAGACTTTACGATGTTTATCATACTTTTACTAGTGCTAAGGAACTTTGGGATGCCTTAGAAGCCGATTATGGAATTGATGATGCGGGTATTGTTAGATTTAATGCCTCTACTTTTACAAGATATATAATGGTTGATGAAAAGTCTATTAATGAACAAATTCATGAATTTCAAGACTTACTAAAACCTTTAGAAGAAGGAGGGTCAAAATTTAGTGAAGATTATAAAGTTTCATGTCTAATTGATAAACTCCCACCTTCATGGTCTAATTTTGCTAGAGGTCTTAGACATCAACAAGGGTCGTTAACTTTAAGTCAAGTCTTTAAATCCTTGAGGGTAGAAGAACAACATAGGATTAATGTTAAACAAGAAGGGTTGAAAGCTAAGGCTAACCTAGTGGAACATAAAAGAAACCATAACCAAAATAGGTTCAAGCCTAGGGGAAATAGGTTTAAAATGAACCACAAGAATTGGAAGAAAGACTACCGTCATAATAATAATAATAATCGATTTAAGACACTAAACTATAAGGATAGTAAAGGCAAAGAAAAGATAGAGAAGCTCTGCTTCGTGTGTGGAAGAACTAATCATATGGCTAAAGACTGTTTCTACAAGAAGACCGAGAAGTTCAACTCTAGGTTCAACACTAAGCCTAATAATCAAGAAGTAAACATGTTGGTCAATGGAGAACCATCTATCAGGTTAGAATCTTTAACTCCCTTAATAAACTTTACATATAAAAATAATGAATGGTGGTTAGATTCAGGAGCTAATATTCATGTTTGTTTTGAAAAATCAATGTTTAAAACATATCAGAACTCAAGTGGAAGAAGCGTGACACTAGGAAACAACACTGTCGCACAAATACATGGGATCGGGAGCGTTGAGTTAAAAATGACGTCGGGAAAGACATTAACCCTAGATGGAGTGCGACACGTACCTGAAGTGAGAAGAAATTTAGTTAGTGGGTCTTGTTTAGTTGAAAATGGTTATAAACTAGTTATGGAGTCTAATAAAGTTGTAATAACTAGAAAAAATGATTTTATTGGAAAAGGCTTTGTAAGTGATGGTTTGTTTAAATTAAATATTTTTAATGATGAAAATTCCTCCTTTATTTTTAATATTGAATCTAATATTTTATGGCATAAAAGATTAGGACATGTTAGTAATATAAAAGTTAAGAGACTTATGGATTTAGGATTAATTCCAAAATCTCAAGTAAATATTGATCATAAGTGTGAAATATGTGTACAAGCTAAACAAACAAAAAGAGCTTATAAATCGGTTCACAGAGAGTCAATTATCTTAGAACTTATCCATAGTGATGTGTGTGATTCAAATAGAACTCCAACTAGAGGTGGAAATAAATATTTTGTAACATTTATAGATGACTTTTCTAAATATTGTTATATTTATCTTATTAAGTCTAAAGATGAAGTCTTTGGAAAATTTAAGATTTATAAAACTGAGGTTGAGAACCAATTAGAGAAAAAAATTAAAATATTAAGGTCAGATAGAGGAGGAGAATATTCTTCGGGTGAGTTAGAAAAATTTTGTGAAGAAAATGGTATTATACATGAATTCACACCTCCCTATTCACCTCAATCAAATGGAGTAGCTGAAAGGAAAAATAGGACGTTAATGGATATGGTTAACTCTATGTTATTAAATTTTGGAGCACCTGAAAACTTATGGGGGGAAGCTATTTTATCTTCGTGTTTTATACTTAATCGTGTGATTGTTAAAGATAATGATAAAACTCCTTATGAATTGTGGAAAAAGAGAGTCCCTAACCTAAATTTTCTTAAAGTGTGGGGGTGTTTAGCAAAAGTAGCTATACCTGATATTAAAAGGAAGAAAATAGGTCCTAAAACAATAGATGCTATATTTATCGGATATGCTCAAAATAGTAGTGCGAATAGATTTTTAGTGGTTAATTCTGATGTTAGTGGTATTTCTAATAACACAATTATTGAGGCTAGAGATGCAACTTTCTTTGAAGATGTTTTCCCTTTTAAGACAAAAATTACAAGTGAATTAGAAACACCAAGAATAGAATCTTATATAAGTGAATCATCTAACAGTTCAATTTTAGAAAACAAGGAAGAAGAATCTATAGAATTAAGAAGAAGTAAGAGGCCTAGAGTAGAAAAGAATTTCGGAGATGACTTTATTACATTTTTAGTTGAAAGAGATCCCCAAACTTATGAAGAAGCTATATCTTCTATAGACGCACCTTTTTGGAAAGAAGCCATAAATGACGAATATAATTCGATTATTCAAAATAATACTTGGGTATTATCTAACTTACCACCCGGTAGTAAGCCGATAGGATGTAAATGGATTTTTAAAAAGAAATTAAAAGCGGATGGGTCTATAGATAAATATAAAGCAAGGTTAGTAGCAAAAGGGTTTACACAACAAGAAGGAATTGACTATTTTGATACTTACTCGCCTGTCGCTAGAATTTCAACTATTAGAACTTTACTGGCGTTAGCATCTATACATAAATTAATAATTCATCAAATGGATGTAAAAACGGCGTTTTTAAATGGAGATTTAGATGAAGAAATTTACATGCAACAACCTGAAGGCTTTAATGTTAAAGGGCAAGAACATAAAGTATGTAAATTAGTAAAATCTTTATATGGTTTAAAACAAGCTCCTAAACAATGGCATGAAAAGTTTAATGAGGTTATACTTGCTAATGGGTTTAAATCAAACGAACATGACAAATGTGTCTATGCTAAGGAAGAAAATGGTGAATATGTGATACTATGTTTATATGTGGATGATATATTAATTTTTGGGTCTAATTTGTATTTTATTAAAATTGTGAAAGATTGTTTGTCTAATAACTTTGAAATGAAAGATTTGGGTGAAGCTCATATTATTTTGGGCATGAAAGTTAGTAGAACTAAAGAAGGCATCTCACTAGATCAATCGATTGCTATTGAAAAATTCTTGAAAAAATTTAATTACTACGATTGTAAGATAATGTCTACTCCTTATGATCCTAATGTACATCTAAATAAGAAATTGGGAGAACCCGTGTCACAATTGAAATATTCTCAAATTATAGGGTCATTATTGTATTTTTCTAATAGAACTAGACCTGATATATGTTATGCGGTTGGAAGACTTAGTAGATACACTCATAATCCTAGTAAAGAACACTGGAATGCTTTAGAAAGAATTCTTAAGTATCTTAGAGGAACCCTAAATTTTTCTTTATACTATAAAGGTTTTCCAAATGTACTTGAAGGGTATAGCGATGCTAATTGGATTACCGATAGCTCCGAAATAAAATCTACTAGTGGCTTTGTATTTATGTTGGGGGGAGCAGCGATAACTTGGGGATCTAAGAAACAAACTGTTATTTCTAGAAGTACAATGGAAGCTGAGTTAATAGCGTTAGATTTAACTTGTACAACTGGTGAATGGCTAAGAGACCTTTTACTTGATATTCCATTAGTAAAGAAACCTTTACCGGCCATATCTATACATTGTGATTCTAAGGCTGTGATAGATCTTGTGAAGCAAACCCATTCTAATAAGAAAATGAGTAGACATTTACAAGCAAGATATAAAAGTGTAAAATCTTTAATAAAGAGAAATGTGGTATCACTCAATTTTGTCAAGTCCGAGAGAAACTTGGCTGATAATTTGACTAAAGGTCTACCCAATAAGGGTGTTTATGAATCATCGAGGGGGATGGGCATAAGCCCACAAGGGAGTCACCTCCAGGAGTAACTCAACCTTTGTGATTGGAGACCCCATGAAGAAGGTTCAATGGGTAGGAACAACCTGTAATGCGTGACTCATTTAGCACTAATTTATGAGGAGAGTGTCTCCTTCCCGTCCCTAAGGTGATAGTGCTTTTGTAGTGTGATGTTAAGGTTGGTTTTGATCCTTAATGAGACCAAGGCGGGAAATAATCCGCGGGGTAGAGTTCACACGTACCCTTGGAGGTTTCACCTAAGTGAGAGTTGCCATACATAGGCCGTGGCTATGGGTTGGGCTAACCCTAGAGACCTCACGAGAATCAAGATTAGAGCGCAGGGCCTTTAATGCGCTAACCCGCGAACTGAGACCGATGTCGATACTGTGTGTATGATGTATTGAAGTTTGGCCAAGGGACCTAATTCCAGGCGTAGTCCATTATGGCTCCCTCAAATGGAAATCATCAACACTAAGTGTAGGTTCAAGCCCGGAAGGCTCCTGCAACCATTGCATAGTATTTAGTTGCCCTTTTATATATATTTTATATATCATTTGAAGTTTTAAACCTTGTGGGGGATTGTTGGAAATTGGAAGTTTCAAAACTTCAAAAATCAAATTTAATATTTTCATTATTTGCATTAACAATATTGACCATAACCTCCCACATTGTATTGATTTGTGCTTTTAATTTTTAGGTTTCAACATACATCCTAACACTATAAATAGGTCCTAGGGGTCTTAGTTAGAAGACACAACAACACAAGCATACAACATTCATCATCTATATTTTCTCTATATTTTGGGCAACTAGGATAAGGTCTTGTTCACATAGTTTTCTTGTGAACGTGCTCACAAAGAAAACACCGGCGTAGCCTTCTTGGGTTTTATCTTGGAGTGGTGGTGAGCCGACAGTACCTGCACGAGGGGAGGCCAGCACGATCTTAGGACAACGTCAAGTGGCGTGACTCCTACAGGCCAGCCGTTCTTACTTTTATATGTTTTAAATTATATTATTTTATGCAAATTGTTTCACATGATAATCTAAAGAATTTATATTTATGTTATTGCATGCAAATCTTGAAAATTTAACAACAGGTTGTACATGCCATCAACCCTATTAAAATTCTCTTTTTCTATTTAATTATTTGTCACACTAAATGTCACGTGATGAATTTGTAACAGTGCTTCATAAGATTTAGTTCTTGTATGACACTGCACGTTTGCTCACCAAATCAGTGCATTATGGATCGTTCCTTACTTAGAAATGAAAGAGTAGATCCGCACTAGTTTAGCGTATTATATTAAGATTCACGTCAACTCTTATCATCTACTTGGCAAAATTTTAAATAATCCCATATGATCTGGTCATTCTAGTTTTAGTTTCACATTTTACGAGATTCTAAAAAACGTTCCAAAAATTTGAAAAAGTTATAATGTTAGTCCTTTTTTAAAGTAACATTAGTCCCGTACATTATTTTACATTTTAAAATTGCATTTTGCCCCCTGAACTATACAAGATATTTTTTAAATCCCCCTAAATAAATATTAATATGCACTTACCCCCTGAAAAATTAAGTGAAATATAAATATATTTAGGGGGGTAAGTGAAAAAAAATATGTTTAGGGGGGGTGTTTAACACATTTTGTATAGTTCAGGGGGCAAAATATAATTTTAAAAATACAAGATAAAGTATGTGACTAATGTTGTTTAAAAAAAGGACTAACATTACAACTTTTTCGAATTATTAGGACAGTTTTTAGAATCCCATAACATGTGAGCCAAAAAATAGAATAACGAGATCCTATGGGACTAAAATTGAAATTTTGCCTCATCTTCTAATAAATCGCGTTAACTTGCAAAAAGAACGACGGTCATTAATATTATATCGAGATTTCAAGACATGAATTAAATGCAATCAATAGCTTTCATCTAAAGTATGCAACTTAAGCTGAGAAACTACTCTTAATATAGAGAGACGTAAACATACAAGTGAAATTAGAACAAGATTATCAATTGGACTACATCTTGGAAAAAGACCTCGTTTGCTACATCGTCTTTTTCTTAATATAACACACATCTTATATATGTCTACTATATTTTGACAAATTTAGCACCCCCCAAAAGAAAAAAAAAATACTATATTTTGACAAAGATTTAGGGGCATAAGAGGAAATTGGACTATTGTAAAGCTAGAGTCATATCAAAGGATTGATCGACTTCATAGTCAAAAGTATCGGTGTAGACCTAGGTTGTACGGGTACGGATACAGTGACATGGATACGATACAATACGGGTATGGCGATACGATTTTTTCAAAATTTTAGGATACGACACGGCGAGGATACGACTACTAATATTATATATATATATATTATCGTCTTATTTGAATCCTTAGCGCGCCACCTCATCTTTCTTATTTTTATTTTCCTTGTGATTTTTTCTTCTTTATCCACTGTCTCTCAAAATTACCAATGTTATTTGTCATGTCATATCCCTACTTTCATATTCATCTATTTTTTATTTTAATATCAAATTGTCATTAACTAATCTACCATCTTTAGGGCGACTAACCTTTGCACTATCACCTTTACCATATATCGCAAAATTACGAATATTTTTATTGGGAGCAATGTTGTTTTTGTCAAATTTCTGGCTTGGACATGTTTTGGATACGTTTCGGACAAGGTAACCATAATTTATTTTATTTTATATTTTTAGATACGCCACGTGGCGTATCCGATACGTATCCAAGGAGTATCCCATGGGTATCGTATCCCCCAAGTATCCGACACTGCATCATGTCATTTTTAGAAGTATCCGTACATCATAGGTGTAGACTTTAGAGTGTGGTTATCAAATGCATATGAATCAAGGAATCACAAGGAATCTGCATTTCTGCCCTTTCATTTATGCATCAATCAAATACAGTATGCCAAAGAGGAAAACTTCCTATTTTTTGTCTTTTCTTTTGTCAACCACAAACCACAAGAACAAAACAAATCCAGCCAGCTAAGACATAAAAACATTAGGGCCTGCATTTTTATTTGTTTCTAAATTGTGGTTATTTTCATATCTCAATTATGTTATTTTTTTGTCATTTTATCTATCAATTTCGATTTTGAGGACAGGAATGAGGCCAAAAAAAAAAAATGTTGATAAGCATGATGAAATATTGAATTGCAAAAAATGAAAATAAAACATTTTTTTTCTAAGAATATTAGTTTTAGAACACAAACTTAAACGAAAAAGATACATAGTATTAATGTGCATTTACATAGCAAATTAAAATAGAAAATTTGTATAGTTTCATATAACAAAAGTTTTTAAAACAACGCATTACTGTTATTGTATGACTACAACCTCTTTTTCTATTTTATTACAAGAGAATGGTCACCTCGGTGTGTTAAACCCAGACTATTAGCAACAATTCTAGGATACTTAATGCCAATCATGTGTATGCTTGTCGAGAGGACTCGTCCGAATCATCTAGCTAAGATCTTCATATTGTGTCTTATCCTCCCTTTAGCCAGCATGTCTGTAACTCCGTTTGCTTCCCTTAGAATGTGTCTAATGTCGACTCTCCGCTCTCTTTGCAGCATTCACCGAATTCGTGATATGGTGTCGATATGTCAATGTGAGAAGGGCTTCTTTGATGGGATGGCCATATTGGATGGGTTTAGAGGTATAACGGTGATAATGGGTTTGGATGGGTTTAATTTATACATATATATATATATATATATATATATATATAGAAAAAAGTATAATGATTAAGTGTGATATGTTTTTTTTTAAGATTTTTTTTTTTGCTAAGAATTAAATTGGTGTGGATGAGATTTTGTTTTATAAAAAGATCTATACACATTAAGTTAAACTCATCAATTAACGCATCCAAAAATAAGCAAATTAGATGTTATTTCGCATCTTGCGTCATTTTAAATTAAGATATGTGATTATTTGATGCCCATATTGAGATATTGGTGGATAAAAATATTTTCATTGTTGGTTAAACTTTGTAATCAAGAATATTAAAGTATCTTATTTTCTGAGAAAAATATAAGATAATCGTCGATCAAACCCATTTCTCAAGGAAATTTGAGATTTGTTTTAGAATTTTTTATTGTAGCGTTTATTTGAAATATTTTTAGCAGGAATGAAAAAATCTTTAAAAAGTTGAAAAAATGGGAAATGATAGGCCATCCGCCATCCAATCGAATCGGGCCAATGATAGTGCGCCTAATCCTTCACTTTCAGTGCCTTTACCTTTATTAGTAGGTGGGTAATACTCAAATACAGCACCCAAGCCCAATAATAAATAGTTTTTAATCACTCAAAGTATAGGCCCAACGAACGTACACAAATCCGGCCCGATAGTATTAGAAAGTTCGGGTTTGAACCGGATTATACTCGAAAAAATCCCGAACAGTCATTCTAATTGATTCTTCTCTCTCCTCTCTCCGACAACCCTGCTACCAAACTCCACCGCAAGGGCTCTCTCCTCTGCCGGTGGCGGCTATAATTGTTGGGTTTCGCGAAAAATAACATAGACGCAGTGGAAGGATTTCAAATTTTTTTAATTTTAAAACCCAAAGTTGAATTCAATGATCGCATATTCAAATTGCACGATAAACTTAACGAATAAAACTTACTTGTTAAAACGAAGTTGTTGGAGAATCTTTTCTTCTTCCTCGAATTCGAAAACTTGAAGCTTCCAAATCTTCAATTCTTTGTTTTGATCTTCAAAACTTGAACTTGATCCGAATAACAAAAATACGTCGTCTCTAAATTGTCACGCACGGATCAACAATCGAAAAATTCCCTCTTGGATCTCTAATGGGCGATGGCTAGGGTTTAGAGAAGGGGAGGAATATTTTTTTCTTTTTTGTTTAGGAGAGTTATGAGAGTTGTGTTATTCTTTTTCTTGTTCAAAGTCAAAGAGTCCTTATATACCTCATAACTTATTGAACAAGTCAAAACAAAAGAGCCCTAAAATTAGGCTCCTCTTGGACGCCCAACATGGCTAAGTAGGCGTCCTCTTGGACGCCTTCTAGAAGCCCGGGATTTATTTTTTTTAATTAATTTCTTATTTCAATTAATAATTTATTATATCCAATAAATAAATTAATTCATTAAATAACCAAATCAATTAGATAAATTAATTCATTAATATATTTCCCTAGGTAATTAATTAATAATTAATCTTATCCATATAATTAATTATTTCATCTAATGAATAATTAATTATTTAATTTATCCAATAAATTAAAACTCCTAGAAGAAAAATAGAAATTCCTTTTTCATTTTTCTTTATCAATCCTTTAGCGCGACTCTTTAGGTTCGTTTCGTTCGGCAATGAGAGGAAACCATAGGAAGTGGGTAACACCTAGTCAGTCACGTGGCCCACTTCGTAGCCTAAATGAAAACGAATGATAGGATCATTCCGCAACCTTCCAATCGTAAATGCCGTGTAAATATAAACCCTTTATTCGTGTACCCCAATCAAGTGAGAGTCATGGCTATGTCAAACTCAGTGGACTTGACCATATGTATTAATTATAATAATACGAGATCATTGAGATCGATTTAGTGCCTAGCACAATCGTCTCTTTATGCTTTAGCCAAAGACTTTGATCTCTATTTATCTATAATTACATAGGGTACTTTCTCACTCACATATGAGAGAACAAATCCCACTTAGATATCAGCTAAGACTACCATTTGCCCATTAAGCCGCATTTCGAGGTCAACCCCACCAACGGGTGAATTGGGTCTAACTACTCTAATGAAATACTTGACGTCATAAATGCATCTTCAGCATGATGTTTCCGGTCAAAGGTTCACTTACACTTATTACACATAATCAGCTCTGTCATTGACTGTCACAGAGTGAAAACCCATGTGACAGAACCGATGCGAGTCGTGTTTGAGCATATCAGTTCCACTGATGCGCCTACAATCTTAATTTCCTATCATCCCATGATACTAGACATGCACTCTCATGTCAGAGATAAGATTGTACAAGTGTTCTAAGTCTTTATTTGTCCATTAAAGACTTCACTTTACTTGCGAACTTATTTTTAGTAATCAAGATCGATCTCTCTAGTGCCAATCTCCCTATCCCATAGGAAGTAGAAAGATCGCATTGAAAACACAGATAAAATGTTTTACACTACTTATAGATGCAAATAAGATTTAAGTGAAAATTAAATAATGTCTTTATTAATAATATCAAGATAAAATTAATTACAAGATAGATGTCCTATCAGTCTATCCTTTATGACATCTGAGGGCATAATTCTAACAATAATCACATTCTATCATAAGTATTCTTAATCTGCATAAAGTTTATACCGGATAGGATTACACCTGTAGATATATGTGATTTCGGATAGTCAGATATGCCATTTTTAATATGTGACTCAGTCAGCCCATGCTATACTTGTCTCTTGTTTATAGTGCTAATTGTAACAATACTTGATAAGACCAATGTTCATTTAGCAATTGTGTCAGAGTTTTGGCTTGTCAAGTAAACACAAATTCTGTTTTCTATATTATGCATGCACCGCATGTATAGATAACATCTTTTAGTAAAGTTATATTCATCACAAACATAACGTGCCTTTTGAATCTACTAATCTAAAGCACGTGCGTTGCACGTGGATGTCTGATTTTTCTGATAAATATTTACAATTGAGATATAAAAATAAAAAGTAATTGAATATTCTAGTAACCGTTTAACTTTTAACTGAAATGTTAAAAACCATGACAATTAAATATTGTAATAATCGAACAATAATTAAAAATAATATTGTAGATGCTTTTTCTAGAATTTTGTATGAAATTGAGTGTTCGAATTTAAACTTAAAACTTTGTTGTACATAATAGCGTTCTTCTAATATGAATTTTAAGATTTTTAAACCAAAATATCTTCAATCTTTCTTTATTTTGATTTTCTTTATTTTTATTTTTGGTACTCCTTTGCCTTTGTACTTTTTGGTTCCTTTTCTCTTGGCAAACGAAGTTGCTAATGTTATTACTTGTAAACCACCCCTCTGAACAAGTTTCAAGCAAATAGCCGCCTCCATGTTAAAAATTATCTGGAAAATTAGTGCTGAGAATAGTTAGTTTCCAAATTAATAAAAACACAACAATTTTTCACTAATTAAGCAGAAGCGATTAGTAAGTTCTACAAACTATTAAAATGACAATATCATCACGAAATTTTATTCAAGTCATTTCTCACTATATATCTTTTTCCCTAAAACCTAGATTTCGTGTTCAATAATTGTAGTTTTAAACGTATCCTTCCTCATTTCATCCACTGTTTTCACCAACAATAAGAACTTAAATCTTCCCATAATTTTTCAAGTTGCTTTTGGAATGTTTCTTTGATATTGTAATAGAACACAAACCTATCTTCACATCTGTCTTTAGCAAGATGTAATATTTTTGTTAGCAAAATTTTGAAGCTGGGAGGACCTTAGGATTTTGCAACATATAGTTATTCTGATTTTTCATTATTCAATGGTATAAATTAATATCATTGTGTGCACCATATTTAATACCCTCTTAGTCTTTTTTATCGATATCTACGGACATTAATAATATATTATTGTGAATTTGTTTTTTGGTTAAAATTTTTTTAACTGTATTGTGAATTAAGAATATAGTTGTATACTTTCGAAGAAAATATACATCTCACCTGCCCCTTATTAATCTGCAATATTTTTTAAAACGTAAAAACAATTTTTAGCTATAGACAAAAGTACGAGAAGCGGTAACACTGAATTTTACAAAGTGATCTTTAATCCTTGAACCTAAATTCTAAAAATATGCATACTCTGAAAGACAAGGATGCTGGAGGTGGCTGGTGAGAAGGAAAACGCATTTCTTTTATTTTTAATTCTCCCTTCTTAAAGAAAAAAATCTCATATTTGAGTTTTGTTGATATTGATTAGAACCATTTTCATTTCTTTTAGAATTAGTGGATGAAAGGAGGGAGAATATTTTGACGTTATTGAATAAGAAATCTATATTTTATGGGGAAATAGTGAGAAATGACATAAATAAAATTTTCTAATGAAAGTTTTAATAATTTGTAAAACTTACTAATCCCTTCTCCTTAGGGAGTAAATGTTGTGTGTTTATTAATTTGAAAACTTCATATTCCCTAAATACTAATTTCTCCAAAACTATATGTAAATTCTTTACAAAGTTTATATACTTATTAGTAATAAATTAATATAAATGTACTTCTTACAATGCATATAACATGGAAACACAAGAATCCTTTTCATGTCTTAAACTATTTTCTTTGGGCTAAATTCAAATATGTACATTATTGCCAACTAATGGCTACATAAATATTCTTAATGCAACAAATTTTTACCTAATGAAACATGTCTTTTCAGTTTTCAGATTATGAGCTACATAATACGTACAATATGCTATACAATATTAGTCTGATCTAAAATTATATAATTTCTTTAAAACAATATGCTTTTTATTAGGGAAAGATTAAAGATTTTATTAAATGCTTATAACATGGAAACAGAAGAAGCCTTTTCATGTCTTAAACTATTTTCTTTGGGCTAAATTCAAATAGGTACATAATAGCCAACTAATGGCTACATAAATATTCTTAATGCAACAAATTTTTACCTAATGAAACATGTCTTTTCAGTTTTCAGATTATGAGCTACATAATACGTACAATATGCTATACAATATTAGTCTGATCTAAAATTATATAACTTCTTTATAACAATATGCTTTTTATTAGGGAAAGATTAAAGATTTTATTAAATGTGTTATGGAAGTTAAAGAACGTGAAAAGTTTGGGGAAGCTAAAAAGATAACACTTTTTTGGGCAAAGGGTACCATGAAGAGTTAAAAAAGGTGGAAAGCTTGGACAACTTGTAACTCCTATTAGTAGCCATCAATTCGCAGGAAAATGGAGTGTCATCTTTTATCATTCATTAGTGGAGGATTTAACATGAAGAAAATAGTGTTACAATAAGATAATGGTTACAAAATAAAAAAAAGTTGAAGAGTCCTATATTAATTACCCGTCAAATTAATAAAATTAAATTGGATGGATGAATTTATAAAAAGTGTGTTAGTAAGGGTAATTGAGTCAATCACAATTGGAACAAACAACTATGAGATCCACACTTTTAGTATGGTATAGATATTGAATTTCTTATGTTTCTTGTATTAGTAGACAATCTTTTTAAGACCTGAGATTGGTGTTTTCTTATTTTCATGTTACTTCTTGTCATATTATATTAGCGTCATTTATTCTTATTACTTCATTTTGAGTTCCAATCCTTAAATTTCCATTTTTCTTGATTTAATCACCGGATGGATTTTGTTTTCGTATCTTTTCGAGTGAAAGGGTGAAACTATATGACATATAAACAAACCAAATTAATGAAAATGGCCATAATAAACAGAGAAAAAACTAAATTAACTTGTATGAATTTGGATATTTCTGTAGCCGAGTGTCGTATTATTAGACTAATTCTTGTAGTTAGTACCTTAGTCAAATAAATAAGTGGCGTCTTTTGTTCTTTTTCTTCTTTTTCCAGTTGTTGCTGCTTAACCCAAAGTACTATTCCATAGCCAATTAACATGTTTTCTAAGGCTCACCACATAATTTAGTAGAGCAAGAATGTTAACAGAAATAATTAGACAATAGATGTTGAAAACTTCTGTTCAGTTGGTCTTCCAAATATAACTGTAAATATTTTCTGATGAAATGATTGCTTTCTTAGCTAAATGCTATTTAAGGCTTTCTTGTGCATTTGAAAGTACTATGCTTTCTTGAATGCAAATATTTTGCAGACAAGAGTGAGTATTTTTGCTGACCAGAGTTGAACTTCCAGCTGTGCATCTGAACTCCTCATTAGGTATGTTGGAAATTGGATATGGGTCATGGGTCGCCCATGAGGGCTTGACCCTACCCATATTACTTTGAAAGAAAGAAAAGGAGGGAGTAGTTTTTTGTAGGATAAAACTACCCCAACTCCCTCCTTCTCTCCCATATATATCTTATGTTTGAAATAAGATAAATAACAATACATAAACAAGAATAGAGAAAAAATTCGCAGCAAAAATGAGGGGCTAAAAGTGAAGGCATAAAAGTGTCATTTTGGTGTGATATTGGCAAAGAAGATTCACCATTTGAAGTACTTGGATTGTGGATAGTCATCTCTCTCCCCGTGATTGAGAATGCAGACGTTTTAGAGCATCAAAACCGTGTGGAAGAAGTGTGAAACAACCAAGTTGAGATCCGCATTTGGTTAGTATTTAATTATGTTGAAATCGCATGTTTTATGTGATTAATTTCTGTCATTGGTATCAGAGCAAGTTTGGTTGTGTTCCAAACTTGCTTCCACACGAAAATATGATAATTATATGCTTTAAAATCATGCTTTACCATGCTTCCCGTTTTTACGTAAGATATGGGTTCATTCATGGTGATTTTATGATATGTTCATAATATGCCTTAATTTTCAAAATTTAGCATGCCTAGACCATGTATAAATATAGTATGAAGTTATATGTAAGCACGCTTGACATTTGATGAGAAATTGATGTTTTTAAGTGAATTTTTTCGTAACTTTAGAGGCAACTTCGAACCATTTTTTGTTGTTATTATTATGCAATTGTTATATGGTTAGAATCCTTATGTCAAGAGCTTTCCAACCATATATCAAATGTTCAAAACGGATTATAAATGAGAGAGATATAGCCTCTCAAAGTTGTGGTCGCGAATTGAAAAAATCTGAAAAATTCTGGAAAAATAAGGAAGACGATGAACAGTAACCGTGACCAATCCCACTCGCGCGTACGGAGAGTGAAATCCACTTCCTACCTTATACTACTCGGAAAGCAAAACTGAGACCACTGTTGGATTCTTCATAGTTGAAAATGGGGGGATTGCCAAAATTTCTTCATAGTGGAACACGCGCCGCCACTGCCGCACGCGCCCATGCGCGTGGGGGCGCGTGCGTGCACCTCCGGGGGCCGTTTTCGGCCGGAAAATTTCAGATTCTCAGAAATCTATTTTGGGAATTTTTTGGATATTTAAAATATATTTTTCAGAGAGGAAAAATATTTTTCTTTGATTTTCGAAATTAAAAATGATGAAAAAAAAATAGAAAAATAGTTTTTGGGCAAGAAAAATTCAAAAATTTTTGATTGATTTTCTGAAATTATTTCTCATGCCTTGGCTACCTACCACGATGAAGATTTTTTGAACACTTTCAATATTATGCTCATTTTTTGTTAAACGCATTTGGAATTATTATTTTTCCTAAATTAAAATCGTTGGAGCATAATTGTTATTTTTTTTAAGTGTTAAAATCTTCATATAAGGTAATGTATTATGATTGGCTTTGTGCCCAATCTAATACAAATTTTTATTTTCATAGATGGCGAGACCTCAATTTATTTTTAACATCCTCCGAAGAGGAGTTAGAGCGAGAAGAACTCGTGTGCATTTGGTACAGTTAAAAAAATTGCTGAGGTGTTATAGAATGCGCCCCGAACATTCTTTGCGTGAGCATTTTAAGATAAAGAAAATGAAGTACAAAGAGCTACTTCATTTGAGTCATTATTTTGGTGGTCCAGACCGAGAAAGAGAATTATGGAGAAATTCTCTAACTAAGTTTTGGAGATGTGAATTTGATAGGATTTACACTGAAAATAAAGACAAAGATCTACGTCTCTTGAAGTCTTTATTCATTAAAGTGTGGAAAGAGAGAGAGCTGGAACTAAAGACGAGGAAATTATTATCTTTGAGGATGAATAATGGTCCTCGACGTCTTTTGAATTTCGCTCCTAGAGATAGACTCTCAAATGGGATGGTTAATATGGTTTCTCGTATGTGTAGAGATACTTAGAGCTCGTTATATTACTAAATCGCATGTATATACGTTCTTTGCGTTGAAAAGTTGTTGACATATAGCTCATGTGCATATGTTTATGAAATGTATATGTTGTTTTCTTTATGACATTGAGTTTTTTGACGACTTACATGCATGTGATAAGATGTGTTTTCTTATATATATTATGATATGCTTTGATCATGATATTAAGTGGGAGTTCTAAGGTTGGTTCAAGTTATACTTACCTAGAACTTTATGAGATTTTTTTTTACTAGGAAATTAAATTTGTGATCATGAACATTTTGACATGGATGATGATTGGGCACTACGTGACCTTTCGAATCTGTACATTATGGTGAATTGTCATAAATGTTAATTTGCTTAGTACGAAATCAATGTTGTATAGATGGGCATGTATGATATCTCTAGTATGACCATGACAACCAAAATCTCATATGAGTATTGAGATTTTAGAACAGTACTAGATGAGTACTAATTAGTTGAAATTGTGACACGTCGTGTCATAATATTTTGGAATATGTAGAATTGAATTAGATGCTCTAGAGGGCAATAACCAAGTCATGTAAGACTTATGGTGAGTCTTCCTACTCAATATAAAAGATCAATGAGTTTATCATAAGCGGAAAACAAGGTCCACTACTTATGATGTCTTTGTTGATTGTATGATATATGATCTCATATGCGAATGAGAAATCATACTATTGATCTATAAGTGGACCAAATGAGTAATACACCCGTAAAATTGAACTGAATTGGGATTGTTGACTATAGTATTTGATGATTAGAAGTATACCCTAAATAAGAGAACAATGAGTCGCTCCTTTTTGAGGGTAAAGCCGAATACTATTAGAAATTAAAAGTCAACATACAATGACTTCTCTTATGAGAAGTGATGAGTTCAAGTTTTTGTACAATCTCTTTCTAATAATGAAGACATCTAAAGGTCAAGTCTTTTATTTGTGAAAAGACTTTCATAGTCAGCGTTAGCCATATTATGTTTTGTACATAAAAGGCTTATTGATACTATGATAATGACTTAGGACTTTGTGGCTGATCTGTTTTAAAGAGAATTTGAGATTCTTACAGTAAACGAGATTAGAACAAAGGAAAAGTCATGAAAGAGACATATGATGAATCTAGGGAGAACAAACTTAACCACTAATGTGAATAGAAGTGGACTAAAGGTAAAAGTGCTATATTGATATATTATTGGTCATTTTACTCGTGTATACCATGAGTTGAAACAATTGACATACGATTGGTTAATTTTACTCGTGTATGCACTGAGTTGAAAACATAGCACTTGTAGATGCTTAAAGAGTGCATCTTACATATTAAGCACTGAGATACTAAATCTTGTCCTATTTGGATTTAGGTTTATGGTTATCAATTAAAAAGCATTTGAAATTCTAAAAAAGATCATTGAAAGTTGGTCACTCTTGGATTTGAGTTTTTGACTTGGTTAGTATCTATAGAATAGATAGACAAATTGGTGCTAGATTTGTTTCTTCTTGAATGGTTTAAGGGTGAATTGTGACCAAGGCACATTGATTATTCGATCATAATCAATATGTGTTCATTAAGTAAAGTGAACAACTATGTGTGCATTTTTTTTTGTATACTTGGTTAAGGCAAAATGAATTAAGACACTAAGCTAGTAAGAGAAACTCTCTGAATAACTTTCGTAGTTACTTGTCAATATGTGGTAAATCATATGTGACTATTCAGAAGTTAATGGGTAGATCTTTCATTGCAGTTAATTTTGTTAGACTTCTGTGATTTAATTAATATGGGGGTTGGGAAATGAACCTCCTATTCCATTACTCTTTTACATACATTGATCCTATCTGTTTTGATTTCTCCTAATATGAAACGTTAGAATGTTTCTTTGAAAATTATAAGAGAATCAAACTAATGAATTTTTCTTTAAAATGTTAAATTCAAAGGGACAATGTATCTATATCTCGGAGATACGCAAATGATCTAAGGTGTACGTGTTCTAAGTGAACACGATGAGGTGGAAAATTAGTAAATCACAGAATGTCTGGAGAATTTTTATTTGGATGAAGAGTCTTGAAATTGCTAAACCTCAAAGTCAGGTTTAATGATTCGTATAGTGGCTTTGTGCCCTACAGATCACTTAAGAGAATTGTGTTCCCGAATTTGAGTGGGAGCATATTTATCAAAGTGATTAAGTAAAACTTGAATTATAATTTTGTGATATTTGCTTAAATTTACTGATTCTAATAATGGCTACGTGTCTTATAGATCACTTATGAGAATCGTGTTTCCAAATTTGAGTAGGAGCAAATTTATCACAGTGATCAAGTTAGTTGAATCAAAATTTTGAGCAAGCACAAAATATTCTTCGGAAGATTAGATAGAGTCTAATATAGTAAGACTCCGTCTTATTCTATTATCTGAGAAAATCGAATTAATGCAATGAAAGAGTTCTTATAGAAATTACTAAATCTATAAACATGTGTGGCACCAATAACTCGTGACAATTGCTGAGGAGGGGATAGTTGTCTGTGTGGCAGCAATTGCCCTCGTGGTAAGGTCATAGCCAAAATGTGGTATTTCGACTTTCACATGGTTTAAAGATTTGAGTTGCATAGTTTCTCTTAGTTATAGTGTTATAAGTATGTTGTAGTCACCCAATTGTATATAATCAAACCAAGTTTGGATTCTGGTTCAACATTAAACGTGAGGATATTGAGAACTTTACATGTTCTCGAAATCTACTAAGATGTTGACATTTAGATTTCGAGGTACAAAGCTCACCCAGTGGCAAATGGTATATATATACACGTGTGTGTATCTTGAGATAAACTTGTTTGCTAGCGGTGATACTTTTTTGTTTATTATATTTTCTTGGTTATTATGGACATTTGAGATTTACAATGGACACGAGACTACATTTCTTGATAGAGATGTAATTAAAAAGATATGCATGGGAATACCTTGAGGATTCCAGAGACAATGGCCAACGGGTAAAATCTGTGAACTTATAACCTTTGGTGACCGGAATTTGTCTTCAAAATAATGGAATATGAGATTTTATAAATACATGATGTTATACATGTGTTTTTCATCTTCATAGATGTAGATCATTGTTTTGTTGTCTGTAAGTCCATTAAGATACTTGGAATTCTATCTCTTTATTGATAATGTCTTATTAGCCGAGATGAGAAGGAGTACATTAAGCCATTGAGAATGGTTTTCCTTCAAATTATGAAGTAGAGGACATGTTGAGTAAAGTATTTGATTTTATATTAAAATCCATGTAAATCGTTAAAAATGAATCTTGCTCAGTGCCGAGATCCATGTTAGAGTTTTCTATAGTACGATTTCATAATGGGTACTTGTAAGCTCATCAATACTCCTATAGTATAGAGTTGTAGCCTCGAAATGTGTCCAAAGAGTCCAAATAGAAATGTCTAGACCACCATATTCCAATAGTTGTTTGTTTTTT
Source organism: Buddleja alternifolia (assembly GCA_019426215.1). Taxonomy (NCBI): domain Eukaryota; kingdom Viridiplantae; phylum Streptophyta; class Magnoliopsida; order Lamiales; family Scrophulariaceae; genus Buddleja; species Buddleja alternifolia. The sequence goes on along the minus strand of CM033394.1, from coordinate 14,840,173 downwards.
GGATCTTGAAGTACAATGTGACTTGTACTCGCTCCAATACTTGTTATGCCATGGTTCATAAGGTATTGTCCAATTCTAGTATGACGTATTGGACAATAGCTGGTAAACACTACAAATGATTTCCTTAGTATGGAGAAAAGTTGTCAAAAGAATATACATATGTGGACTTGAGGAGGGGATTTGGATAAGTGTGGGTCTACCTCTGAATTTGCTTCTATTACAATGCTGACTCTAGAAGTAGCACGAACCAACTTGTGTAACATTGTGCGCAATTAAATAATAGTTGTGGCATGTATATTTGCAGTGTGGGATAATGTTTGGTTGAATTTGTTTTATAGCATGTGGGAGTTGTAAGCAGTTATGTATGAGCTGTGATTATATATGTGACTATATATCGTGATAAACAGCCAGCTAATGCTTACATAGAAGTCTTATTATTGACCTATTGCTGTAAAATCGAACATCGACACAAAATATAATTTTATGAGATATCATTGTAAACCAATGAGTGGTGTTACAACTTGTGTATACGCATTTAGAAGTGGCTAAAGTTGCTACTTGGCCTTAGCCTAGAGATATATTTGTTGGTCAAGTTAGATCTCTAGAATTGCGTAGAATGCGATCTCTTTTTTGAACTAAAGGATGTTCATAGAGATTTAAGCCCATAAATGTTTGACATTTGAGTGATGTGCTTTCTAAGCATGTATGTGATGATATGCACTCGATGTCTAAAGGTATGTCAGATAAGTTCGAGATTGACTCTCTCACACGAGCAATCGCCTCTGACATTGAGCAATGTGCAGAGATGAGACATTTTTGATTTTGTGGCACACTAAATCATACGTAGAGATGATGTCGCCTTGATTGATAATCAAGATGAGATTACTGTTATGAATTTATGTAATCGAAATGGATTCCCACCATCCATTGACTTATCTAGAAGCCAGATGTGAGTTTTCTTGAGGTTGTTATTGATAGAGGACGAACAAGAAGAAAACTCAGGTTAAGTGTTGAGATACACTTGAACTAAGATCTGTACAGTGTATTTGATTTGAATCATGACATACGCTTCCAAATAGGAAGAAAAACATTGTAGCACGCGTTTCATACCGCGTGTGCTATATGACCATTGGAGTAATGAGAAAAATCCCTGCTTTCTCATTGTGTGAGACTTAAAGGTTTGTGTAACCTAAATTATACCCTTATGACTTTCTACTGTTTCTTAAAGCTTTATTTTAGTGTTGATACTTTAGCATATTACCAATAGCCACGAATGATTAGGCAATGCGGTATATGTCTAGGAAAGCAGCTATAATATAGTTGAGAGATTCTAGTGGGAAAGGAAGACTATCTTTGTCTAACACGTATTTTGTATTCACAGGCCGGCCAATTATGTCAAACTTAGTGTTTTAAACATAATTGTGAATACATAGAATTGATTGGAAGTCAAGTATACTCTTGAATATTGTTTGAGGGACAAGAGATACGTTGACTTGTGTAGTAAAAAGATGTCTGGGGTATAGCGAGAAGTTGTCCTCATATTATTCGATATTGAGTTGCTATACATCCTTAACCGGTGTATAGCTTGAAGCTCATCATATATGCTCGCTGGTCACACGATCCATTTGCTTGTATGAAATTGTGAATATGTTGTTACGGTTACACCAGATGTATGTCTAGCCCTCATGTGCGAGTGGGAGATGTTGGAAATTGGATATGGGTCATGGGTCACCCATGAGGGCTTGACCCTACCCATATTACTTTGAAAGAAAGAAAAGGAAGGAGTAGTTTTTTGTAGGATAAAACTACCCCAACTCCCTCCTTCTCTCCCATATATATCTTATGTTTGAAATAAGATAAATAACAATACATAAACAAGAATAGAGAAAAAATTCGCAGCAAAAATGAGGGGTGATAGGAGTCATTTTTACGTGTTATTAAGCCCTTTTGCGTTTATGTTTTAGGTTCATTTATCGCTTGATTTTGTCACTTGTGCGTTTAATTCGTGCATTAAGTGATTTCAGGCCTTAAGTGGATACAATCGAATAAAGGGTGGAAAAAGGACGTATAAAACAAGTTTAGGCCAAGATGTTTCACACCTCTACGACCAAACAAGCAAGAAACAAGCTGGAGTTAGCCAAAATCATATTTTAGTACCATTTCCGCACACCTGGGCGCCAAATCAGAAACAACCTCCACATTGGAACGTCATTTTGATATATTTAGAGACAGAATTGGATGAAGTGGCCTTCTACAAAGTTGTAGATGTATGTCTTATCGTCACATGGGGACTTGAAGCATCAAATTCGGAGGTCTGTGGAGCATTTTATGAATAAAACACTATCTCTGCGCTGGAAAACACGAAAATGGCAGCTCCCATTCTTAATAGGTGGAAAACAAGAGAATGGTAATTCACATTCTTGATAGATGGAAAGTAAGAGAATGGTAGCTCACATTCTTGGTAGGAGGAAAGTAAGAGAATGGTAGGTGGAAAACAAGAGAATGGTAGTTCACATTCTTGGTAGATGGAAAGCAAGAGAATGGTAGGTGGAAAGAAAAGAGAATGGAAGGACATGTTCTTGGTAGGTGGATTTTTTGGCTATAAAAGGAGGATTGGAGGCCATCCTACAAACACACTTGAAAACACATTCCCCATTGGGGGAGCCTAAACACATCCTATCATCATCCTTAGATTAGTTATGAAGATTATCAAGAACCTTTGAAGGTGAAGAAATCAAGAAGCATGGAAGAGATGAAGATCGAAGTTCAACCATCAAAAATACGAGGGAGTTTCTTAGATTTAGATTTGTTTTTGTCTATGAATATGAATCTTAATTTAAGTTCCTATCTTTTATCTTTTATGATGAAATAGATTCTTCGAACTAAGGCCATGTTGAGGCTAAATTATGATAATTGAGTTATAAATTGTGTTTTTCATATTAATTCTATTGTTGCTTTGTGTCTTGATCTTGTTCGAATACATCATATGCTTAGCTACCATATGCATGATTTATTGCTTAAATTATTCGTTCGAGAGAAGGTAATTTAAGGTGCAAAGAGGATCATCACATAATCCGTAAAAAATAGGGAATTGCCCCTAGAGATAGGTAGAGATTCCCGGGTGCAGTTAGCCGGATTAATCCGGGGAAATTCTAGAACTTGAATGCATGATTGTTGGTTAGATTCTCGGATAGACATATTTAGAGAACCATCAATTAATCATAGGATTATTACAGCCGAGACATCGGGTAGTAATTATTTAAGGTTTTTTCCACCAAAGCAACATTCGTCTAATAATATGAGAACATGTTTATAGTGAAAATTGATTAATTTATGCCAACACATGTGTCTTAGTTGCTCTCTTCCATAGCTATCTTGATTTCGACATCTTGTTTCTTATATCTTACTTTCATAATATTTTAGTTAATTCTTGTTTTAGTTTAAGTTATTCAATTGCTTTAAAATCATAAACTAAAATTAAACAAGTCCCCGGCAACGGCGCCAAAAACTTGACACGAAAAATCCTTACGTGTATTAAACAGCAAGTGGACTGGTCGTGTGTAGTAATAAAGTGGACAATAAAGTCCAGGTTGTCGAACCTCAAGGACTTGTATTTTTGTTTATGATTTTAAAGCAATTGAAGAACTTAAACTAAAACAAGAATTAACTAAAAAATTATGGAAGTAAGATATAAGAAACAAGATGTCGAAATCAAGATAGCTATGGAAGAGAGCAACTAAGACACATGTGTTGGCATAAATAAATCAATTTTCATTATAAACATGTTATCATATTATTAGACTAATGATGCTTTGGTGGAAAAAACCTTAAATAATTACTACCCGATGTCTCGGCTGTAATAATCCTATGATTAATTGATGGTTCTCTAGATATGTCTATCCGAGAATCTAACCAACAATCATGCATTCAAGTTCTAGAATTTCCCCGGATTAATCCGGCTAACTGCACCCGGGAATCTCTACCTATCTCTAGGGGCAATTCCCTATTTTTTACGGATTATGTGATGATCATCTTTGCACCTTAAATTACCTTCTCTCGAATGAATAATTTAAGCAATAAATCATGCATATGGTAGCTAAGCATATGATGCATTCAAACAAGATCAAGACACAAAGCAACAATAGAATTAATATGAAAAACACAATTTATATCTCAATTATCATAATTAAGCCTCAACATGGCCTTAGTTCGAAGAATCTATTTCATCATAAAAGATAAAAGATAGGAACTTAAATTAAGATTCATATTCATAGATAAAAACAAATCTAAATCTAAGAAACTCCCTCGTATTTTTTATGGTTGAACTTCGATCTTCATCTCTTCCATGCTTCTTGATTTCTTCACCTTCAAAGGTTCTTGATAATCTTCATAACTAATCTAAGGATGATGATAGGATGTGTTTAGGCTTCCCCAATGGGGAATGTGTTTTCAAGTGTGTTTGTAGGATGGCCTCCAATCCTCCTTTTATAGCCAAAAAATCCACCTACCAAGAACATGTCCTTCCATTCTCTTTTCTTTCCACCTACCATTCTCTTGCTTTCCATCTACCAAGAATGTGAACTACCATTCTCTTGTTTTCCACCTACCATTCTCTTACTTTCCTCCTACCAAGAATGCGAGCTACCATTCTCTTACGTTCCATCTATCAAGAATGTGAATTACCATTCTCTTGTTTTCCACCTATTAAGAATGGGAGCTGCCATTTTCGTGTTTTCCAGCGCAGAGATAGTGTTTTATTCATAAAATGCTCCACAGACCTCCGAATTTGATGCTTCAAGTCCCCATGTGACGATACGACATACATCTACAACTTTCTAGAAGGCCACTTCATCCAATTCGGTCTCTAAATATATCAAAATGACGTTCCAATGTGGAGGTTGTTTCTGATTTGGCGCCCAGGTGTGCGGAAATGGTACTAAAATATGATTTTGGCTAACTCCAGCTTGTTTGTTGCTTGTTTGGTCGTAGAGGTGTGAAACATCTTGGCCTAAACTTGTTTTATACGTCCTTTTTCCACCTTTAGTCGATTGTATCCACTTAAGGCCTGAAATCACTTAATGCACGAATTAAACGCACAAGTGACAAAATCAAGCGATAAATGAACCTAAAACATAAACGCAAAGGGGCTTAATAACACGTAAAAAGGACTCCTATCAAGGGGCTAAAAGTGAAGGCATAAAAGTGTCATTTTGGTGTGATATTGGCAAAGAAGATTCACCATTTGAAGTACTTGGATTGTGGATAGTCATCTCTCTCCCCGTGATTGAGAATGCAGACGTTTTAGAGCATCAAAACCGTGTGGAAAAAGTGTGAAACAACCAAGTTGAGATCCGCATTTGGTTAGTATTTAATTATGTTGAAATCGCATGTTTTATGTGATTAATTTCCGTCAAGGTAGGTATATGTGCGATTGGTTAATGGTAAATGAAATTTTGATTTGGGGGCAAAACTAACGAGTCAGCATTTCGCTTTCTTTTGACGATCCTCATCCATCATCAATGTCATGATCCCTCATCCATGGATGGAACGCAGGCCTGATCAAGCCTTGCCCCCAAAATATGAAAGTGAAGTATATTTGTGCTCAATCAGATTTCAAATTCATAGGTGCCCATTTTTCTTTTTCTTTTCTCTTTTTGGGTTTAGATAATCCAATTATATCCTGTAATTTTGAATGGATGGCTATGTTTATGACTTTATGTTTACTTGACTAGTTAAAGTATGAATTGTTTGGTGTGGTTCTTGATGTAGGTCTATGATAGGATTGCATGGAGGTAGGAGTTGGTGTCTTAATGAAAAGAAAGAAAAAGATTATAAAACTCACAACTTATTATTGAGCGTGTATATATTGTTTGAGTATTTTGCCTAATTGCATATCTTATGATGATTTGGGTTAATAGATAACAATAGATTTGTTTAGTTTGATTGTTGGTGGCGGGGTCGAGAAGTTGTTGGTGTGATCGTAATCATATAAACTGAACGAAAAATCTTGTTTTCATTGATATAAGCAGTTTAGTTCCTGTTGTCTTTCGTTTTTATTGGCATGAAAAATGATTGGTGGGAGGGGAAGACTTCAATTTGTTTGTGCAAGAGTAGTATATTTCTAGCATCGTATGTAATTTTACCTCTCTTACCCATGTGAGTCGGATTTTAGTTTGCGGCTGAGTTTAAGGAATGCTAATTTGCAAGCGAAGGCAAACATGAAGAAAGCTGCGCAACAAGAGGTAATGAGCCTATATTACCTGCCAGCTTTTCCTCATTTGCGATGTGCAGAAAAGGTTTTTACTCCATACAAAGACAATTGTTTTGATTAATTTCTTTGGTATTTAGATGGATGTCTAAGACAATTATATTTACTGTCTAAGTGAATATTTTAATGTTTTTTTAAATAAAAAGCAACTTCAATTGAGTAAACAAATAACTAGCAGTAAATTACCTGATGTGGTCATGTGACTAGTTACAGAGAGAGCTCCTTTTGGGAGGTGGAGAAGAGTCTATAGTGCAAAGGCGCAATTTGTATTATGTGTCTAATGTTAGGGATTATGCCCTAAAAATCCAATTGTATGATGCATTTGTTATTGATTTATGAAATTGTTCTTTTACAAGTTATGAGCATACTTAAAATTATACTATAAGATAGATGTAGTCCATAATTACATATGATAATCCAAATGGAAGTGTTGTTCCATGGGAAAAGACTTGGATTATTTTTTCATATGTGATTATAAATGGGTTGTAGTCGGTGATAAGAATGGGCGTCTTATGTGCTAAAGACTACAATATACTATATTTGAGTGATGTGCTTTCTAAGCATGTATGTGATGATATGCACTCGATGTCTAAAGGTATGTCAGATAAGTTCGAGATTGACTCTCTCACACGAGCAATCGCCTCTGACATTGAGCAATGTGCAGAGATGAGACATTTTTGATTTTGTGGCACACTAAATCATACGTAGAGATGATGTCGCCTTGATTGATAATCAAGATGAGATTACTGTTATGAATTTATGTAATCGAAATGGATTCCCACCATCCATTGACTTATCTAGAAGCCAGATGTGAGTTTTCTTGAGGTTGTTATTGATAGAGGACGAACAAGAAGATAACTCAGGTTAAGTGTTGAGATACACTTGAACTAAGATCTGTACAGTGTATTTGATTTGAATAATGACATACGCTTCCAAATAGGAAGAAAAACATTGTAGCACGCGTTTCATACCGCGTGTGCTATATGACCATTGGAGTAATGAGAAAAATCCCTGCTTTCTCATTGTGTGAGACTCTAAGGTTTATGTAACCTAAATTATACCCTTATGACTTTCTACTGTTTCTTGAAGCTTTATTTTAGTGTTGCTACTTTAGCATATTACCAATAGCCACAAATGATTCGGCAATGCGGTATATGTCTAGGAAAGCAGCTATAATATAGTTGAGAGATTCTAGTGGGAAAGGAAGACTATCTTTGTCTGACACGTATTTTGTATTCACAGGCCGGCCAATTATGTCAAACTTAGTGTTTTAAACATAATTGTGAATACATAGAATTGATTGGAAGTCAAGTATACTCTTGAATATTGTTTGAGGGACAAGAGATACGTTGACTTGTGTAGTAAAAAGATGTCTGGGGTATAGCTAGAAGTTGTCCTCATATTATTCGATATTGAGTTGCTATACATCCTTAACCGTTGTATAGCTTGAAGCTCATCATATATGCTCGCTGGTCACACGATCCATTTGCTTGTATGAAATTGTGAATATGTTGTTACGGTTACACCAGATGTATGTCTAGCCCTCATGTGCGAGTGGGAGATGTTGAAAATTGGATATGGGTCATGGGTCGCCCATGAGGGCTTGACCCTACCCATATTACTTTGAAAGAAAGAAAAGGAGGGAGTAGGTTTTTGTAGGATAAAACTACCCCAACTCCCTCCTTCTCTCCCATATATATCTTATGTTTGAAATAAGATAAATAACAATACATAAACAAGAATAGAGAAAAAATTCGCAGCAAAAATGAGGGGCTAAAAGTGAAGGCATAAAAGTGTCATTTTGGTGTGATATTGGCAAAGAAGATTCACCATTTGAAGTACTTGGATTGTGGATAGTCATCTCTCTCCCCGTGATTGAGAATGCAGACGTTTTAGAGCATCAAAACCGTGTGGAAGAAGTGTGAAACAACCAAGTTGAGATCCGCATTTGGTTAGTATTTAATTATGTTGAAATCGCATGTTTTATGTGATTAATTTCCGTCAAGGTAGGTATATGTGTCATTGGTTAATGGTAAATGAAATTTTGATTTGGGGCAAAACTAATGAGTCAGCATTTCGCTTTCTTTTGACGATCCTCATCCATCATCAATGTCATGATCCCTCATCCATGGATGGAACGCAGGCCTGATCAAGCCTTGCCCCCAAAATATGAAAGTGAAGTATATTTGTGCTCAATCAGATTTCAAATTCATAGGTGCCCATTTTTCTTTTTCTTTTCTCTTTTTGGGTTTAGATAATCCAATTATATCCTGTAATTTTGAATGGATGGCTATGTTTATGACTTTATGTTTACTTGACTAGTTAAAGTATGAATTGTTTGGTGTGGTTCTTGATGTAGGTCTATGATAGGATTGCGTGGAGGTAGGAGTTGGTGCCTTAATGAAAAGAAAGAAAAAGATTATAAAACTCACAACTTATTATTGAGCGTGTATATATTGTTTGAGTATTTTGCATAATTGCATATCTTATGATGGTTTGGGTTAATAGATAACAATAGATTTGTTTAGTTTGATTGTTGGTGGCGGGGTCGAGAAGTTGTTGGTGTGATCGTAATCATATAAACTGAACGAAAAATCTTGTTTTCATTGATATAAGCAGTTTAGTTCCTGTTGTCTTTCGTTTTTATTGGCATGAAAAATGATTGGTGGGAGGGGAAGACTTCAATTTGTTTGTGCAAGAGTTGTATATTTCTAGCATCGTATGTAATTTTACCTCTCTTACCCATGTGAGTCGGATTTTAGTTTGCGGCTGAGTTTAAGGAATGCTAATTTGCAAGCGAAGACAAACATGAAGAAAGCTGCGCAACAAGAGGTAATGAGCCTATATTACCTGCCAACTTTTACTCATTTGCCATGTGCAGAAAAGGTTTTTACTCCATACAAAGACAATTAATTTCTTTGGTATTTAGATGGATGTCTAAGACAATTATATTTACTGTCTAAGTGAATATTTTAATGTTTTTTTAAATAAAAAGCAACTTCAATTGAGTAAACAAATAACTAGCAGTAAATTACCTGATGTGGTCATGTGACTAGTTACAGAGAGAGCTCCTTTTGGGAGGTGGAGAAGAGTCTATAGTGCAAAGGCGCAATTTGTATTATGTGTCTAATATCTTTCCTTTTGTGCTTTTGAACTTGTTTTTAAGATTATCATTCAACGTCAACAATACGAAAACATTTCGAGCCAATTTATGATTTTCAGGGAATATCTCCAAAGAAAGAGTTTTTACTTTTATATAAATGTTGGTCAGGACGAAAGTAGGAATGACTTCTGCTGCTGAGAGCATCACGGAGAGCCTTCGGTGTACTTGGCAGCTCATGGTTCAGGTTGTACATAATCAACTTTTGTGTTGCTAATGTTGATATGTGGTATGGATTGTGATGTAACATTTTTCTGTCTGCTTTCTGTTCATAAGAGGTTGAACGGAGTGCAAGTACTCTCATGACTTTTGGTATGTTCCTCGATTTCCTGGAAAGAGATTTACTATATGTTCCTAACTAGCACATACTAAGTCAGAGAAATCAGTGTAATTACATATTTTTTTCTATTGATTATGGTGTTGCTACATATTGTTTATCCGTCGGAGAATTTTTGGCATCAACACTAACTCATATTGGCGGCTATCAGTGAAATTGATCACTAGATAGGAAGGAATAAGGAAGATCTAATATGATACAGGATAGTCTTTGACAATGGGTTTCTGGAATTTCAACAAACATAAATCTGTCTTTTACTAATCTGACGAATGGAAAGAGAACATACTGTCAAATACCCACGTCAAACACTTGAAACTTCAATGGGGATGTTGTCATATGACCCTTCAGCTTAACCATATATTGGCAAACTTGATGGGTCAAACACATTTAGGCTATGTTTATTTATGCTTTTGCTTTAGTTCTTAGAAAATCTTTTGGGTAATAATATATGCATTATGGATATTTGTGTGAAAATGATGTGATGTTGGTTGTGTTTATTTATGTTTTTAGAAAACGGTTAGATTTAGTGAAATATGTCAATCATAAGTGTTTTATTGATGTATGATGTGTAGAGTGATTCATTTAATTATTTTTGAATTGATTATGTGCTTAAAAATATAAAGTGAGAAAGAGAAAAAAGAGAAAAGACTGAATAGTTGGAGTGTGTAATTATTGATGAAAGATAGTGTGAATGATGAGTGTGTTGATTGATAGATTTTTTTTTGATCAATGTGTTGATTGATAGATAGTTAAATAGAGAAGAAGTAAATGAATTTGAAAAAATGAGTTCTTGGTTGAAAATGAGATGTAGTTGAAATTTCTAAAAAAATATGATTCAGATAACTGAAAATAGTTTTTGAAAATATAAACAAACAGAGCTATACCTTTTGGCTTTGCGTGACACTAATATTTAGTTTATAAAAAATATTACATGGGTATTGTAATATGATCATCCAACGTGAGGGAAAATTTCATGACGAGTTGAGAGTGACGATCAGACGGAATCTTATTACTTGTGTTTTAGCTGGAAGTCATCCAGAGTGAAGGAATTTTTCGGTTTACTGGAAATTTCTTCAAGTTTTAGTGAGCTTCGCTTTGTTAGTGAAAATTTGTGTATGCTCGAACTAGTTGCCAAATGAAAGTTTAGAATCCCTTTACGCTTAAAATTTTAAAACCCAAAAGGGTAAGGGCACTGCTATTATAATACTGGATTGTGTGCATTAGTGTTCTTAGATCAGGCACTGATTAACCTCTCTAGCTGCATTTTGTTAAACTTTCCATGTCTGAAGTTTGAGAACATATTATTACATGAGGCTAAATGGTTATCGATACATGTTATGTTAGAACTTCGTGACACATCGGCGTCTGTTTTTTTGTTGCATGCTCTAATCTACCTCTTTTAGTTGATCTTCTATTCTTGGTGCTCAACAACTTTTAGCATGTTTTAAAGGCAAAAACTTTTGACATACACGTAAAGAGGCGTATGTTTTAACCCCGTGGGTTTTTCACTAATATCAACAAGAGTCAAGTAAGATGTTTTGTACCTTTTTTACAATGTTGTTTCAGAGGAATCAACGGGGGTACTAAGGAAAGCGGAAAGCGAATACAAAGGTCATCGCTCATTATTCTCACGGACTCGAAGCCTTCTGTCCACGATGCGACGTCAAGATGTTCTTGATCGGTAATTTCTATTTTCATTCTTAAAGGAATAGTTACATGCATATCCTCTCACTTATGGGTAATTACCACGAAGTCCCCAGATTTTGTAAATTGCCAAGACACACCCTATCAAATCCTGACAACTTGAAAAACAGGGGGTGATATTGTAATTTGCTTTTACTGCGCATGGACTGAAATTGTAATATGCATTTACGGACAAGGAAAAGTTATAGTAATGTGATAGAATTTAATTCGTAAACGATAAACAAAATCAAACTCAAGAAATTATATTTCTTGCCCAAGCAAAGCTCGATTACACCAAATTCTCCAATAATCCATAATGAAACCCTAATGACCATATAAATATTCTCCTACATAAAAGGAAACCTATTCACCAAAAGAAACTAATAACAAGGATTAATGATTACAATAATAACAATAATATTAATACAATCAGAATCCCACTAATTTAGCCAACCACGTCCCCTTCCATAGTTTGACCCCGGTCTTGTTCTTCCTTCGGCTGTACGTGATCCACTTGGCCTTGGCTCCTCCATGGTTCGCCTCACCCGAGCCCTGTTGTGTATCAACTCCTCCCCCCTTAACAACAACCTTGTCCCCAAGGTTGAAATCAGGAAATTGTTGTATCAAATCCTCCTTGTCAACCCAAGAAGCTTCATCCAAAGGTTTTCCTTTCCATGCAATCAAGACTTGCTGAACTTGACCCGATTCCCGTTCGTGCAGCCGCGCATCTAAGACTCGTTCCAGCGCAAAAATACTCGAATGTGTAATTTCCAAAGTAGGGGGAAGTGCACCCTCCACCACATGATTTCCGATGAATCGTTTAAGTTGTGAAACGTGGAAAACAAGGTGAATGCGACTCATGTCGGGTAACTTCAAACGATAAGCCACACGACCCACTTTTTGCTAATAAAAAATGGTCCATAATATTTTGAAGTCAACTTATTATGCACTCGAACAGCTAAAGAAGACTGCCGGTGTGGTCGCACCTTCAGAAATACCTTGTCACCGACTTCGAAATTCAGCTCCCGTCGTTTAGAATTAGCATATTGGACCATGCGCTGCTGGGCTCTAGTCAAATTGAATTTTAATTGCTTCATGATCTCATCCCGATATCGTAATACTTCGGCTACTGCCTCCACTCGACACTCCTCGGGTAAGTAACGTCGCAAAGAGGGAGGAGGTCGACCATAAACGACTTCAAACGGTGTGAGCTTTGCCGAATTTTGGAAGGAAGTATTATACCAAAATTCAGCCCAAGGAATCCACCCTGCCCACTTACGCGGCTGTTCGGAAGAGAAACAACGAAGATACGTCTCCAAAATACGATTTAGGACCTCGGTTTGCCCGTCTGTCTCCGGGTGGTATGCCGAACTAAATCGCAGTCGAGTGCCTTGCATCTTAAACAACTCGCGCCAGAAAGAGCTCATGAATACCGGGTCGCGGTCACTCACGATAGACTTGGGGATCCCATGCAGTCGGACAATCTCACGCACAAAAACCTCCGCCACGGACTTATATGTAAACGGTGCATGCAAAGGAATGAAGTGCCCGTATTTGGATAGCCGATCAACAATAACCATGATACACGTATGGCTCTGCGACTTTGGTAGACCCGTGATAAAATCCATAGAAAGGTCTTCCCAAATCGACTCCGGAATCGGTAGTGGTTGGAGCAATCCCGTTGGCAAGGCTGTCACGTATTTAGATTTCTGGCAAGTGAGGCACTCCGCTACATACTCACGAACTCGACGGAACATTCCCCGCCAATACACACTACTAGCCAACCTACGATAGGTCTGAAAAGCCCCCGCGTGGCCGCCCTCGGGCGTATTGTGGAACTCATGCAAAAGCCGAGGAATCCACCCCGAAGAATCTGATAACACTAATCTGCCCTTGAAAAACAGCTTACCACCTTCCACCGAGTACCCCGGGCGAGACATTGGATCGTCATGCACAGCTTGAATCGTTTCTGCAATAATCAGATCACGTTTTTGTTCTTCACAGATATCGTTCATTTCGGGCCAAACCGGACCACTAACCGCCCTCAATTCAGCATCTTTGGCCCTTCGAGAAAGAGCATCCGCGGCCCTATTTGCACTCCACGGTTTATATACTATGTCGAAATCATAGCCCAATAACTTAGCCACCCATATTTGTTGTGATGGTGTGACAATCCGCTGCGACAGAAGGTGTTTGAGACTATTATGGTTGGTCCGCACCATAAAACGCTTCCCGATCAAGTAAGGTCGCCAATGTTGCACCGCCATGACCAACCCCATTAATTCCCTTTCATAGGCTGATTTCGAAAGGGTCCAATCCGTCATTTCCTTACTAAAATATGCAACTGGTCGGCCTCCTTGCATTAACACCGCACCCACACCTGTTCCCGAGGCATCGCATTCAATGATAAAATGTTGTGTGAAATCGGGCATGGCAAGAACAGGAGCAGTCGTGATGGCCACCTTAAGAGAGACAAATGTTGTGTCAGCTTGCTCCATCCAATCAAAATGTGATAATCCGTCTTTCTTTAGAAGTTGTGTCAGGGGTCTTGCAATCAACCCGTAATTGCGCACGAATCGCCGATAATACCCCGTCAGTCCGAGAAAACCTCGCATGGCCCGCACAGATTGTGGTGTGGGCCAATTCGCGACGACACTGATTTTGTCGGGATCCATCTCCACACCGGAAGCCGAAATCACATGTCCCAAATATTCCACTTTGTCGCACCCGAATGCACATTTCTTCCTATTAGCTTTGAAACTATTTCTTGTAAAATGGTGAGTACACATGACAGTTGATAACAATGATCAGATAAATTCGTACTATAAATTAAAATATCGTTAAAAAATACCAGAATGAATTTTCGCAAGTAGGGTCGGAAAAGATCATTCATCGTGGCCTGAAAGGTGGCGGGTGCATTGGTGAGACCGAACGGCATCACCAAGAACTCGTAATGTCCACTATGCGTTCGGAAGGCTGTCTTGGGGATATCTCGCGGTTCGACTCGAATCTAGTGATACCCCGAACGTAAATCGAGCTTCAAAAAAATAGTGGCTCCCGCCAACTCATCAAGCATCTCCTGAATTACCGAAATTGGGTACTTGTCCGGAATGGTGACTTTGTTCAGCTCCCGGTAATCGACACAGAACCTACAACTCCCGTCCTTCTTTTTAACCAACAATACCGGGCTCGAGAAAGGGCTCGAACTCGGTTGGATGACCCCTGCAAGTAGCATATCCGCCACTAGTCGTTCTATCTCATCCATTTGCGTGTGCCCATACCGGTAAGGTCAGACCGAAACTGGACCAACGCCGGGTTGTAGTTCGATCCGATGGTCTGTCGGTCGGCTCAGTAGCAGCCCCTCTGATTCCCCAAAAATAGCCCCAAAACGGTCCAACACCTTCCCCACCGATCCATTTACCTCTTCTTAACCTTGACCCCCTGGCTTGCCCTCATTATAGCCCGTTTCCATCACGATCGCCCAAATTTCAGCATTCTCCATTCGACTAAGTTCCGCAACTAAGGATCGAATTCCCACCTTGGAGCGACACAAAGACGGGTCTCCCTGAAATACAATGGTTTCGTCCCCTTTCTTAAACGACATCGTCATCGTGGCATGGTCAGTTTCGACTTTGCCAAGGGTGGCTAGCCATGCCACGCCCAAAATAACATCCACACCGCCCAGGGGAAATACTAGACAATCGGCCACCACTCTACACTTTTCAATTTAAACCTCCAACGCTTTACACACCCCTTTTGATTCCTCACGCAATCCGTTGCCCAATTGCACCCCAAACCGACCTGTAGGTCGGGTCTCTAAATTGAGTTCCCGAGTCAATGCCTGTGACACAAAGTTGTGGCTCGCGCCACTATCAATCATCACGGTGACCCTCTTTCCTTGCACGTATCCGTATAGCCGCATGGTATGCGACATTGATTGTCCTGCCAACGAATAAAGTGGTAAAGCCACAAGATCAGTTTCATTCACGAGTTCCTCCGATTTGTTGTGCTCCTCCACAATCTCCAATTCAGTTAATTCCGATTCGGATGGTTCCCGATGCTCCACCAACATCACTCGAATTTGTTTCATTGGACATTCATGTAGAGGGGTGTATGGCTGTTTGCATATGTAACATAACCCCTTAGCACGTAAGTCCGCATATTTTTGTGGCGTCAGCCGCCGAAATGGTGTCCTCGCCGTTGACTGACCCGAGGAGAAGGATCGCCCCGATTGAACCCTGTCAGGTGGCCTAGTCGTGCCACTCCCCGTCCCCACGCTAAACCCGGATGATATGGGAACCGACGGGCGATTGAAAGATACGGATCGCGTCGGACCCGAAGAGAACGTGCGTTGCACCCTACCCCCTGCCTGTAGTGAGAATTCTTCTTCAACATCCCAGGCCAATTCCATTGCCGTTTCTAAATCACCCGGTCGTAACATTCGGAGTCTACAACGTATGTGGTCCGAAAATCCATACATGAAGTAGCCCATGTAATGCTCCTCGCTCAATCCGGGAACTTGGGAAGCCAATTGAACAAAGATACTAATATAATCATCCACTGATCCCGATTGTTTCACATCCGACAACCTCTCAAACAGACTGCCCTTATAACGCGTGTCAAAACGGGTTGGAAGCGCGCGCGAAAATTCTTCCCACGTAATTATTGGGCGTCGTTGGCGTAGCCATGTGAACCAGTACAAAGCGTCTCCCTCCATGGCCACCATTGCTGTCTGAACCTTCTGGGATGGGGAAACGTTGTGGATTTCAAACTGTTGATTAGCGCGTGCCAACCAGCCCAACGGATCTGTCCCGTCGAACGTGGGTAGGAGGAGCGACGGGGTCTTTTCGCCTGATTTTTCCTTCCCCACGCTCACACTATCCCCTTGCGCCTTGACGTCCACGGTGTGCGAAGTCCGCTGGAGCCGCCGCCGGCTGCTGCGCCTGCATGGCAGCCGTCAAATGCGTCAAAGCTGCCATGATCTCCGTTAACTGGGTCTTCATCGCCGCTTGATCATTTCTCATCGCAGCCTGATCAATCCGAATCATCTCCTGGTCTTGCCTCATCATAGTTTGCTCACTCTCGAACTTGTCCATTCGTTGATCCGTGGTTGATCTAGTGTTTGTCATGATGGGGGGTGGGGGGTTTTGGGATCCGACAGGTCGGACCAAATTGATAGAACTTAATTCGTAAACGATAAACAAAATCAAACTCAAGAAATTATATTTCTTGCCCAAGCAAAGCTCGATTACACCAAATTCTCCAATAATCCATAATGAACCCCTAATGACCATATAAATATTCTCCTACATAAAAGGAAACCTATTCACCAAAGGAAACTAATAACAAGGATTAATGATTACAATAATAACAATAATATTATTACAATCAGAATCCCACTAATTTAGCCAGCCACGTTCCCTTCCATAGCATTGACCCCTGTCTTCTTCTTCCTTCGGATGTACGTGATCCACTTGGCCTTGGCTCCTCCATGGTTCGCCTCACCCGAGCCCTGTTGTGTATCATAATGTCTCATATCTCGAGGTTTGTCATAATTAGGTCTCATGCAGGGCGTACCCTTCTTAAAATCATGTACTCCTAGCCTCTTCTTTGCATTGTCTAATGGTGAGCTTGTTTTGGCAGAGTGATAATTGTTGTCGGATTTCTTATTTTCTCGTTGGCTGTACTTTATGTTGTTTCAAAGCGTGTTGGGGTACTTAAGTTGCAGAGAAAGGTTGTTGCTGCTATAAGAGCTGGCATGGTAAGACAAGAAGAGATTGTCGTACCTATGGTAGGCAGAGGTGGGGGTCTGAATGTTGTTCCGGTTCATAAAAAATTGGTTCCTCCGGTAAATATACCATTAGAACAACCTATGCACTACGAGCTTTGAATTGTTTTGGTTTTCAGATATATTTGTATTTATAAACAACTTTTGACAATAGTGGTCCAGATGGTATTTTCCTTGCAATATAGAGGGATGAAAGTGGTCAAGTCTATGTAAAGTTACTAGACAATAAACAGACTTGGTAATTGATAAATTCTTGAAATTTCTTTATTTTACAGGAGGAGAAAATTCATGTTTTTTCTTAAGTTAAAAGAAAGTTGTGGGGCTCATTTTAAATGTGAGAACATTTTATTGAATGCGCCAGAGAAAAGACCAAACCATCTCTTGCATCGCAAAAATCTGAGGAAGAAATAAATGTGAGAAACAAATTAACTGCAAAGATGTAATGGAAGTCCCATTTTCATATGAAACAAAGATGATAGGTCCTCGGATTCTAAGTCTCATTATAATTGCAATAACATTTCAATGATGGATCCACATGGGACCATTACAATTTACACGGATGATTACGATTGTTCGGAGACTGTTTATGGGAGCCCTGTTACAACTATAATTATCTGTAACGGTAGACTAAGTAGATCCCATTATATGCATGGTTGTCAACGTTTCGACTTTGATATTAGATGCGGCCTAGTCATCAAGTCTCTATGCTAAAAGCTAGAAGTTTATGAGTTTGACTGGTGAGGAGATATCCAACAATTTGAGCTATTTTCTGCACTGCAACATAAGTACATTTGGTGTTTGCAATCAGATGATCTGCAATGTTAAGTCCTCTAAGTGATCCTTCTCTTAGACCTGTGCAAAAGGATGGAAGTAGTTCAACCTAAATATAAAATTGTAGCAGTGGATAATATCACAATACAAAATATAGACTTTAGCACTTATTTAAAATAGGATTTCGACTCACCAGATAATACCAAACAATTATTTACTTAAAACACAATTTCACTGATATTGCATGAGAAAGATGACTCCTTTGCTGAATAATTACAAGGTCAATCTTACGCACTGCCCGTTCCATCCTCTCTGTGTGGTCGCTGCTTAACACCATCAACGGCTGTCGTCAACTCTACGCCTCGCGTGCCGCCACTTCTTTTTTGTTTGTTTGTTTCTTCTCTTGGTGGCATATTAGGGTATCTGAATGACAGTGTAATGCATGGAGAATATAATAAGAAACGAGACTCTTATTCTTTGAGGCTCTATTGATTTGCTGTTATAAAGAGCAACATTCTGTTTTTCATGTAGTTTGGATTTTTGTCACAAGTTTATACTTCTTAGCTAACGTTTGAGGAATTTTTCCTCTTTGGACCTTGGAGCAATTACAGAGTCACATAACATGGATGGTAGCGTCTACAATCATTCGAACACAGCAGCAGGGGGAGGAATTTTGAGAAACGACTCGGGTGAATGGAAAGGAGGCTTCAATTCGAATTTGGGATACCTCACTATTACAGAAGCTGAAATCCTTGCACTCCGGCAAGGGCTTGCTTTGGCTTGGGATAAACGAGTCCACAAACATGAAGTGGAGATTGACTCGGAAGTGGTCTTCATATTAGTTAATAAAGGGGATGTTCTCTCTCACCCCCTTGGTTGCATCATTGAAGATTGTCGTAGACTTAAAATATGCAATAGGTCTACAGTCACTCTGTATATCATTGAGTCAATTTTCGTTAACCACAAATGAGATTTCCATGAGTTTCCCTTTGGGCTTTCCTCTTAGCATTCTCACAAGCATATATTTGGACTTTTCACGAGCTTTTCATTCATAAGCCTTCTTCATTTATTCATCTTGACACAAGCCTACTCCATGTTAGCCCATTTCGGAGAAGTGAAAACTATGACCCGTATCATAAGCCCCCCCTACTCTTGAGAATTTTGGAATAAAAGACTCAAAAAGTCTTGAGAGTACAATAAATTGTTATAATTTCAAAGAAGGTTTGATCCTTTTTGATACATTGATTGCCTCGTTAAAAACCTTACCTCAGAAAAACCCAATGAGAAAAAACCAAGGTTAAGGGAAAAAAAGTGCATCGTGTATCAATTCCTCCTTGTGACCTTAGGGTGGGCTCATGGGTTACCCCACGAGACCTTAGATGACCGATTTTTGGGGGGATAGGGCCGAAAATCCCCCCCTCCCTCTTTTTTGTTCTCCTTGTTTTCTCTCTCCTTAGCTTCCTTGTTCAATAAAAACTCCTTTTAATTTCCTTGTGCAAATAGAATTCTTCTTCCTCTTTTCCATTCTTTTCAAAATACCTAAAAAGTCTCCTCTTCTCCTAGCTATTTTAAAAAATAGCTATAAATGTATGTGGATATATATTTTCTCCCCTTCCCTTCTTTTTCTCCCCAATTTTCGAAAATTCCGCCATAAAAATTCATCTTCTTTACTCTTCTAATCCCTTTAGAATTGGGAATAATCTCTTCAAGATATCTTTTTAGTCTTCAAATACAAGATTTCTCCCTTTATTTCTCTTCATAATTTTCGAAAAACACAAGGCTTCATTCTCTCCATATTTTCGAAAATTTTAAGCCATGCAAGTGAACTCCCACGATGTTTCAAGTAATATTTTCTTGTTAACTCTTCACATATAACTCTAGGTTTTTCATCATCTCTTGTCTTCTTATTTTTAGCAAAACCATGTCTTCTCTTGCATCGAGTAATTCATCAAACTTGTCTTCTCGTCACGAAAAATTAATCGAGGTGTCGTCTAGTGATAATGATTCTAGTGAAAGAACAAAAATAAGCCTTCTGTTACCTCGTGTTCAACCCCTCTCACCCGGTAGGGAGTATGGAGCGACGGGTGATGCTATGTGGGATGAGACCTCGTTGGACAAGGATGTTTCCAATGACGAAGTCTCACTTGTAGTAAGTGAGGAACAAATCTGTTACGAGATGCTCAAAATATATGAGGGTTTTCCATCATATGAGGTGTATTCTTCTTGTTTTTGGTTATCCAATGTTAAAAAATTAATAAAATGTTTACGTCATCCCCCGGGGTATGAAATAAACATCCCCTCTCCTCAAGCTCGGCCAAACACAGCCCCTTTTGGGCTCTCTCTGCTTTTTTATTGCTCAAATTGAGGCCGGTTTGCGCTTTCCAATACCTTTTTTTTATATTGACATGTCCAATCGATATCAAGTGACTTTATGCCAATTGTGTCCAAATTCTTTTAGCCTCATTGCAGCTTTCTTCATGGTGTCTTCTTTTAGGGGTGAAGTTCCATCAGCAAACAAGTTTTACTCGTCTTTCCTACTCAAAAAGTTAGAAAAAGGAGTTTTTTTATTTAAATGCAAGGGTAGGGGTGCGTTTCTTGACCCACAATTTCAAAACTCATGGTGATTGGAGACTCCTTTACTTTTTATTTCTTCTCTTTCTCCATGGTCATTTCCCAGAATATGGATTGAAGAGAGCCGCAAGTACCCCCGGTTTTCTCCTAAAGATAAGCCTCATTTCCATCAACGCATGTTGGATAGGTTGAATGAGCAAGTATATGGCATCAATGTCTTGATTGATGAGAACTTGTTGAGGCATTTCCATTTAAGTTACAAGCACACCCCCACTGAGAAATAGCTTAGGTATACTTTTAAACAATATTACATGCCCTTTACGAGTTTTACACAAGCATATACATAAGCTTTTCATTAGCTATCTGCATCACTTCATTATTATCAATAAATACCTGGCTTTAATTGAATGTCTCTTTGTTGTTGTTGCTAGGTGCCAATATGTTCAGGGTGCTTTTGAAGAGTAAGACCAGATTACGACCTTCTGACGGGAATGCCAATGTAATCAGGTCCAAGGAAGAGGGTTGCTAATATGCCTCCTATCCCCATTGATGAGCTACCTGCCGGGGATGCTGTTGGGAGAGACAAGAACAAACACCCCTGGAAGGCCAAAGAGAACCCTCCTATACATGCTGATGGGAGAGGTCCTGAATGTCCTCATGACCAGCCTCCGCCTTAGCTATCTCGTGAGCTTTCTGGTGCGAAGGCTTTTGACGTTTCGGTACCTCTTGGCAAGAAGGCTCGTGATCACTCTACTCCTCTTTCTCGTGATAGGGTTTCCTCCACTTCACTTTTCCTTGGTAGAAATGGAAAGATAGCTTGTGATTAGCTATTAGGTCTCGCTTCGTCCAAAGACCATCCTTATATGTGTAATTTTTCTGACTCTGTCTTCATGGAAGAGTTTTTTTCCACCATGCTGTAGGTATATTCTTATTTCTTCTCATCATATGTGTTATTTTTGAAACGACATTCCTTTCTCATCAACTAGCTATTAATTCCCTTATATGTTTTGTTGGCAGGCTAGTATGCTTGGTGGTGATGCTATAGTTCGGCTTCATCGTAAGCTAGCCTAGGTTACTTGATAAGAGTCGTTTTTACGTGTTTTTAAGCCCTTACGTTTATGTTTTAGATTCATTTATCAGTTTATTTATGCCACATATGCGTATAATCTATGTGCTTATTGAGTAAATGTGGAAAATCACTGCAATTGACGTAAAGTGCACAAAAACACAGTATTTCAGTGTATTTTGAAATCGAATTTGAGGAAGTTTTCTTCTACAAAGTTGTAAATCTCTGTCTTGGCTTCACGTGGCAACTTGAATCATCCAAATCCGAGGTCCGTGGAGAAAGTTACGAAGAAAATACAATTATTGCGCTGAAAACCAAGAAAACGGTTCAGACTCTGCATCAGGCGCCTAGGCGCCACTTCACCCGCGCCCAGGCGCCAGTATTACCACGCCTAGGCGCCCGATTCTGAAAGGGGCGCCTAGGCGCCGTTCTGTCCACGCCTGGGCGCCGTATCTGCACCAGTTTCCACGTTCGAGCGATATTTTCTTATTTTTAGAGACCGAATTGGATGAAGTTTCCTTCTACAAAGTTGTAGAACTATGTGTTAGCTTCAAATGAGGACTTGAATCATCCAAATCGGAGTTTTGTGGAGAGAGTTATGAAGGAAATACAAATACTGCGCCAGACAGAGGCAAATACTCCGAACATTCTGATTTGGGCGCCCGAGCGCCATAAAACCCGCGCCTAGGCGTGGACACATCCGAGATTTGACTCCTTTCAGCCAAAAGATCATCATTTGATGGGGGAATGGAACATTTAAAGCCAAGAGGTCATCACATGTATGGGGGGGATGTCATAAGTATGTTTCTTACTAGATCTACTTTTGGGAATTTTATACTACTCACTTTAAGAGTAGTGGAGGGGACACTAGGGGGGACATACACATGAGGGGCTGATTGGTGGTGGTCTTCTTAAGGATTTGAGGGAGCAATTGACCGAAATCATCTTGGAGAGAAAGGGAGAGAGAGGCATTGGATCCATCACTTTTCACTCATCATCATTCATCACCATATTTCTTCATCACTTTTGGAGGGGAACAAAGAGGGAGGAGCTAAGGATTGAAGATCAAGAGCAAAGATCCATCATCAATCAATTGAGGGAGTTTTAATTATTTGCATTTACATGTTTATTTCCATGAGTATGTATATGTTTGTATTAGATTTTCTTAAGGCTTTGATGAGAGGCTAATATTGTAGAACTAAGGCCATGTGAAGGCCAAATTTATGAATCAATATATGTGAAGTTGCTCTTTGTATTAATTCTCCTATTGCTTTGTGTGTTAATTCTATGCTTTTATTCCAATCATGTGTTTGATCATCATATGCTTGCTATCTTGCCTAATCTAGTTGTTCGAGAGAAAATAGATTAGGGTGCAAGAGAATTAACACATCATCCGAAACAAATGAGGGATTGCCCTAGAAATAGGTAAAGATTCCCGGGTGTTGTTAGCCGGATTCGTTCGGGGAAGCTCTAGAACGTTAATGCGTGATTTTTGATTAGATTCTCGGATAGACATATTTAGAGAACCGTCAATTAATCATAGGATTATTATGTGCCGAGACATCGGGTAATGGTTAATTTAGGAGTTTCCACCAAAGCAATAGGAGTCTAATAATTCGAAGAGTAGTTCATATATATTGACGAGTAGATTTGGTTGTAGCATGTGCCTTAGTCATTTTATCATACGTGAGATTTAATTCATAGCTTGTTCCCTCCTTTGATCTTTCGTTTACTTAATTGTTTTCCTCTTGCACTTTACTTTAATTATCTTATCTTTATCGAAAATCATAAACTAGAATTCAAGTCTCCGTGGTTCGACAACCCGGACTTTTAGTCCACTTTATTACTACCACGACTAGTACACTTGCTATCAAAGCACGTTAAGTATTAGCGTGTCAAGTTTTTGGCGCCGTTGCCGGGGACTTGTTCATTTTAGTTTTTGATTTTCGTTTACATTTTTTCATAATTTCTAGTTTGTTGTTTATTTTCTTGCTTTCCTTTTATTTTCGTACTAGTCTAATTTTGTTCCTTGTGCTTAATTGATAGGTTCGATTTGTGGTGCATGACCCGCTCCTCAAATGAGCCTTTACTTGATTTTGTTATTTTTATTTTGAACATGTGCTCCGGGGTAGTAGATGAGTTTGAGAGATGGAGGACAATATCTATCAACCGAATCCGAATTCAAGTTTCTCGAATATGAATTTACCGGAGAATTGGGAGTGGTTACAAGGCACTTTCCAAGCTATGCAACCACCTCCTTTTCAACCACTCCCATCTGTCCGGGATAGTCTATCACTGAATTTCTTCCCCATACAGGAGGGATATTGTTTATCTCCAACTCTGGAGGAACGAGAATGGGTTCGACAACTCCTATACGACTTACAACTCACACTAGATGATTTGGATCAGCCGGAAAATATGAAATTGGTACACAAAGCCATTGATGCTTTGTATGAAGGACCAATTAAGGAGGCTCTAATGATCATTGAGGAAATGAAAAATGAGAGGATTTCTATTAAGGTGTCATCGCCTCAGTGTTGCACACTTAACATTCAAGCATCCGAGGCAGAATCTCCAAGTTATGAGAAATCCACTCTTATTCCTTCCCCAGCGATAACCGGCCCCATCTCCACTGGTGTGGAGGCAATTTGTGCCCATGATAGTAAGTTGTCCTATAGTATAGGAGATGACATGGTTATTTCTGATAACTATGAGGTTTTTAAGCATCCAATTGATTCTACATTATCTTTACGCATTGATGCTTTTGATCCTTTTAGTGTTGAGCTTTTTCAGGAAAGGATAACCAATAATCTCCTCGAGTCCTACCTCACAAACTCCAAGTTTATCACTTCGATGGGTGAAGGAGAAAGATCTACTGTCCATATCTTGAGAATAGTCTATATCATCACCCGAGACATGGGGAAAAAAATGACGATTTCTTGGCCCATACTCAAACTACTTCTCACAAACACCGGGCCATGTTTCATTCTTGATTGGAGAATGAACAAGGCATTCATTCGGAAACCGCCTTAAAATAACTCGGTAAAGTCAAGCTAATGACTTTAAAAGAGCGCTTCTTGGGAGGCAACCCAAGTTTGTAAGTTTTCTTTTCTTTTTCTTTTTGCTTTTGTTTTTGTTTTGTTTAATTTGTTTCTTTTTGTTGTGTTCAAGCATGCACTTTTAGCATGTATGTGTCTTATGCTTGATGGTTTAAAGAGTTGAAGTGTTAGATATAATGCACATTTGGACCCCATGTTTAAGAGATGCGTATTGTACTCGAGAGGAGAGGAAGCTATAGGATTATGTATTGGAATTTTAAGGATGTTGTTCAATATCCTTGGTTGTAAGTGTTCTTGTACCGTTGTGTATGCTTGTCATAACAACATTGGGGACAATGTTGGATTTAAGTTTCGGGGTAGAAGAGTACTTATTTTGAACTTTGATGATGCAATCCTAATTTGTAGCTTGAGTTTGGGGGAAAGTTGTTTGCTATCATATTTATATGCTTCTTTGTTGAGAAAATCAAGTATAAAAAAAAAAAAAAAAAAAAAAATTTAGTCCTTCCAATTGATGCATTGAAATTGATTGACTTGGAGAAATGACATGATCTCTTGAAATAATTTGAATTTAATGGAATATATATATCTTTGAAATTGCTCGTGGAGACACTAGACTAGGATTGATTCTTTAGATGATTCACATTGCATAATGAATCGAGGGTAGAGGAGTTGAGAGGATAACCATCTTGAGACACTTAAGGAGTTTTTCCCAGAAATATTAACTTAGATTTCTCATAAGGTTATAAGTTAAGTAGTAATTTTATATGCTAAACAATGAATTGAAAAGGTTGAATTTTGGTATGACCAAAAGTGGTCAGGCTAATACGTACCGGAGGTGATAAGTTTCATGCCTATATACTGTACTATTATGCTAATTTGAGCTAAGCTCAAGCCAAAAAGAAGTGATTTGTTTAAAAGATCTAGTTTTATTTCGTGGCCTTTGACACTCGAGTGATTAAATCCGTAGGAGTGTCTCTACACTTAATGCCCCAAAACTATCTAGTTTGGGAGTCATTGATCTAAAACTTGTTACATGGGCGTCATAGAAAGCCTAATGGAATAAAACATTACACATGATCTAGCCTTAATGAATTTAATGGAAGTTTCATACGAATTGAAAGTTGAATGTTTGACATAATGAAATTTAAATGGCTATGAGATTTTCTATGATTCTTGTGCTTTGTGTTTGATCAAAAGTTTATAGATATGGGATTAATGTCCAAAATTTGGTAAGGATGCCTCTCGACTATAATGCCTTAGATTTATTTTTCACTACACCTTAAGGAGTCTTTTCAAGTATTAGTGTCACATGAGCAAAAGTAGTTGATATGTATATATATACTTGTGAGCTTTAAAAGGTTGATTTTATGCCATTCATTCTTGTTGATTATGTTGAGATGTATTGATTTGGTTATGATTGAAAATTTACTAGATTTTGTGGGTATATCATATGCAAACCCTCACGAGACTATAACTCGTCCTTTGAGGTGACTCAAAGGTTCAAAGGCTTGTTGCATTCGCTAAATGCAACCGTTTACTCCACGAAAGTGAGTTAGGTAGTTTTCTTTTTGTTTCTCTCTTTGATTGATGTGTTTCCTTATCTTAGAACTCTTATTGCTCGAGGACGAGCAATTGATAAGTGTGGGGGTGTTGATAAGAGTCGTTTTTACGTGTTTTTAAGCCCTTACGTTTATGTTTTAGATTCATTTATCAGTTTATTTATGCCACATATGCGTATAATCTATGTGCTTATTGAGTAAACGTGGAAAATCACTGCAATTGACGTAAAGTGCACAAAAACACAGTATTTCAGTGTATTTTGAAATCGAATTTGAGGAAGTTTTCTTCTACAAAGTTGTAAATCTCTGTCTTGGCTTCACGTGGCAACTTGAATCATCCAAATCCGAGGTCCGTGGAGAAAGTTACGAAGAAAATACAATTACTGCGCTGAAAACCAAGAAAACGGTTCAGACTCTGCATCAGGCGCCTAGGCGCCACTTCACCCGCGCCCAGGCGCCAGTATTACCACGCCTAGGCGCCCGATTCTGAAAGGGGCGCCTAGGCGCCGTTCTGTCCACGCCTGGGCGCCGTATCTGCACCAGTTTCCACGTTCGAGCGATATTTTCTTATTTTTAGAGACCGAATTGGATGAAGTTTCCTTCTACAAAGTTGTAGAACTATGTGTTAGCTTCAAATGAGGACTTGAATCATCCAAATCGGAGTTTTGTGGAGAGAGTTATGAAGGAAATACAAATACTGCGCCAGACAGAGGCAAATACTCCGAACATTCTGATTTGGGCGCCCGAGCGCCATAAAACCCGCGCCTAGGCGTGGACACATCCGAGATTTGACTCCTTTCAGCCAAAAGATCATCATTTGATGGGGGAATGGAACATTTAAAGCCAAGAGGTCATCACATGTATGGGGGGGATGTCATAAGTATGTTTCTTACTAGATCTACTTTTGGGAATTTTATACTACTCACTTTAAGAGTAGTGGAGGGGACACTAGGGGGGACATACACATGAGGGGCTGATTGGTGGTGGTCTTCTTAAGGATTTGAGGGAGCAATTGACCGGAATCATCTTGGAGAGAAAGGGAGAGAGAGGCATTGGATCCATCACTTTTCACTCATCATCATTCATCACCATATTTCTTCATCACTTTTGGAGGGGAACAAAGAGGGAGGAGCTAAGGATTGAAGATCAAGAGCAAAGATCCATCATCAATCAATTGAGGGAGTTTTAATTATTTGCATTTACATGTTTATTTCCATGAGTATGTATATGTTTGTATTAGATTTCTTAAGGCTTTGATGAGAGGCTAATATTGTAGAACTAAGGCCATGTGAAGGCCAAATTTATGAATCAATATATGTGAAGTTGCTCTTTGTATTAATTCTCCTATTGCTTTGTGTGTTAATTCTATGCTTTTATTCCAATCATGTGTTTGATCATCATATGCTTGCTATCTTGCCTAATCTAGTTGTTCGAGAGAAAATAGATTAGGGTGCAAGAGAATTAACACATCATCCGAAACAAATGAGGGATTGCCCTAGAAATAGGTAAAGATTCCCGGGTGTTGTTAGCCGGATTCGTTCGGGGAAGCTCTAGAACGTTAATGCGTGATTTTTGATGAGATTCTCGGATAGACATATTTAGAGAACCGTCAATTAATCATAGGATTATTATGTGCCGAGACATCGGGTAATGGTTAATTTAGGAGTTTCCACCAAAGCAATAGGAGTCTAATAATTCGAAGAGTAGTTCATATATATTGACGAGTAGATTTGGTTGTAGCATGTGCCTTAGTCATTTTATCATACGTGAGATTTAATTCATAGCTTGTTCCCTCCTTTGATCTTTCGTTTACTTAATTGTTTTCCTCTTGCACTTTACTTTAATTATCTTATCTTTATCGAAAATCATAAACTAGAATTCAAGTCTCCGTGGTTCGACAACCCGGACTTTTAGTCCACTTTATTACTACCACGACTAGTACACTTGCTATCAAAGCACGTTAAGTATTAGCGTGTCATTACTGATGAAGCTAAGAAAAATGCTAGTTTAAAGGAACAGTTTACAACCAAATCAAAAGAATTGGAGGAGGAGCATATTTTGAGAAAAACCTTATCTGCCAAATTGGACCAGCTGATGAAGGACTTTGCAAAGTCTAGAGCAAGTCATGTTGATGAAGTAAGGAAAGACGCCAGACATCTCATCAGGAGGCCACTGAGGGTTTCGCCCTCTCCCTTGCCAGGCAAATCTTTTAAGAAGCCTATTACCAGCGTGGACAAGAAGAATACCTGAAGTCCAGCGAATTTTTGAAAGTATTGACAGGCTCAGCTCTTCCCTACTACCACCATGGCTTTCTCTCTTGCCTTAAGCAATTAATGGAGGCTGGCATTTTTGATAGTGTTAGGTGCTCGGCTAGCCATTTGTTTTGGGCTCTGCCATCTTAAATGTAAAACACTATGACAGTCTTATTTTAAATATATTGAATATTTCTTTATGGCATGCTTCTTTATTGTTAAAACTAGTGTTAGTATAGATAAAGATCTCATGGATTACATATAATTAGGGGAGCGGTCGTGATACCTATGGAATGCTCTCAAAGACCGTAATCCTAAATAATGTTCCAAGTCACAAAGGCTGTGAGATGTGGGATATCACTGGCCTCATCAAGACTTGTTCATACATGTAACTCTCCCAAGAGGTCGACGTGTTCCATTGTCGATGGCTTGTATGGCAATAAATGTATGAAGATTCATACTTTGATTATGGAATTGAACGCCCCCGCTAAAGGACTCCTAGTTGGTGCTGTCAAACATGGAGTCCTTAGATTTTCTAATGTGAGATTAGTCCTTAGACTTGAGATGTGATTGGAAAGGGTACTATCCACTATGCTTTGATATGCAAGTGCACTCCAGGAGAGTCATATGGCGTGTATATTGGGTATAGTTTGATAGTCCAACAAAACAAGTGGCAGTCGGAAAGGGATTCATCCAGGGTCACGAGTACCCGGTATTTCCTATGCTGTTGCGAGAATCTAAATGATCGATAAAGTCCTTGATCAAAGAGATTGTCTCCTAAGAGGGATTGGTGGTCCCAGATTAGAAGACTGGATCATTAGATGTCACAATACAGCTATAGTTTCTAAGGTTATTAGGGTTCGACCATTGCTATATCCTAGACCATAGATGGGAAACTGATGAAGGGATTCTACTCACATGACGATCGTAACTCGGATATGTTTGCTTTTCATCGTCGACATCTAGGAAGTCGTGGCGATGTTGCTAGACATTGAACCACGACCAATAGGTGCCTTAGAATAATTTGGTGAAATTAATCCAAGGTCTAATTAATTATTTAGAATAATTAATCTAGACTAAGGGGACTTATTGCTAGCTTGTCAATGAGTCTGAGGAGTCACACACATAACTTAGTGTAGTACCTATTGGCTAGTTAATTCATTGTGAATTAATGGAGGGATTAATTAATTGAATTTAATTAATCAAGAAAAAGAATTAATTTAATTGGATTAATTAACGGTCCTATAATTTAATAGTGAAATATTAAATTGGGAAGGACTAATTAGTTAATAAGAAAAAGAAATAAAATACTATATATATATATATACATGTGCACGTGTGGATCGAGTTCAGAGCTAGCTGATTGAACCACTGCTGGGCAGCTTTCTTCAAGGTGGTAAAGAATCCTCTACATTTAACCCCATCAGTATACTGATGAAGCAAAGTGCTATTCTCAAACTTCGATAAGTGATCTGTGGGATCAGTTGATCCATCATATTCAGCAATATTTGGGACACAAAAATTGTTGGGAAACTCTTCAGCTAAGACTCATGGCCTGAAGGGTACATCTCGTGGAGGGGGTTGGGAATAGGCGTTGCCTCATCTCTCTCATTTTTGCTCTTAAGTCCTTGAATCATTCTATCACCTCTAGATGCCTTACGTCATTACCCACAGGATTCATGGGTGGTTGTGTCCAGAGCATACTACCCATTTCACCAGGGTGCTCGTGAATTCATCTCTGTTGGTTTCCATCTAAGGCCTCCCCGTAAGGACGAGGGCCCATGCCATATGTTTGGTGAGAAGGGAA
The DNA here is from genome assembly GCA_019426215.1 of Buddleja alternifolia. Classification (NCBI taxonomy): domain Eukaryota; kingdom Viridiplantae; phylum Streptophyta; class Magnoliopsida; order Lamiales; family Scrophulariaceae; genus Buddleja; species Buddleja alternifolia. Next base: position 14,809,852 of record CM033394.1, on the reverse strand, counting down.
CGGTGGCGTATAAAACATCGTTCCCCTTGAAGCTTGAGCCGTAGGATCGCCATAGGGACAACTGGCGGGGGTGACAATACAATGCTCACCTGGATCTCGCTCTTTGGTTGTGTATATTTTCCTTGTAAAACAGAGGCCATTGTTGTAACGAATGCTTGTCCCCATTGATCCGAGGGAGCTCGTTCGCTCCCTGCTGGCCGGACACCTGATGGGATAGCACATGCTTCTTTGTGAGCATGTTGTTCATCACCTCCTTCCAATTGTTGGCCTCCTTCACCTATAGATAGTTGTCCATACACTGGCGGGTTGAGACCTTCATTCTCATTAGCCAGTGGCGGATGAATTGGCTCCTGTATGTCCCACGTTTGTGTCGGGACGGGCCCTTCCAAGTTAGGAGGGGCCATGTGTTCTCCTTCATGGCGTTGCGTGTATACACGTGTTATTCCTAGCGCAACCACCTGTTGCGAGGGTAAGCTTCCTTGCGGTGGTGATTGGATGGATCCCGATGCAACGGTGGTGTTTCCCAGAACCGTTAACTCGGAAACTGAAGTAGGTGCGAGATCGCCTGTCATTGACTGCTCCGGTGCAACACTGGGTAGCATGGTGGCCGCGCTGCGAGCGGCCTCTTCCTCCGCAGCCGGCCGGTGGCGGGCTGTCCGTGTGCGGCGGCCGCTGGCGGATGCAGGGCGGCGCTCCTCCTCTCCGAACGTCGTAATCCTTGAACTCCCTGCATTTCAATGCAACAACTCACATCTTAAACTTCTCTTCCCACAGATGGCGCCACTTGATATGGTTCAGATTGTCACACCAAGAAAAATCAAAGAACCAAACAAGGTCTTTGATTGATTGTTGTAATTAATATACCTAAACTCTTGATTCACACTCACATTTCACAAATATAAAAACACTCGAAATATGTAGAGGAAAGTGATAAAGAATGACTTCTTTATTAATTTTGAATATTCAATAACATAAACCCTAATTTTGGAGTAATACAATTTAATAACAGACTTGATTTTCTCTATTAAACTTAACATTTTCTACTAAACTTAAACTTGAAACAATAATACTTCCGTTACAAAAAATGAAGTAAAACATCTATATAAAGTCCTAGTGGCCGATTTTGCTAGGGCTTAGGAGTCCTTGGATTGGTTCCAACTTGTTCTCAGATATTGGGGGATACGATAAGTCATATCCCTCTTTTTAAGATTTGGTAGTTTAGGATAAGATTTATCCAAAAAATCATTTTATTTGAGTTTTCTCATAAGCATTTTCATGAGCTTCATTTTGGGCTTTCCTCTTAGCATTCTCACAAGCATATACTTGAGTTTTTCACGAGTTTTCCATTCATACGCTTTCTTCATTTATTCATCTTGACACAAGCCCACCCCATGTTAACCCATTTAGGAAAAGTGAAAATTATGACCCATAGCATTATCTAAAAATATTTTCATAGCAAATGATATTTACTATTTGATTTTTATTAATTCCAAATCAATTATATGAGTATACATGGTTTTAGAAAAAGGTAGAAAAGTATCGTCACTAAGATTCTTCGAAATTTTCATTTATGAAATAATGATATATTTTTCTTAAAAATAAAACAGCAAAATAATATTGTTCTGGCATAAAAGAGGTATATGTTTTAATACCATGCCGTTTTACTTTTCATAATAATAATAATAATAATAATAATAATAATAATAATACAAAAATGCTCTTAGTACATGAAGTATCGATATTTTACAACTTTCTTATTCTAATGAGAACTTTCATATATTTTGTAGACAGTAAGTATCTTGGTGCGCTCTTGGTTCCAATAGCCTTTAGTTTTCATTCCTTCCTTTGAAATTCTTCTTTTCAAAATCATTCAATTTTCAAATCTTTCAATTACTAAAATTCTTCTTGGTTTGAGAAATTTGATAATTGTATTTGGTTAGAATTGTGTAACTATTAATAGTATTTGTTCACTTATTCCAAAGCTCCTCCTATACACAAAATTGAAATCTATTTTGAAAAATTTCTAATAATGATTTTTTTTTTTTTTTAGCTAAACTTATTTGAGGAGCTTGGAAATCTTATACAGCTTGATCTTATTTTAAAATAAACTTTCAAACTATTTGTATTAGAAAAATATGACTAATGTTAGTAATAATTTTTTTTTTGATTTAAATAGTGATAAGAGGAGTTTATTAAGACCTTAAAAATAAGAAGGCTCTTTTTTACTTTTATATATGAAAGAATCACCTGAGCTCCTAACATATTATCTTTGAAATTTATAAAACCATTTTCTTGATTTTAACAAAACTGTTTGTATTATGCATAAATTTTAAACATTTTTTATGAAATAATTTGAAAAGTTTATTAACAAAGTCAAACACTCTAGCAAATTAGTTAATTTATTTCTCCGACTTTAATTTGTTCACTGTTGTCTTTTTCATTTCACTTTTAGGTCGATATATAGACCGTTAAACATTATCCATGTATACTTACCTTTTTTATGTTATGTTGAAACCTATTACTTTATCCAAGCAAAAAGATGATAGTAGCTTTACTATTAATTTTTATTTATGTTAATATAAAGGGTCTTTATAAGTTTTAATCTTTTCATTATGCAATGGCCACAAAGCTTTAAAAATGGGTAGACATTTGGCAATGAAAAATCTTTCTTCGGAATGCAATATACTTAACCAAAAAAAGAGAATAAAATTGAAGTATAGCCCGATATTAATCATTAAAAAAACTTACTAATTTATCTGATATGTACTAGAACCGTGAAGGAAACTGTGGCTAGAAAATAAAAATATAAACAAAACATGACGAATTCAAATCATAGAACGTATGAGTTATGACTTATTTTTGTCTTGGATATTGCTAATCTTATAGACTTATGTAAGATTTAACACCTACAAAAGTAATTAATATCTAAACAACTGGCTCCCATAAAAAGACTGTTTATTTTCTATTTGTAATTCTCAACTTATTCTTAATTGATAGCTCCATTGAAATTTCCAAGCTAGTTAAGCTCCACTATAATACTATATCTCAAGATCCACGCCTCCGAGTTGACATTTCCAATATTTCAACTCCTCACAAATAGGTTTATCAAACACACACTCAGGGTTAGGAATCTCTATCCTAGACAAGTGGTCGGCAACAACATTTTCTACTCCTTTCTTATCCTTAATTTCTATGTCAAATTCTTGAAGAAGTAAAATCCACCTAATGAGTCTAGGTTTGACATCCTTTTTGGCAAGCAAGTATTTTAATGCGGAGTGATCAGTGTACACAATTACTTTATTCAAAATGAGATAAGCATGGAACTTGTCAAATGCAAATACTATGGCTAGTAATTCTTTTTCCGTGGTTGCGTAATTGATTTGTGCATCATTTAAAGTCTTACTAGCATAGTAGATGGTTTGAAATACCTTATCCTTCCTTTGGCCAAGGACCGCACCCACCGCGGTGTCACTAGCATCACACATCAATTCGAAGGGCAAACTCCAATCGGGAGGTGCCATGATGGGAGCGGATATCAATAGCTCCTTAAGAGTCATGAAGGCCTGTAAACAAAGGGAATCAAAATTGAATGGTGCATCTTTGACAAGCAAGTTAGATAACGGCTTTGCAATTTTGAAATTTTTTTTGATAAATCGCCTATAGAAGCCGGCACGACCAAGAAAGCTCCTCACGGCTTTCACCGATGTAGGTGGAGGAAGCTTTTCTATTACCTCAATCTTGGCTTGGTCCACTTCAATCCCTTTTTGGGAGATTTTGTGACCTAGCACAATCCCTTCCCGGACCATAAAATGACATTTTTCCCAATTCAAAACAAGATTTGTTTCCTCACAGCGTTTTAGAACACGGTCCAAATGATCAAGACATGTGTTAAATGAGGTTCCAAAAACAGAAAAATCATCCATAAAAATCTCAAGGAATTCTTCAACCATGTCATGAAAGATCGCCATCATACATCGTTGAAATGTGGCCGGGGCATTGCATAATCCAAACGGCATCCGCCTATAAGCAAACGTGCCATAGGGACAAGTGAAAGTTGTTTTCTCTTGGTCCTCGGGGGCTATGGCAATTTGGTTATAGTCGGAATACCCATCTAGAAAACAATAAAAATCATGTCCGGCTAACCTTTCAAGCATTTGGTCAATGAATGGGAGGGGGAAATGATCCTTACGAGTGGCATCATTTAACTTGCGATAATCTATACACACACGCCACCCGGTAAGCATTCGAGTAGGGATTAATTCATTGTTCGCATTTTCTATCACAGTTATTCCGCCCTTCTTGGGTACTACTTGAGTCGGCTTACCCATGCACTATCAGAGATAGGATAGATTATACCTGCATCGAGTAGTTTTATAACCTCTTTCTTTACCACCTCTTGTATTTGTGGATTTGACCGTCTTTGTGGTTGGCGTGTAGGTTTTGCGAACTCCTCCATGAGTATTTTGTGCATGCACACCGCTGGACTTATGCCTTTTATATCGGCAATTTTCCAACCGAAGGCCTTTTTGTTGGCCTTCAATACTCTCATGAGTCGCTCCTCCTGTTCTCCTGTCAAAGAAGATGAAATAATTAAAGGTAGAGTCTCATTATCATTTAAAAATACATATTTCAAATGTAATGGTAATGGTTTAAGCTCAAGGATAGGGGCCTCTTCGATAGAAGGGCGAGGAGGAGCCAAGAGTGATCTTTCTAATTTTTTAGCTCCAATGACGTGGTAAAAAGGTGGCTTCTCTATGCTAAACATGGTTTCCAATTGTTCTTCACGCGCTGAATCGACATCCATAGATTTGGAAAGACATGTCTCCAATGGGTCGTCTACCATTTGTGCCTGAAAAGTCTCATCAATTAACATATCAAATACATCGATACGTAGACATGAGTCAGGATCACATGGGTGTTTAAGCACTTTAAAAACATCAACGGTGACCTTTTCATCTCCCACATTTAAGGTTAGCTTACCATTGGCAATATCGATTACCGCCTTACCAGTGGCTAGGAATGGTCTTCCTAGGATCAGGGGTACCTCAACATCTTCCTCCATATCAAGAACCACAAAGTCAACCGGGAAGTAGAATTTGTCGACTTGAACGATTACATCTTCGATTATTCCCCGTGGTCTCTTGATTGATCTATCGGCAAGTTGGAGGCTCATTGAAGTCGGTTTTGGGTTACCAAGGCCCAACTTTTTGAAAAGAGAGTACGGGAGGAGGTTGATGCTAGCTCCCGAGTCACACAAAACTTTTTCGAAGGATAATGGCCCAATCGTGCAAGGAATAGTGAGACTCCCAGGGTCTTCAAGTTTCATTGGTAATTTATTAAGCAATACGGCGGAGCATTCCTCGGTTAGGCACACCGTTTCGTTTTCCTCCCACTTTTGTTTGTTGGATAAAATATCCTTGAAAAATTTCACGTAATTTGGCATTTGTAAAATTGCGTCTATAAAAGGAATATTAATCCTAACCTCACGAAGAATTGCTAAGATTCGAAGGAAACTTGGATCCATCTCCTTTTTTTTCTTTCTATGTGCATTAGGAAATGGCAGACGGACCTCAATGGGAGGATGTGTTGGAGTTGAAGAGCCCGTTGTGGAGGGTTCAGGAGGTGGCGCCTGGGCGCGACAATCGGCGCCAGGGCGCTGGGTCTCGGGCGCCTGAGCGTGATCATCGGGACGCTCGGGCGAGCAATTGCGAAGCATTCGTTCACTATGGGTTGATTCCGGCGCCTGGGCGTTCTCATCGGGGCGCGGAAATGCGAACAGCATCATTGACTATCTGTTTGTCACTTCTTAAGGTGATGGCGTGGCATTGCTCCTTCGGGTTTTTTTCTATGTCACTTGGTAAAGTTCCTGGGGCTCTCTCGCTGATCGCCTTTGCCATTTGACCCATTTGTGTCTTTAAATCCTTCATGTCCATCATTATATCCTTCATCATAGTACGGAGTTCGTTGATTGCTGAATCCGATTTCTTTATTTGTTCATCGAGACGCTCTTCGGTTGTAAGAGGTCTTATTTGCCTTTGTATATGAGGATTACCTTGCCTTTGAGCTTGGTTATTGTTGAATGGGGGCCTTGGTGCTTGATAGATGCCGGGATGGGCATTTTGTGCCGGATTGGGCCTCCTTGAAAAATTTTCGGGCACATGGAAGTTCAATTTAGGTCGATTGGCATTTCCAACATAGTTTACATTGCCAACCATTGTTTCCAAAGCAACTTCTTCGCCCAACTCTTGAACACAAGGAATCTTTTTAGTGGGTGTGATTTCTTCATCATCGAGATAGAGTTCATCTTCTCGGGCTAATTGCTCAATCTTGTCCCACACACTTTGGCAATCGAGCCCAAGGAGATCACCACCGGCGCCGGCATTGAGCCTATTTCAGATGCGCGAACGGACTCCATCATGGAATCGTAATACTTGCTCGCTCAATCTTAGGTTGTGATCCGGACATTTTCGGAGCATGTTTTTATATCTAGCCCATGCCTCGGCTAAGGACTCATGATTCCCCTGCTTAAACTCCTTAATGTTGCTCCTTAGCTCATTGATTTTGGAGGGTGGAAAGAATTTGCTCAAAAAGGCATCGACCAATTGTCCCCATGTTGTGATGGATTGGGGTGGTAGAGATTTGTACCACATGGTCGCCCTTTCCTTTAATGAGAAGTGGAAGACTCTTAGACGAATTGCATTGAGATCCCGTGGATGAAATTGGGTAGTAATGAGAGTATCGTCTAAAGTCTCCAAATGCTCATGAGGTGATTCATGGGGCTCTCCATAGAAGGGTTCGCTTTGCACCATGCTAAAGATGTGTGATGTGACAGAATGTGATAATTTGGTGCAAAGAAATTTGGAAAGACTACGGGCCCCGGTATAGTGTGGACCCTTGGAGGTAGACTTTCCCGGACCGATGGAAGTCTTTGAGGAGGTGCCGGTTGCATAGCTTGGAATAGATTTTGCAACCATTCCCTGTTTTTCGGGAGATTTATGTCGGGAAAATTCCCATTTGGATTTAGATTGTCGGCCATTTTCCCGACATAAATCTCCGGCTCAAAATTGTATAGAGGCTCGTTAGAAGAGCGGGTCATGCACCACAAATTACACCTAACAATTAAACACAAAAAAACAAAATTAGAATAATAAAATAAAAGAAAGGTTAGAAATAAACGAAGAACTAAGAATTATGAAAATTTAAACGAAAAATCAAAAACTAAAATGAACAAGTCCCCGGCAACGGCGCCAAAAACTTGACACGCTAACAGCTAACGTGCTATTATAGCAAGTGCACTAGTCGTGTGTAGTAATAAGTGTGGACGAAAAGTCCGGGTTGTCGAACCACGGAGACTTGAATTCTAGTTTAAGATTCGTAATGAAGTGAATAAACAAAGTAAGAATAAATTCAAATAAAATTTGTAAAGAACAAGAACAAAGATGAGCAAGTGATTTAAAACCAATTATAAAGGGAGACTAAGGCACATGCTAGGTTCAAATTGATCAAATATACTTATAAAGGTTCTTGTTGAAGGATTGCACTTATATTGTTATGGTGAGAGCTCCGAGGGTAGAGAATAACCGATGTCTCGCGTATAAACTCCTATGCTTAGATCGTGATTTCCCAAATATTCCTATCCGGAAATCTAACCACTAAACATGCATTAACGTACTAGAGTTCACTCGATTAGAATCGAACAACTTCACCCTGGAATCTTTACCTATGTCTAGGGCAATTCCTCATTAGTTGCGGGTCATGATGTGAATTTCTTGCACCCTAAGTTAATTTTCTCCCGAAATATCAACCTAGGCATAAGATTCTAACATATAGTGATCAAGTATATGCAAGATAGGTACAAACACAAATTCACATCACATAACAATATAAGTATAACCTCAACAATCATCTATTATAAGCATATATCACAATTTGACCTTACATGGCCTTAGTCTTATGAATTTAGTTCATGATAGATATTATGAAAAACAATAATGAATAAATACACATGTTCATAGACATGAATGAAATGAAAAAGCTATAAAAACTCCCTCTAATGTGATAGATGATGGCCCCTTGATTGGAGCTTCAATTCCTAGCTTTCTCCTCTTAGAATGACGAAGAATGGTGATGAATGGTGGAGAAATCAGATTAGGGGCTGCCCTCCTCTCCTCCAAGAATCTGAAATTGATAGTGAATGATGAAGAGTATGGGTTCCCCCTCCTTTTATAGCCAAAATTCCACTAAAGTATGCATTAAGAATTCCCATTAAAATTCCCCAATGAGAATTTCACCTAAGGTGATGCTTAAAGTTTGGCTTTTAAGATTCCAACCAGCTAAAAAATTCTAAACTTTCGGCCCTTAAGAATTCCACCAAGCATAACCATGTGAAAACTTCAACAAAACACATGCATGATGCCATTTTCTTGCTTTCCAGCGCAGTCTTAGTATTGTACTCATAAACTTCTCCACAGATCTCCAAATTGGATGATTCAAGTCCCCATGTTCAGATAAAACATAGATCTCAAGAAGGACATTTTGTCCAATTCGGTTTCTAAGTATACCTAAATTACGTTTCAACATGGAGGTTGTTTCTGATTTGGCGCCCATAAAGTAAATCTACCAAGAAACACACTTATGACAACCCCTCAACACATGTGCTGAATTATGGCCAAAAGTGATTCTTACCCATCATATAATGCTGGAATTTAAGCTGAAAAAGGAGTAACATTCGGACTATCCATGCCTAGGCATGACTAGGAGGGCGCTGGGGCGTATCCTGACACATGTACTTCTCTGTTCGGCGCAGCAATTGTATTTCCTTCACAATTATCTCTATAGACCTCCGATTTGGATTTTTCAAGTTCCCATTTGAAGCTAAGACATACATCTAAAACTTTGTAGAAGGAAACTTTGTCTAAGTCAGTCTTGAAATATACGGAATTATCGCTCGAATGTGGTAGGAGTTGCATAAACCGCCTAGGTGTTGAAAAACATGCTTGAATTTGTTTTGTACATCGTTTTTCTTCCCTTTTCTTCATGTATTCTCATTTATTACCTGTATTCACTTAACACACCTATTAAATGCAAATGTGACATGATTTAAGCAATAAGTGAATCCAAATCATAAGAATTACGGTCTTAAAAACACGTAAAAATACCTCTTATCAAAAGACGTGTTTATTTTCTATTTGTAATTCCCAACTTATTCTTAATTGATAGCTCCATTGAAATTTCCAAGCTAGTTAAGCTCCACTATAATACTATATCTCAAGATCCACGCCTCCGAGTTGACATTTCCAATATTTCAACTTAATCTTTTTTTTTTAGGGAAATAAATAACTAAAAAAAGATTAAAACATATTTTTATATCCAAAAAAGTTGAATGGAAGTATTTTTCAAGTAAAAAATGTTGGGCCGTTTATCTTTTAGTTAAAAAAAAAACCAACAATTAGGAATAATACTTTTGGAAGTAATCCAACAATTTAATCAACTGATAAATTGATTTTTACAAATTTTACTTTTCTGGTGTTAAATTTTAGTGTTTTGTGTATTTGTTTAAAATGTAACATGTTAATTATTTTAAAAATAAGTTTAGATTTTTTTTTTAAATCAAATCCCAAAAAGTTGTAAATTTGAAACTAATACTGTAATTAATACAAGAAATTAGAAGTTTTAAATAAATTAGTTTATTGGATTTTTCCTTAAAACTTTAGCTGGCAAAAGCAAATTCGTAATTATTCACTTTAGTTGCAACTTGCAAGTAAATATAATTTCTTGTCAATTGAATTGGCCTGACTTAGAGAGTAACTTGCCGGTTCACCCTTGCCGCAATGTGGTGCCGAGAGATTGGTCTGTAAGGTTTAATAGGGTTTTTTATTTAGTTAATATAAAAAAAAATTCTCAAAATAATATAATTTTAAAATCATTATTTTTTTAATTGACCTTAATTTTCTTTTTTCTTTTTTATGAAAATTAGAAGACGACATTTTAAATGTCGTCTTCATTAATTTTATATTTTTTTATTTAAAGTTGAAGACGACATTTAAAATGTTGTCTTCCATTTAATTTTTTTTTTAAAACTGATGAAGCTTCACTGTTCATCGATTTTTTTTTTTATGAACAGTAAAATGTCGTCTTCACTGTTCATCATTAAAAAAAAAAATTAAATGGAAGACGACATTTTAAATGTCGTCTTCAATTTTCCTTTTTTTATCTTCCGAAAAACCTATTTTATCGTAAATCCATCTATAAATTCAACTTTACAGAATGTTTTCACTCCCACTTTTGCAAAATTTTCTCATTCTCTCAAATTTAAGAGAGCTTTACTCGTTCATATTTTTCTTCAACTTTCTTTCAGCATACTTGAGAAGAATTAATATCCGGATACTTTTTGAACTTCAAATTATCAGGTATAAATTTACATATTATTATTATTTGTAAACTTTATAATAGTTATTTATGTTAATGGTTTTGTTTGTATTAATTGTAGATCGTACGCATTCTGCTTCAAAGAAAAAAATTCATATTTGGAGTCAAATTTACGGATTACAGGTAAATAATATGCTATAATTGGCGGATATCTCTTTTTAAATATGTTGAAGAGTTGATTGTTTAATTTAATTATAGGTCTTATTTATGTTTATATTTATGTTTTGGAACTTGTTTCAAATTGTATACACATTGTATATATATTTATGTTTTGAAAGTTATTTCAGATTTTTAGAGAAAGTAAGGAATGTCTGATGAAATATTTTGAATATAATTCTGTGTTGTATGATGCTCTTCACAAATTTTTCAAATTTCAATTTTGTGGTAATTTGATGGTCAGAAATTAAATTAAGCATGGTTTCATGAAAAAGAGAACATTTTGTATATGTACATTCTCATATCCATATCAACTTGTTATCAAACTAGAAATAATTAGAAAGAGAAATCAAATTCAAAGCTAATTGGGCAATAATGTTGCTTTGCCGTATCAGATTACACCATTTTAATACTTAGGATTATCTAAATTAAAATTCACACTGCTACTATCCTTAATCATATTAATGTAGGGAAGTAAAAATTTCCATCTTTACCAATAAAGCCCGCTAGTTTATTTCTAACCCAACAAACAAAACTCTTTTTCCACATACAAACTCTCTAGTAGAAGGCTGTAGAACTCCTTTTATCTTTTTGCTAAAGGTCTTGTTATAAAAAGAAATTGAAAAATTACTTAAACTTTCTTAAAATAAATTTATATGTAAGATTCATGAAAGTATTTTTTTTCAAATATTTCAAGAACATATTTCACCAACTTTTTAAGAAGTTTGACGACTTCTTGATGACTAATGGGTCTTTCACTCTTATATTGATAAATAGTATTGATGATAACTTAACTTTACATGTTAAATATTGAATTAATTTAGTAATTGATGAAAATACAAAACATCATAAAATATAATTGTGGGTGGTAAGGATGAGTAACTAATTAATAGCCGTGAGATTGACATGAATTCGTTTATTTGTTCATATCTAAGTATTAATATAATTGTGAGTGGCAAGGAAATCAATATTTTATGCCCATTAAATTACAAAATATGTTTTTTATAATTGTGATAAGTTAGTGGTCCCTTGAACTAATTTTTCGAGTGTATTTATGTTTTGAAGATATGTCGAACCTCAACAAAATTGATGTTATGGTGTACTCGGGAGGTCAAATACTACAAGAGTCAAATTCTATCACATATAGCATTCCTCCAGTTGGGTATATGAGACTACTACGTTCGACAAACTTTACTGATTTACTGGCGAGATTGTATATGCGAACTCGAATAGATATTGATCGATTTTCGCTGAAAGTATTTGCTAAATATTCATGTGAGTATCGATCTGTGATAAAAGAATCCATTTTGGAGATAACCAATGATGAAAGCCTAAGATTTTTCATGGATCCTGATGGTGAGATTAATAGCCTACATCTCTATATTGAGAAAGATAAAAGGCACAACAATATTGTTCCGGATATGCCTTTGTCCCAAGAGTGGGGACCGTACACGTCACTTTTAACACAAGAGATGCCCGTTAGCCAAGAGCTTGACCATTTAATGTCGCTTTTAACACAATATGCTATACATGATCTGCTAGCGGTGACAGAAGGAATGGAAAGTTTTGGGTTGCATGACTATTGTGTAGGTGCCTCTACATCATCACATGAAATTGGGGTTAGTTGGCAACACAATACTGAATCGCAGAGTTATAGAGAGCCTGATAATGCTGAATTTGCCCATGAGCCACAACAAGAATGTTTTAATGATTCAGAGCCAGATGAAATTGATTACCCTATTCCACCCGATGATGAGGGAGATGTCGATGTCAATGTCAATGTCATGTTGGAGACATTGTCACAGCCTGGCGTAAGAACATCACCGCAACATCAAGAGCCCGTTAACATCACCTACATTTGCGCCTTCACGCCCAGAATTCAACCCTTCGCCCATCCCATGGCCAGTATTGAGTACGGCATATCGTGATCACGGAGAGTCAAGTGGGACAACTGCATTAACTCCTCATGAGGTTAATTTGAATGATAGTAGTGTTAGAATAGTGCCCTGTGAGCCAATCCTAGATAGGCTTTCTTTATCTATTCTTGTAATAAACAATTTCGTTTTACATTATATTAATAAAAGGCATTTCTTCATCTTATGTTTATATCGTTGTAACTGTATGATGAAGTCCCTAGAATTCACACATAGCTATGGGGCTTGATATCTCATTGGATGGATATCATACAACAAGTTTCTAAGGCTGTGATTTCTAAATACTGTCCAAGTCATAGAATTATCAAGATGGGACATTGATAATTCGGATAGACTTCTATGATCACTCATCGTTTTATGGACATTAGTGTAGTTGACACAAATGCACATACGCGGGTGCTTGTTGAGAACAAGTTCACTGATTACCCTAACTGAAACTTCCTAAATTGGAATTATCTATATATGTCGAATTAGGAGTTTCTTAATCACGATAGTGCAAGATTAATTCTTTGACTTGAGTCATCACAGTAATCTTGTATATTGACTTACTGCACTTTGACTCCTGTGCCAGTTCTTTTACAAGGACACATATGGACTGGTGATTGGGTGTAGTGACTCGTATATGGAGGTTGGTGTTGACAACAAAGGATCCATCACTTGTCTAGATGAACAAGTGAATTTCCTATATAATTCTAAGTGATTTGACTGAGAGTCCTTGGCCAAGGCAAGTAAGTAATTAATTAAGAAATGAGTTTCTTGAATTAATTAATCACTAGTCAAACACACTTGAATTATTAAGATTGAATTACAAGGATCTCGACCAATAAGATTCCTCGATTCTTAATTCAATTGGGAAATTAGTTGATGGAAGAATCTCACTTGCATGGAATGCGCGATTGGAAAGGTTCACTTTGAATCGCCTACATCTAGGTCTTCAAGATAAGTAGCTAGAAACTTTTCTTTGATTTATGGGTATCTTATATTTAATGGAGATTAAATAATAAGATGGTTAATTAAAAGTGTTTAATTAATCGAGACAATTTAATTGTCCAAATTAAATCATAAAGGTTATGAACCCATTACTAGTATGTTGGTGAACCTAAAGGGTCACACACAATACTCGGACAAATCCATTTCTTAATTAAGGAAATTTAATTCAAAGTAGTTGAGTTAATATATTAATTAATTAGATTAATTAATTAAGACTTTTATTTATTCAAGTGTTGGATAAATAAATTAATTAAGTTGATAAGATCAATTTAATTAAGCTTAAGTCTAGAAAGCATTTAATTTAATTAGAAGTGACTTTTATTAATCTAGTATGGTGGATTAATTATTAAAAGACTATTTTATTAAGTCTTGGTCGAAAATTTGGTGGAGGAAAATAATTAAAGAGTTTAATTAATTTTCTTCTAGAAGGAAATAAGATTTCTTGGAGAGAAAGGAAACTAATTAAAATAGAAGAGTTCTATTTAGAAATTAATTAGTCTTCTATTCCTACATGGAAAAGGATTAATGTATAAGAGTTCTACATGGAAAAGAATTGCAAGAACCTAGTCCTATATATAGGACATGTAGAGAACGAAAATAAGATGATGACTTTTGAAGCCAAAATTTTTGTTCCTCTTGCATAGAAAAATCGTTTCTTTTTCCTCTCTCTCATATAGTGTTCTTGAGTTCTTGATTATTCATCAAGATCTTGAATTCAAGAATTCTTCCAAAATACTTAGAGAAGTAATTATTTGCTTTCACCTTAATCCCATACACTATTCCTTAGAGTTAGAATAAACGTTTATAGATCAACCTAGCTAAAGATTATAAACGAGTGGGTATCCGGGGTGTGGATCAACTTTAGAGGAGAAACACTTGGGTCTCTGAAGTGAATCAAGAATCCGATCAAAGACGTTTTTGGTGGAGGAATTCGAAATCTACATCAAAGGGAAAAACGAAGGAGTTGATTCAAGGAACGAGAAGCAAGCTAGGGAGCTTACGTTAAGGAAGAAGAAACTCTTCGATTTTTACGAAAAATCGAATAAGGTAAGATCTTCTTTATTAAAGTTTTAAATAACAAATCAAAGATGCGCAAGCCTATGATACGTGATAAGCCCGTAGGATTAATAAACTCGCATGTTTAAATCCTAGAAACTAAAATTTTAATTTTCCGCTGTGCTTAGTCGGGCTATATGTATATTTCCCAACAAGTAGTACTTGTGACGATGAAGAAACACAACCTTCTGAGATGCAACGTCACTATTATGATTTCCGTGCTCATGAAGATGAGCAAATAGTTAGAGATCGTAGAAATAGGCGACCACGTCCTTATGGTACTGGGGGACATTTTTAGACAATCATGATTTTCATTTTAAATAAACCACTTGAATGATTTGTTATTTGTAAAATAAAATATTTAAAAATGAAATATGAAAAATAGAATTAAATTTTTTTTAAAATTTAAAGTCAATTGTTACAATTATCAACAAGGTAGAAAAATGAAAATTATCAACGATGAAAAATGAAAAAATATAATTAACAAAAAACCCTAACCCTAACAATTTTCGAAATTAAAAAAAAAATTGAAGACGACATTTAAAATGTCCTCTTCCATTTAATTTTTTTTTAATGATGAACAGTGAAGACGACATTTAAAATGTCGTCTTCACTGTTCATAATTTAAAAAATTAAAAAAAATTGATGAACAGTGAAGACGACATTTTAAATGTCGTCTTCGCTGTTCATCGATTTAAAAATAATAAATCGTCTTCACTGTTCATCGATTTAAAAAAAAATTAATTGGAAGACGACATTTTAAATGTCGTCTTCAACTTTAAATAAAAAAATATAAAATTAATGAAGACGACATTTAAAATGTCGTCTTCTAATTTTCATTAAAAAAAAAATTAAGGTGAAGACGGCATATCAAATGCCGTTTTGTATTAAAAAAATAATGATTTTAAAATTATATTATTTTGAGATTCTTTTTTATATATTAATCAAATAAAACACCCAGGTTTAATAACCTTAATTGGCAAACTATGAGGAAGGTTTTTCCCTTTTGTCTTTAAGAACTTGGTCAAAATTAGTTTCTCTCATTACTAATGGTTGTATACTTTATGCTCAAATACTGAAATCAACATGCACTGTTTTTCGTATTTATTTAATGTAATGTTGAAAATTATCTAACAACACAAAGGACATATATAAAGATTAGTGCATAAGTTTATAAGAAATTGGTGCATATCTAAACATATTAATTGACAAATATCAAAATATGGAGAGCGAGTGAAAGTTATATAGACCTTTGCCCAATCACTTAAAATACACATTATATGTGTCTTCTTTTTTTTTTTTTTGATAAACTCACAATATATGTGTCTATTGCAATCATACTTAACAATTAAGCTCTTTATTTATCGAAATACTACATAAACACATCAAATTTAATTAACTATCTTTCTGGTTGGTAACATAATTTGTAAAGCTAAAAGTATGGTAAAAAATAATTTTTCATTAATACAAATGATAGCTATACTTTTCTTCAACTAAACTTAATAACTAATTTTAGAGAAACTCTAAAATAGGATGAGAATTTTGCAGTTTACTTGTGATAATTTTATTTTGTTTATTTTATTAAAAAAGATCAGCTTTATTATATATAAAGATGAACATGTGTTTTAGTTTTGAGTACTAATGTTTCTACCCATAAAACAATTTATCAAAAATAAAAACATACAGGCATTTTGTATGCCCATGCAATTATACTTATTTTCAATGTTAGAGAAACCTTAAATTAAAATCGAAAATTCTAAGGTGCTTATAAATATTATTTGCAACAATCTTTTTAAAATTGTATATACAACTCAAGATAACCTAATGTAATGTTCACAGATCTCTCCGCCATGAGAAAGTTCTCACAAAGGCTCACCTTCACCATCGTGGTATTACGCCAACAGCTGAATGTCCGATTTGTGGTGGAGTCGAGTAATCAAATTTATACGCTCTTCGCGGCTGTGTATGGGCAACTAACATATGGAACAAAGGCGTGGCACCTAAATTCCATACAATTTTCTTCTAAGCTACCCGACCAATTGAGTGGATTGGAACTTTGCCGACGTGGCTAACATGTCTGATTTATGCGATAATTGAAGTAGCATGTTTACTGAAACACTTACTTTGATTTGGCAGGGATGCAGCAACGTGGTAATTGGGACGCTGCAAACGACTCCCCAAATCAAGCTTGATATGACCAGAGCCTGAGTAGAAGAAGCTCAACGCAGTTCGAACTTTGATTCGGATTTGACTTCATGGTTATTCTTACAAAATGGTCTCCCCCTCAAGCTGGCGGGTATAAACTGAATATTTACACGACGATGGAGCAGTATGGTACACGTTACGTTGTTCGAACAAAGTGGGGATTGGTGTCTTGGTGCGTGTTGGCAATGGCCATTGGATTAGGGGTTTTATGGGCAAATCAGAGGCTACTTCAGTTTTGGAGGCTGAATTGTATGCCAATTTGCATGACTTAAAGATAGCATGGGAGTTTCGGATCAATGACATCATTGTGGAAACGGACAACCAAGATGCAAGCACTGTTGGGAAAGTGCCCTCGACGCTAACGAGGAGATTAGAATATAAGGCACTAATTTATATTGCACAACCCTTAAATAATAGAAAGGCATTTGATATATTGTTCATATAAGTCTTAATGGCATCTATAAGACTTAAATGAACAATAAGTCCATGTGAATCAAGGCAGACCTTCCACTTCTTATAGTAGTTAAGGAGGTAGGCACTGGAAGGGTTTGGTACTTGATCACTTAAATGATTAACAAGTCGGAGAATCTCAATTGGGCATTGAGATTCGTGTGGACTTGTATGACACATACTCTGACAGGGAGTGCCAGTCGAACACTATGGGATAGTGGGAGTTTGTGTCATAGATATATTGATGGGATTAATGTATTCGAACACGACTCGTAGTAATCCGATCACATGAGTTTTTACTCATTGACCGTCAATGATTGGATTACTGATTATGATAGTATGCGTGAGCCTTAGACCTGAGTATTCACGTCGAAGATGTGCTTGTGACCTCAAGTCTGTCATTAGAGTAGTTAGATCAAATTCACCCGTTGGTGGGGTCAACCTCGAAGTGCGGCTTGATGGGCAAGTAGCACTCTTAACTGATTAGAAAGAAGGAATTCACTGTCTCGAAAGTAAACGAGAAGTATCCCATGTGATCATGGGTAAATGAGATTAAAGTCTCTGGCCAGAGCTCATGAACTGACTCGTGTTTGACACAGAGGGTAGTTCTGTAATCTCATATTACTATGATTCTTAGCATAGCATCGAGTCCTGTGAGTTTGACATTCCATGACTCTCACTCGATCGGGATACGTTAGTGAAGGGCTTATACTCATACATTATTCATAATTTAGAGGTTCATAATGACATAGTCATTTTATATTCGGTTGGGCTACGATGTGGGACCGCGGTGCAGGCTAGGTGTCACCTACATCCTTTGGTATCCTTCCATTGCCAATCGAGACGAACCTGGAGAGTTGCGCTATAAAGGAATAGACCGGAAATCGAGTTTTGTATTTAGAGGGTATTTTGGTAATTTATCCAATGGTTGGACAAACTGATTTAATTGGTTATTTAATTGGATTAAACAATGGTAAATTAAATTATTTAATTTGAATAGTTAATTAACTGGGCTAATTAGATATTTAAACTGGACTATTAATTTAATGTATATTTATTTAATTGGATTAAATGAAATATAATTAAATTAAGTGGACTAAATTGACTGGGTCAATTTAGCCCACATGGGCGTCCATTAAGGCCCAGTTGGGCGTGTGTAATCATGGGCTTAAGTTGGAGGATTATTTAATCCTCCAACACAAGCACTAGATTAATTAATTCAGTCAAACACACGATTTACAACACTAAAAAAAAAATCCTCCATCAAAATACAAGACAAAAAAAATTAATATTGTCTCTGCCTAGCCGCATCGGGAGATGATGATGAAGATTTCCAAAAGTTCGTTCCTGCGTGATGATCTAGAGATGGGATGATTGGACAGTTAAAGATTCGCGAGGATTAATAGAATTCGAAAAAGGTAAGTTTTCGCGTTTTTTATTTTATGTTAAAATCAACGAAAATCCACAAATTGGTCTTGGCTTTTGGGAATCCGGATATGTTTTGAATTACACTGTGCATGATACCAGGATTCCCAACAGTGGTATAAGAGCCAAATTTGTTGGCTTCGTTGATTAATTTACGTGATTATGCATGTTTATGTGTTAATTCATGTTTATCGCGTATTTATTGATTTGGAATCAAGATATCCAAAAATCTAAAAAAATTTTGGGCTAAATTTTTGGATGTTGTTTTTGGAATTTGCAATTCCATTCATAGATCTGGAAATTTATCGACTGAAATCTAGAATTGCGTTCAGTTTATGAATCTGGAATTTCATTCATATGGAATCTTTTTTTTACTAGGTAGAATTATAAATCTGATTTCTGAAATTTTGATTTAAATTTATCTTCTGAAAAATTGGTTTTTGTGAATTTCTGAATTGCAATTTCTGATTTTGGGGGCTTCTTTGGAAATCTGAAAAATTTGTTGTAATCGGGTTTTAATTGAAAAATCGAAATCGGAAATCAATTTGATTTGGGAATTTCTGAAGTTGGTTTTTGATTGTGCTGTAAATCTGGGCTTGAAATTTCTTCGCCGGAATCGCCACTGCAATTGACGGCAAATCAGTCGTCGAAAATGGTGGCGGAGGCGCTGAAATTAGGCCATGAGAATCGTTGAAATCTGCCCCCATCACCGCTGGTTTGTGCGATTGAAGACGACGCGACCAACGGCGATTAGATGCGTCGTTTGGGCCATCAGATTTTGCCTGAAATTGCAGTGAAGATGGCTGGAAATAGCCATGGAAACTGGCCGCTGATTTAAGGCCGAAAAGACTTAAAGATCGGGTTTCTTGGCTGTTCCGGTATTGGGGGTGGCCGGAGGTTTAACGAACGAAAGAAGCGGCGCCCGCTTTGATCGAAAAACCACCTGCGCGGTGTAACGCAAGCAATGGCAGCGCGGTTGCTTGAGGAAGATGGAGGAGGCGGGCTGCATATGGGCTAGGGCAAATTTTTTATGTGTTGGACTTGGTCCAATACATTTTTAATTAATAGGGAGTTGGGCTTGGCCCAGTCGGGCTAATTGATTAAAAGCCCAATCTGATTTATTTAATTAATAGGGAGTTGGGCTTGGCCCACTTGAATTAATTAATTAAATGTCCAAGTTGATTTATTAATTAATAAGAAGTTGGCCCTGACCCAAATCGGATTAACTGAATAAATAGCCCATCTGATTGTTTTGCAAATGGGTCTATGTGTTGGCTTAGCCCAACACTTTGTATTTAAATGAACATGAGTTTATTTGGGTTGACTCAATGCTACCCAATTTATTTAAATTGGTAAACACTCAATACCAAATTACTAGGATCCTTCTTCGAAATTAAAGCCTTCAAGTAAATTAAATAGGATTGATTTATAATATAATAAATTGGATTTAATTTATATTAAATTAAATTGTATTTAGTTTACACATCAAAATTAAATTAGTTTTAACTAAATTATTAATTAAATCAGATTTAATTTTGTAAGTTGATTAAATTGGATTTAATCCCCTATCAAAACTGAATTGGGTTTAAGTATATAATTAGTTAAAATGATTTTAATTTTGTAATGATTAAATTGGATTTAATCATTGGATTTGTAAACCCATGGAAATTAAATTGGATTTGGTTTTACCTTTATTAAATTAATATTTAATCTATATGTGGAAGTTAAATTGGATTTATTTTCATGTGGGATTAAATTAGATTTAGTTTGTCTATGAAAATTCATCTGGATTTAATTTCACTTTGATTAAATATGATTTAATATTCTCATGATAATTAAATAAGTTAGATTTTTCAATCGCATGAAAATTAAATGGGTTCAATTTTACTTCGATTAAATTGGATTTAGTCTTGGTACTAAAATTGAATGAGATTTAATTTTCTAGTAGTCAAATTGGATTTGATGATTAAATAAATTAGATTTATTTTATGCTCTTATTCACATATATGCTTGTGTATGTTATATGCTTGTTTTATGTGACAATTACACCTCCCATGAACTTAGGTTTTATACTTATGTTTGAGCATGCTTAAAATATATGTTGATTAGCTCATTGGCTTGGGCCAATTTAGAAAGTTCATGGAAGTGTGTATGTAGGTAGAATTACTAGGTGTTTTCTACGCTTTATATATGAATGTTTGCGCTTTATAAATTAATATGTATAATTGAGACCTGTATGTAAATAATTAAATTCTCCCTCATTTAAAAATATTAAGTTAGTAAAGGGTACTAGGTATCCTGTCCTTCACTGAACTTAGGGAAAATTAAAATGATATTTGATATATAATATCGTCCCTAAGCAATGGGCGTTATATATTGAAATATATTTTAAATTTTTCCTAAGTGCATGAAATGCTGTTGGTCGAGAACAAACTTCACTCCAAATACCAGCAAAAGGTTGTAAGGTGAAATTCATTTGTCAGACTAATAGATAGTCAGCGGGTTGAACTTAAATTATTCATAAATCAATAAGATCGATAAAAGGTTGAGATTTGATGAATAATGGACAAATAAGATTGAATCATCCATTTGATGGGTTGATGTTGAACATTACTTTAATAGATTAATAGGCCACATACTAGCAAAAGGTTGCAGCCTATTAAACCAGTTAAAGAACTCAATCACTCACTATGAAATCTATCCAACGAGATTTTTGAAAAATTGCAGTGGGAGTGCTATGTTTCGAAAAATGTAGTGGGAGCCAAGTAAAATTAAAGTTCTAGTTTTACTTGTGTGCTATATATAAACACCTAATTGAGATCTTGGTTTATTTTCTGCTTTAGTTTATATCTCTCATAAATTTATAACCCGTTTAGTTAGTTATGCTTGAGAATTTTGTCTAAACTGGCCTAACCAAATCAACTGACTTAGAAACTTGAGGATGGTCCTCAGTTTAGAGTAGTTGAATTATATGCTTGAAGAAAGCATTACTCAAGTCTAAGTATGGGATGACGAGTAGGGCTATTATATGAGGCGCACCGGATATCGAACTATGTATTTTTAAAACTAGTGTTCTATGATCGGTTTTCTCAGCTTCTTATATTCTCCATTCTAGAGTTAGTGCTCATGATTGAAGAATTAGAAAGAAGTGAAAAGCTGGAAGAACGAGAACTGATTTATGATGGAACCAGACATTATGTCATGGGTGTCTACATAAGATCCAACTTTGTTCTTTTAAATATTCCGGACATTTTTTAAAGTGTTGGATGATTGATTGGTTTTTCCAAATGGTACTAAGAATGTTATCATTTCCTGACTATGTCAAGAAATTATTCTTCTTTAAGTTTGACAATAGCTTATCTGACATTCATTTTGAAAATAAATGTAGGAACAATGCATCCTTACTAAAATTGTTAACAACGATTTAAAAGTTCGGAATTAGTGTACTGTAAACATATATACTAAAGAGCGTAGTATGCTAAAGACAAACTAGAGAAATTGTTTGGCACCTAAGATTAGGTTATGCCATTAGAGCATAAGATTCATGAGTTAGGAGAAACATGGGGGTAAAAGCCCATTGGGATTGAATCCCTATCCAAACTTAAGAATCTCATCTCGAGGATAGGATGACCAAATCTCTCTTCACCGGGAAAATATTAAAGGGCCACTCGAGTTTTGAAGTTTGGTGCATACTAACGTCTATGGTTGAAAATGGATATCATATAAGGGCACTACGATTAGATCGCAGTGACAAGTATATGATTACCTAATTTGATCCGTACTTAAAAGAACATAGTATAGTTTCACAGCTGACACTTCCAGCGACTTTACAATTGAATAGGACAGTACCATGCAAGAACGAGGCATTGTTGGACATGACTCATTCTATGCTAAACTACATGGAATTGCCAAATTCATAGTGAGTCATGCGCTGCTCATAGGTGAATTTTGAATAGATGTCCTTCCAAATTCATTCCTAAAGCAACATATCAGATATGGTGCAAGTGGAAGCTTAGTCCTAAGTACATGAGAATACGATGATACCCGACCTACGTATAAAAGACAAAGGTAAAAAATCTGGAGGCTAAGCCCTTAAAAGGATATTTTTGTTGGTTGTCTCAAATAATTCAGTGGGAGACCTCTTTTACCTACATGATGATTGGAGGATCATTGTGGCCTTAAAAGCCACCATTCTTGAAGATAAGTTCATTTGAAAAAGTCAAGTTGGTAGAAAGATTGTTCTATAAGAACAAAACAAAACTCCTTAGGAGACAATTATTCAAGAAACCCAAACCCAACCCATTATAACACAACCACTAACAAGTTGGTCTGGTAGAGTATCTCAGCCGCCTGAGAGATATGCTCGTCTACTACAAAGAAAACATAAGTTGTATGCTGTAGCAGAAGGGATCCGTGGATACAATCCCTCTAGGCATGACATATCAATAGTGGATATGGACTCTATGAGAAGGTGTAAGGCTATGAAAGTGAAGATGAATTAGATGTTCTTTGAATCAACCCAAGACTCTAGTAGATCTCCCCGAGAGTATTGTACCCGTGGAGGTGAATACATCTACAAGAGAAAGATTGATTCGAATGGCAAGGCCAGACTGATGGCGAAAGGGTGTAGTAAAAGGAAGGGCATTGACTATGAGGAAGCCCCTTTGCCACAACTGTAATCAAATCCACTAGAATCTTACTTTAGATAGTAACACACCAAGATTATGAAAATCTGGCACATGGATATGAAGACTCGTTCATGAATGGATTCCTTGAAGAGGGCATCCATAAAGAACAGCCCAAGAGTTTCACATCTGAGGCCGATTCTCATAAGGTCGACAAGCTGTATGAATCCACTTATGAATTTAAGAAGACCTCTCGTAGTTGGAATCTTCACTTTGATGACATGATAAGGAATTATGATATCATCAAAAATGAAGAAGAGCCATCTGTGTGCAACAAGGCTAGTGGGAGCTAGATATAATTTCTAGTAGTATATGTAGAGGTTACTCTAGAAATGGGAAATGATATGAGCTCATTGAGTTGAATCAAGACATAAATATCAAGCATACACTCCATAAAAGACTTGGGAGTAACCACTTTCATCATTAGAATTTGCTTCTATTAAGATAGAGCAAATAGGATGATGGGGCCCTCCTAAGCCCTTTGCTTAGAATAAATCCTAAAGAAGTCAGGATAGATGATCTGAGAAAGGGCTCTTGCCTAGTGAGGAAGAGCAAAGGGTAGACATAAAATATATCGTGAAGTATTTGAGAAAAACTTATGATATATTTTTCGTCTATGCCTGTGGAGAACTGATAGTGGAAATTTATACTTACTCGAACTTTAAGTTTGATAAAGAAATTAAAATTCCACTTTTGGGTTTGTATTCACTCTCAACTGTGAAGTAGTAACCTGGAAGATTTTCAAGTAAATTACTCCACTACTGAGAATGAATATAAAATTGCCTTAGATCCTTAGAGGTGGTCAAGGAATTTTGTTTGGATCTGAAGTTCGTGGTAGAACTTCTATTGGTCCCTAGTGTGGAGTGCTAGGTTTCATATTTTTCATATTTTGCATATTTTTATCATAGTTTGCATTAATCACTTTACTGTGATGAAATGGAGCTAAAGCGCAAGCTGGGGAACCAAGGTCTCACAAATCCACACTCTGAGAGATACAACATTTTTTGAGAGATCGTTGGAAAAGGCAATGTAGCCTTGTAGAAAATGAACCTCAACCGATAACACGTCTGACCCACTCACTAAGCCACTATCATAGGCGGTGCTAAAGTGACATCTTTAGAAGATGGGTATTATATACCAATTGGTATAGAGTGCAAATGGGAGACTGTTGGGAAAGTGCCCTCGATGCCAACGAGGAGATTAGAATATAAGGCACTAGTTTATATTGCACAACCCTTAGCATCGAAAAAGCATCATTCGAGCACCAAACTTCGAACTTTTGATGAGAATTAGAGACTTGCTTCGTCAACCTTGTACAACAAGAATCAAACATGTATGGTAGGAAGCCACCCAAGCAACTAATAAACTGGTTATGAACCACAATTTGATTGCAATCGATCAACCCATTGCCCAACTGCAACATATCCTTGAATTAAATAGGGCCAGTAAAATGTGACCTCGAATCATGAATGTACACCCGGGTCTGTCGGGTTAAATAGTTTAAGGTAGCCCCATCCCAAGAATTAAAAAAAAATAAAAAATAAAAAGGATCAAAGATCTAAATAATTCATGCATCACACATGAATATGCTGATTCGGTAACATAATTCAACACGATTTATTTAAAAAACAGAGTTAAGAATTTATAAATGAACATATTATTCCATTTCATTTGAAGGTAACCAAGTCAATTCAAATAAATATAAAATTGCAGTTACAGTATAATTAAATAGAATTTAGTGAGATCTGAAAAATGATTTTGCACGCATTTTCAAAACCTCTACCAAAGGGTAAAATAGTCACCTCCACCAAAGGGTAAAATAGTCAAAAGAATATTTTTATCCCAACGTAAACCAGGTTTCAAATTCGGACCCTCTCATATCCGTCATTTCCCCCACAGCTCCTCCTATTCAAATTTCCGGATCCTCTCTCTCTCTGTCAAAAAAGAAATATATGCATACAGTCTCCTGTCTCTATCGTACGCACCCCAAATCAACATTTCCCATTCTCATTCTGTTCGCGCATTTCAAGAAATCTACACACACTTCTCAACTCAGCTTTTTTCTTTCGCTCTCACCCAATACTAATACTTTCACTTTACAGGGGAATCGTTCATTGCTTAAGGAGAAGGAAAAATGGAAGAAGAAATGATGGAGGATAATAATGTGAATGTGAATGTGAGTGTGGAAGCGGAGTACAGTTTCACGGCGTATGAGATTGATCTTGACTATGAGTTCGACGCAGCACGATTCTTCGACTTCAGCCAAGCCGAGTCGCCTCTGGAAGCGACCCAAGCCGAACTCTGGTTCCACTCCGCCGGAAGTTACCCCCCTTCTCGTAAGTTTCCTTTCATTTTCTCAGTGTTGTTATTTTCATTTTATGATCTTTTTCAGTTTTTGAAGTTGTACGTTACAGTTTCGCACTTGTACCTTGCTCAAGAAATGTAGTGTTTTCCCTGATTTCCTCTCCTCTTTCCCCTTTTATATACGGTCTTCAGTATGTATGCGTCATAGGTACAATTTTTGTAGCCTAAGGTACTAACTGCATATTACTGTAGTCAAGTTTTGATTCTACGGTTGAGTGGTTGTACCTTTTGGCTGCATGAAATTTTTGTTCTTTGATGGAGGACTCATACCTTGGTGAGGCATGAAACTTGGTTCTTTGATGTAATTGCTATACCTTGAGCGCGGAAATTACATCAGCACGTATCATTGAAGTTAGAGATTTGTTATTAGTCGGTTAATTTTCTGGTTTTGAAGTTGCTAGTGTGTTTTAGGCGGTGTTCCATTTGTTCTCGTGTCAGATAAAAACCAACCATAACATGCTTATGCGTTTATAATTATTTATGTTGGGCAGTAGAGTCATAGAATTAAGAAATGTGTGGTTTGACCTGACATATGCTGTAAAAGTGCTAGTAGCGAGAGTACAGTTGTCGTCAATTTCAAGTTTCATTTGGAGGATTGCTCAATCGACGATTCATATGCTACTCTCTTTCTGTGATTTAATGCCCTCTTAACTCTCCCTATGTTACCTTTAAGGGCTGAAGTTAATAAGTGGCTGGTAATTTTCTTATCAGCTTTCGTGAGGTTGGTTCAAAGAGAGGGAATCCTGACGGAAAATGTTAATGTATCTCCCAAATCCAAAGGTGTGGAGGACATGAACTTGTTGGAGAGTGACTCCGATATTGAGGTCGACCAAGAAATTTGTGTTGCGGATATGAATAATAGAGGTACTAGTACTTTTATACATATGATACATTTTCTTGATTTGCTACATGAATTGCAATTAATGCACATTTATAACCCTTACCGATTCCTCGTAATGCACTATTTTGTTCTACGGATGTATTATTAATTGAGATCCTGAAGATTGTATATCTGATTCAGATAGGATTTTAACTATTCTTAATTTCTGTTTCTCTCATATTTATTTGGTTTTCAAATCTACTTTCAGTTTCTTATAAGATTTCAGCAAATGTTGTATGAATGCTGTTTCCAAATTACATTACAGTTACATCACAATGATATTCAAACTTGTATGACATGAAATTTAAATCTTTTATGAGTTTTCTTCTGGTTTGCAATTCTTATAGTGTGTGATAGTTACATCACAATGATATTCAAACTTTATTGACATGAAATTCAAATCTTTTATGAATTTTCTTCTGGATTGCAATTGTTATAGTGTGTGACTTAAGTAAACCAGTTCAGGTATTATGTTGCTGTCCTGAGGTTGAAAATAGTGTTTATGCTAAAGGGTATCCTTATATCGGACCCGAGAATGAATAAAATTATTTATTGTTTTGAGCTTCGGAATCTTTACGTTTAATGAGTAATGAAGGGTATAAATGAAGTTTGTCCAGCATATATACGATCAAACCATGAAGTATAAGCCCCTTTTTAAAGTCAATCCATGAGAGCCTTCGACGCTAAAGAACATGAATGCATGCTACTTAGTTATAGATCGCGTGTGCCTGATCAAGTAGTATAGTAAGAGTGTAATGTTTCAAATCATTCTCCCTCAATTCTGGCGCCAACAGAACTCTACCAACTGTCCAAGGTGTACTCCTCCAGTACATATGACTCGGAAGATGAGTTCACTTCTACCGATGGCTTGAAAGATGAATTTGCTTCTAATGACTTGGACTCGAGAATGTATGAAACTGTTTATTGAAGTTCAGAATTTTTTTTGTTTAATGAGTATTGAAGGGTATAAATGAAGTTTATCCAGCATATATATGATGAAACCACTAAGCAGTCCCTTTTTTAAAGTCAATCTTTGAGAGCCTTAGAAGATAAAGAACATGAGTGCATGCTACTTTGTTATAGATAGTAGTATAGTAAGAGAGTAATGTTCCGAATCATTCTCCCCCAGTTCTGGCGCCAACAGAATTTTACCAACTGTCCTCCATGTGTACTCCGATACATATGACTTGGAAGATGAATTCGTTTCAGAGGATGGCTTGGAAGATGAGTTCGCTTCTAAGGATAATGTTGACAACAGTAATGATTATGGAATCCTTTCTGCTGGATTTAATGTGTTATTCTTGATGTTACTTGATTGGAATTGGTACAAAACAGACTACGGAGCAAGGGAGACCTAAAGCAAACTTATGATAATCTGATTGTGCTGGGGATGTTTTCAAAGGAAGCGTGTGACAGTTTTAGTTAGCAATCTCCTTCCTGACTTTAATAATATTTCACATTAAAATGTGAGAATTGCTGTCTGCATGGTGATGGTACACGTTCAGAAACTGTGGCAATAAAATGTCCATCTCTGCAGTAAGCATAACATGGTGCCAACTAAAATTAAAAGAAAAGAAAGAGAAAGGTTTGAACAGAATAAAGTAAGTACCACATTCAGTTGCAGACTTGCCCATGGGATTGTGGATTTTGCTTTGTTGTGTTCGATAAAAAAAGATTGGTTCTTCCTTAGATGTAGCCATATCTTATAGCTGGGCTTATCAAGGAAAGATAAGAAATGGAGCTTTTCAAGGAAGAAACTGTTTTATCAGTTGAATGCAGATCTTGTTTTTGTCAAGGAAACAATTTTCTGGCTTCTGATTTTGTACTGACTGTGAAGAGTGCATTTAGAGAAAACTGAATATAGTTTCTCTTCTCCATGCTTTATAATTGATCTTATGTAATGTACAAGCACCAAGAAATAGCCAGAAGTCTTTGGGAGCTGATATATCAGCAGTTTGTATTGGAGAGAATGAGTACACATACACTTTGGTAAAAACTTAGCCCGGAGCTGCACTATCGACCTCTGATCCTATTGTCATGACTCAGGATTTAAACATGTATTAACTTGCGAGACGAAAAAACTTTAGGGTCCAGAAGGTACTTGAATTGATGTTCCTGATAACGCACTCGCGCATCTGTGATTTTGAATTGGCTTTCAGCTACTCAAACAAGACAGGCAAGGACAGTGGATAAGTGAACAAAGGAAAAGGAAGTGCCTGGGCTGAAGCAAAAATATGAGTGAAAAGGCTGGAGAGTTAAGTAATTTATGATGATTAAAAAGGAAATGGATAAAAGATTCAAAGTCCTGACAGTGTTCAATCAATTCTTACTACAAATCTGTGCAGTAATTCTCTCATCTTGACGCTTTTTCATGTCAATACGGTGGCATTGACAAGGGATGGTTTTTATTGTTTTTCTGTTACGGCATCTTAGCGTCCTTTGCTCAACTTCTAACACGAGATGATCTTGTCGGTTATTCTTATTTTAGAGCAATAAGACAGCTATTAACTGCATATATTTCTGTATATGGATCCATGTGATACCACAGCAGATGATGTACGAGACACGGGATTTGAAGTGTATATAGCGTTATATATAGTTCACGTTATTACATTTTCATCATGCAGATGATGTACGAGACAAGGGAACATCTACCACTCGACAAATGGGCAGCAAGCAAAAGTCTCAGGATCCATGCCAAAAGTTACCCTCAGGTCTTGTTTCTTCTTTGAGGTTTTCTTTTAAAATTAAAGAGGTTCAAATTTGTTTTCTAATGTTTCTGGTCTTTAACCGATGCCTTAATCGATGCATTTGACTCCAGTATTGAAAAAAAATGGTCAACACTTGTAATAGGAGAAATGAGATGTATGGCTTATTTGCATAAAAGAGTTTAGGTTTTCTGGTTCTCCAATGTATGCCTAACAGTGTACCTCTTTCTGCTTGTAATGCTATATCTCTGCAGGGTTAACATTTTACAATCATATGTTGAAAAATAACTCAAAAACTCAAACTAAATTGTCCATGAAGCCATCTATTCCAAGGACTTCAACTCTTATGAAGCCAACATCTAGTCAATTGGCCAAGCAAAATCATCCTCTCCAGGCTGGTTATTCTAGGTGATTATTCTTTCTCAATTCCAACTTATCAATTAAATGCCACAGGAGCATTTGCATAAAGAACTTATGGAGCTTCAATTTCTTTATTATTTTGCTTTGTTTTTGTTGTCTTGGGATAATGGAAAGATTTGAAACTACGAAAGTATAATTGTCATTGGGCTTCCTTTGGTGAAAGAAGAATTTTTTATTTGTTTCTAGGTCCTAGACAGTCTGATCACTGACTGAACATTTGATAAGTCATATGGATGATCCAGTAGAAGGGGCTTTTCGCGCATCTTGATTGATATTTGTTTCTTTAAATTTAGGCCAAACACGTCCTTAGAGAAAACAAATAAAAGCTCAACTAGCACTTGTGGGATTGAGAATCAAGCTGCAAAAAGACAAAAGCTTGAAGGGGGTCTTCTGCGGAAGGTATAAATCTTTTTTTTCTTCTTAAACAAAAGAAAAAAGAAGAATACATACTTAAGTACTTATCTTATAGGATTGTTCTCTGGTTTGGTTTTTCTTTTCATTCGTTTTATGGCCCTTGTCTTTGTGTTGGATATCTTGAATGTCCTTTGATTTCATGTAAATACCATTAAATGTTGCTTGTTATTAAGTGGTAGCGGCTAATGACTGTAGATGTGCATTAGCTACTTGTGAGAGATTGTGGATGGAGATTTTGCTTAGAATCCCAAGGTTTGGATTATGTTAAAACGATTATGGTTTTTTCTTTTGGCAGAATATCCATGCAATGGCGACTTTATTTTTCCTTAAGTATCTCAGTGCAGCAAATGTGGTTTTTGTGCCAAAGAAGTAGCTTTGTTTTCTTTACTTGTCTTGTGTTGCGACTTCTTTAGAATCTTTTATTGACAGGAACTGAATGATGTTTTGTAGTTGAGTCCAAAGTGATTGTCTTGTTTATATGCAAAGAGCTCTCAATTCAGGCAATATTTGCTATTAACCTGGTGTTATCGCTGGATAGGTAGTTAGTTGAGTAGCATGGTATGAGTGTGCTATCTTATTCCGTTTTTTCTCAAAAGTTTTATCATTCTACACAACAGGTTGAGGGTGCAGTGCAGCTGCAGCAAACTAATTTTATTCATAAGGCGCCCAAGCGGGTATGTCAATTCCTTCTGGATGCATGATTTCATCAATTAAATATTGGAATCTGCATTATGGCTATATGTAGTTTCTTTATGAAAGCTGCAAAATGCAAAGGCCTAATATGCAGCTTCAATGGTCATGTTGTCGTCTCTAACTATTAATGCTATTCATAGTGGAACCTTAAAATGGCCATAATTTGAAGCGTATTTACAAGTGTAGTTCTTAAGTTTCCAATGATTTGACAGGATGAATTGCTTTACAACACAACTCATACCAAGCCAAGGATCACTATTCCCAGAGAGCCGGATCTTGAAACAGCACAAAGGGCTCAAAGGACAAGGTTTGTTTGATCTACTTCAGCAGAAGTTCCATTTATATATCATTATTAACTCACAACGTGAAGAAAAAGATGTTACTCTAATGAGATTTCAATTTTGAATCACCTGCTTGACGGTTGAGCTTCAGGCCGAAAGGTATAAATGAAGCTGATAATGTGGCACCAGCTGTTCGTAGATTCAAAGCTCTTCCATTAAACAGAAAAGTTAGTATTCATACCATACTAAGTGATATTTTCTATTTATTGTATGACGTTGGGTCTAAGTCCTGTATTTTTCAGATTCTTCAAGCACCTTCATTGATTCCAAAGAGAAGCATTCCTCGTTTACCAGATTTTCAAGTGAGTGCATTTAGGAGTAATTTTTGGTTCAGGATATTTCTTCTGAAGAGAATTTTTATTGGAATTGACTCGCGGTGCTGAATTTGATGTCAGGAATTTCACTTTAAGACGTCAGGGAGGGCCATGCATCATCACTCAGCAGTTTTGAAATCTAGAGTCCCCTGTGATAATCCTGATAAGGTTATTGATCAGATACTTGGAACATGACTACTGTGAATATGATTCTGATAAGCTTATTAATTGGATAGTATGATTCTCATGGGATTATGCTTACAACATTAAGGGACTTAAAAAATTTCCAAAAGTAGAAGATAGTGGCTGCGATCAAATAATATTATGACAAGGCTCTTTAATTTGTTTGTTGGTTATTTGGCTTTAGTTTTACAGAGAGAGAATTGCTCTAAATATAATATGACACACAACATTAAATGATAAGTTGAGATGATATGCTAGTAATGTCATTTTCTTGTTATTCTCTTACAGGCCTTGAATAAATATTCCACTAATTTAACCTCAGACTTTCAAAACAAAGCACCCTCAAGGTAATTGAAATGCTTATATTTACTACTTTTGGTTTGTACACGAAAATGGTTAATCCATGCTCATTATCGAGGTGCTATTTGTTGGCTCTTTGTTAGAAATGCTTGCTATCAAATCTTTTCTCAATTTTGCAACTTTTGAACTAAAAGTTTGACGTTTTCTTTCTTTACCATAAATACTTCATATTCATCGACTCCTTATCTCATTTAAAGATTGGTGTGTTTTACTTAGAAAGCTCTATTTTTTTCAGACCCAGCTTCATAAATGCTTCAAGGCTCGATGGTTGCGAGACATCTCATAACTTCAAAGCTCTTCCCCTCAATAAAAAGGTACCCTTATCTAAGTTATTTATTACCTGACCATTTTTGAAAGCTTTTGAAGAGTAACTCATAATATTTTTGTTGCAGATATTGTCAAGCAAGGGGGATATTGGAGTTTTTCGAAATAGTAAGAAGGAAATCACAGTGCCAATGGTATTTGACATATTAAAATTCGATTGTAGTTCTTTAGTATAATTGATTATTTTGGAAACATCCTAACCTGATATCGTCTTGCCTATGCCTCAGGAATTCAATTTCCAAACAGAGAAGAGGTCTCATCACAATCCTCCAATTGAACTTTTCAACAAGGTACATAAAATAATTAACTGCATTTTTTGGGTTGCATGAACATCATTATGCTCTTTAGAACTGTTCCCACTTGTTACAAATTGCATCTCTGTATTTGTAGACAACCTAACATCTATTAAGTCACTGAAGACGAATGCATTTTATAACATGTCTCTCCTTTTCTGAACCAGCTTTCTTTGGCATCTGAAAGACTACCAATTGCTAATTCCAAGTTGAAATTGCCACAGTCCAGCATATCTATGAAGGTTCTTTGATATTCTTTTTTTATTGAATTAAAAATTCTAAAATCATGTCATTTTGAGGTTTTGATTGAATATAATAATTTTGCTACAAGGGCTCAAAAGAGAATAGATGGGGTTGCTTCCACCAAGGAAATGAGGTAAATGGATTAATTCTTCGAAGTTTCTCGTAAAATTTCACATTGACTAATCCTTAGCTTTTATAACTTGCTGCAATCCTAAGCCACAATTTTGTCCCCCTTTTCTTTTAACCCGATGACAGATAAAACAACCAGCAAAACCAAAACTGCTCATGGTTGGAGGAAAGCAGCAATTTACTGCTGATGAGAGAAAAAATGAAGCCAGTAATGCTTCTGGCATAAACTGGTAATGAATTTATTCTTCATGTTTCTTACTCGAGCTCATAAGTATTAACCTAATATAATGCCACGGCAGGAGTAAGGACATTCGGTAAAGTCTAGAAACGGAAATGGGTCAATGACAATGATGGTGGGGCATCAAGCTTTAATCTTTTGCCATTGGACTGCTGATGGCAAATCCGCACCCGATATTCACGAGTATATAAATCTGGTCAGAAATCAAGCTCTCTCTGATCTATGGAATTTGGAATCCCTCAGCTAACTATAAAAGATATTTTTACACCAACAAATGCTAATCTTTGTCACCGGTCATTCTCATATGTGGAATTTACAGTTCAGTGTAATCCCATTGTTCAAATATAAAATGCTTTAAGCCAGAATGTATATAAGATGATATTTAATCGATAACTTGTATATGGCTCAAACAGTTGTCAAATAGTTTATTTAGCAGATCAGAGAACCAATGTTTTGAGAATCTATCTGTTTGTGATGCATTTTACAGAGTCTCTATATATGATGCAAATCTAACTGGAGAATTATTTTAACTACCATGCTTCACAAGGGACCATTTCACTCTGTTACATGCTTTCTATATAAACTCATAAGCTTTGCTGCTATGTGAAATTTTAGCCTGAATTATACTTGCCATTTGATTAGCTCAGGCAGGCTACATCTGGTGTAGGCAATAATCTTCCCATCATTACATATTTTTCCTTATTTCTCGACCTCAGTATCCTTGGCTTCTGAATCATGCTTTCCATTGCTCGAAACGAGTGATAATGGTGAATGCTTTGTCCAGCGTCTTATGTCGTACGCCTTTTTCAAGGGTACTTTCTTGTCCTTGCTTTGTCGTGTCTTTGTTATGGCGATGGCGATAGCGAGGTCATTGGGGAACAGAGTGTGCCACACAAAAGCATGGAGAAGTGTGGAAACGAACAATATGGAGACCATTGTTGATGACATGAATGAAAGTGTCAAAGCCAGGCCTTGGCTTATCACACAAGGTACTTGCTCTGCATATTTGATGGTTGCTATTGCAACTGTTGTCATGGGAAAGGTGTAAGACCACCATGCCACTGAGAACCTGTCAAATAATATACATTAGTGGTGTACTTGGCACAGCTAATTAAGAAAGAATCTTCACTATAAGTGGAGGTTTCTCGTAACTATTTCAAATGTTAAAAACTTATTTACATTGATCATAGTAATAGTAAAAACTTATTTACTCTTGGATATAGCTATATTTTGATTAGTGTTTGTAATTTAATACTATGATTCATCTAAATCGATACTTTTGAGATAAATTACAAAGACAAGTTGAGTAGATTGGAAAAGTTAAAGGTTGACTAATTAGCGGGATTGACAGTGTGTATGAATGCTTGATACAAAGAATTTGCTACATTATGCGTTCCACACTAAACTGTTATGATTAGGTCACACCAGCACATGTGGGTCTCACTATTGCCACCAAGTCATCTTTATCTCCAATGGATGCCCCCCACTACATGGTCATATGATTGTGCCACGTGTGGGTTCAACTATGATATATTATTTTTATCTCCATTAAATGTTTCACATTAAACAATCACAATCATGTCATGTCAATATAATTATTTTTATCTCTATTAAATGTTTCACATTAAACAACCACGATTATGTCATGTCAGTATAACGCATGAATCCTGACATCATCACCTCTATTTGGGGTGATTTGATTTGAAATAAGGAAGTGCACAATTATATCCAAATATATATGTTGAATGATGAAAAAAATGCTTCGAAAAATGCAGTGCTAATTTAAAACCTTGTCACACTGGTAAAACAACTTGCTGATGTTCTCCAAATCCCTATTAAAGCAGAATGGGAAGATTACCTGAACCCCCTGAAGAAGTTGATGCGCACAATCAGTGAACAATACAGAAACAATGCAATAAAGTAGCAAGTCCTTGACAACCCATCAAATTCACCATAAATAGCTCCCCAAGCAATGCTAGCTGCAGCTGGAGTTGCTATAAACATTGAGTACACAGGATGAAGTTCCTTAGGCAATGCCTCACTCGTAGGCAACCTCTGATACAACGTCACGAACACCACAAGATAATGCGCGAATCCAATAGCCCACAAGAACTTCCCCGCCTCCCCCCACCCGACTCTTGCAGCCAAAATTGCCCCCACGAAATTTCCAACCACTGATAAATGAGACGAAGGATTCGCAACTTTACATAAACGCCTTTTTCCTCCCGAGAGCCATTGGCCGTATATTTTTAGGTCAAGAAAGATGATGGGGCCCATGAACATGCACCAGATGACTGGATGCAGAGTATTTGGAGCAAAAACGGGTGGGACCCCGATGGCTAAGAACATGCATACGACCCACGGGGCGAAAAAGAAGTTTACTCTGACGGGATGGAAGTATTCTCTTTTCACTGCTTCGAAATAGAATACACATTTTAGTGTGTATGTGATGGACACCGCGACTAGTACAGATAAAGCTAGTAGCCAGATTGATAGGTTGATTAAGGGAGTAATATGGAGGAAGTTTGTGGCTGGACTTGTGGTGAGGGAACGCCATAGGATGGCTTGGCTGCTTAGGCCTAGACATATACCGAAGCAACCGATGGGGAAACGGAGGAGGAAGGGCCATTTTTCGTCTTTCGGGAGAAGTATGTCCTCAGAATCCTGCAAGAAAAATAGAACGTTGATCATGAATTTGTAGCATTATGACTACTTATATGTTATATCAGGATTCAATTATAAATAGATCAGGATTATTTCTTGTAATTAGTAATTTAAGAAATCAATAAGTATTTGTAGTACAGTCGTCGTGGATGTAGGCCTGATTCGCCGAACCACTTAAATCCTGTCTTTTGTGTGCTGATCAATTTGATCTTATTTCCAATATTCTTTTTTCTCGTTTATTTCATTCCCAACAACAGCAACACTCATTTTGTATGAAAAGCATGAAATTCTTTTCTACATTTAAAAAAAATTAAAATCAAGGTTCTTAATATATAAGTGCAATTACACAATCTCATGCACTCGTGTATTGGTAAAAATATCGACATGTATCATTCCAAATCAATCGCAACGGATCAAGATAAACCATTGAGCATTACTAAGTAAATTCGTTATATATAGATCGTTTAAAATAAAGTAGCATTTTAGAAAAATATAAATATCATTATTTACTACTCATTAGCATGTGGTAAAAAGTTTTATTACATGAAATATAACTAAATTAAACATCAAATTAATATTGAACTTATATTTGTAATAGAAATGAGTTGATTAGTAATTATACCAATAATTATTCATTGTAAATCTAACATTAAGTCCACTATATTTTGTCAAAAAATATGTCTCCGGAATATAAGGGAATTTCCGATTAATAAAAAAAGGTCAGAGATATTCGATATTATTGCATATTAATGTTGATTTATAACTCGATACGGCCGGTAATATTATATATCATATCGGTGATATCATCGAATATTATTGGTAATAGCCATAAAAAGGATCATGGACACCGAATCTAGAACAATCACAATGGCACATGCAATGAAATTCAAATTGTTCTGGAACCCGGAATCCCGGACTCCCTAAGAATCACTCCACACATACTATGTACCTTGACTTCGTCTAGTTCAGGTCCTCTGAGAGCAGCAAAGTATCTTCCTGCAGGAACACTTTTGTTAACAGAATCATCAACCCCTCCTGAGACGGCCTCACTGTTTTGAAAATCTATCCCACTTTCCCTTCTCAATGGCGGCAACTTCGAATTTTGCCTAACAAGATTAGATTTTGTTCTGAACTTGCTGAAATCCCCTTTCCTTTCTTCTGCAACATTTCCATGAGCAGAACCAAATCCTCCAAAGCTTTTTCCACTTCTTGGCAATGCCTTCCTCTCCATTTTCTCTCCGTTGAGCACCGAAAATCCAGTTTCCAGCGAAACTTGTCGGCTAAAACTTCGATTATAAGGCCTCTTCGGTTCTCGAAGTTTGGTTGGTTTGTTAGCACGTTTTTCTTGTTTTTCAGTTGTTTTTGTGGGCTTACTTTCATCTTCTTCTTCCTCTTCTTCTTCGGGTACTTCATGTATGTCGACGAAGTGCATTGGAGATCTCCTTGAGGTTTCTCTCATTTCCATTTTAGTTCTAGGGACTAGAAATTAATATTAAGCTCTGGTACTTTTAAGAATGTCTAAGATATTAAGCATGTAGTATTGCTTTTTTATAAGGGGTTGGAGAGGATCACGGGAATGGAGATGTTATAACAAAACTTTGCCTTGATGGTGGTGGTTTGTTTTTTGTGGATTTGAATTCAGACCAATGCTTTGTTTGTTGGAAAAGTGGCCTCTTTAAAGGGTTTTCTCGTGGGGGATTATATATAAGCAATTTGTGGTTCAAAAGCATGCATGGGAATAGAGTAGTTTTCAACTCCTAAACTTGTAAAAAATGATCTGTTCCTGTGAAGTTGGAGGAAGATTGTTACGAGAATTTCACGTGCATATTTGAAATGGGTTATGAAGATAACTACATTTATGTAATTAATGATCAATCTATTTATTTTTGTATACATGAAATGATAGAAAAATTGATTGCCCCAAATTTTCAAACTTAATGATAATCACGTAATATTCGATAAATCGAAAGCATACCTGAATCCATGAAATTGGCTTTGGATTATGCCTTCAGTTGTGGCATAGATCCTTCTTAAGTTTTCTCTAGATGATGCAAGTCTTAGAGAGGAAGGAAAGACGTATTATGCTTCTACACACAACTGGGGACCATATCCCCTTATATAGATAAGTTTGGACTTAATTACCAATCAGCCCAACATAATTTAGAATTAAATCCCTGGGTATCTACACGTATTTAATTAGAACCCCATACTTTATATAAGATGATTTACGCCCACATAACTTTATTGATCACTTAAATTAGGCCATAGACTTTCAGATAATGTGAAATGTATGATTAAACCGCAATGCATACACGTCTGTAGGCCTAAATGCTAATACTTATATGTATATGTACATAATATACGTCCATAAAATTCTAACAATCTCTCACTTGGACTATATACATGTGCATATACATAATACCTTACAATCATATATCACATTGTTCACCATAGTAGCTCGAGCAAGCTTTTTGTATTTAGTCATCTTATCCAATCCTGTCCATAATCAATTTAACATAAGAATCAAAGAGACTGTTTGTCGCATTAATTGCAACTCAACCCATCAAAGATCACATATGTCAAAGTAACTAACGACCTGGATTGAGTATGAATGTGTAGCATGGAAATTACATGTAATGTGATCTGCACATGTCTATTTTCAACTGGACCTACCTTAGTCCTTATGTAACCAAGCATAACATTCTGAGTGCAAACCTGAAGAATTTTATACTTTAGCAATAACCAAATTCTACATATATGTCATGACATCAAATCCCAAACACTGAGTAAATACATACTACAAACTCTCACTGAATCTAGACATTGTCTAACTGTACAACATCGATATTATCAGTATGTTGGTGAAAGACCTTAGGCATCAAGCCCTTAGTAAGCGGATCCGCAATCATGGAGTTTGTCCCAATATGCTCAATACTGATTTGACCACTCTGAATTCTTTCATTAACAACAAGAATTTTAATGTCTATATGCTTAGACTTATAGGAACTTCTGTTGTTATTTGAATAAAGGACTGCAGATTTATTGTCACAAAATAATTTTAGTGGTCTTTCAATACCGTCCACTATATGCAGCCCAATGACAATTTCGCAGCCAAATTCCTTGATTTATGCCTCATAGAATGCTACATATTCTGCTTCCATGGTGGGCGAAGCGATGAGTGTTTGCTTAGCACTCCTCCAAGAGATCGCTCCTCCATCCAACAAATAAATGTATCCCGAAGTGGATTTACAACTATTCTGGCATCCCATAAAGTCCGAATCAGAATACCCAATGATCTCAAGTTGATCTGACCTTCTATATGTGAGCATGTAATCTTTTATTCTTTGTAAGTATCACATAACCCTTTTGGCTGCTTTTCGATGATCCTTACCCAAATTGCTGAGGTACCTGCCCAATATTCCAACAATGAATGCGATGTCTGGACTAGTGTAGACCTGCACATACATCAAATTCTCTACATGACAAACCTTTGAAGTACCTTATTGATACCTATCTTTTACGACAATCCATGAATTACCCAGAACGATCTTGATGTATCTGGATTCCTAATATAAAAGATGCATCACCAAGACCCTTCATCTCAAATTTCTTTGAGAGAACTTTCTTGGTTTCATGCAATAAGTCTTGGTGGCAAGTAGGATGTCATCCATATACAAAATTAGGAAAATATATTTGCTCCTTTTTAAATCAACTGTGTTTATCTCAAAACCAAATGATAAAATAACTTGATGGAAGTTGTGATACCATTGTCGAGAAGCCTGTTTGAGTCCATAGATGGATTTATTGAGTTTTCAAATCATTTGCTTTGAATATTCTAATACAAAGCTTTCTGGTTACACCGTATATATAGTTTCTTCAATGTTTCCATTTATAAATGCTATTTTGACATCCATTTGTTGTAACTCTAAATCAAAATATGCCATTAGTGCTGTTATTATCCTGAAGAGTCTTTTAAAGAAGCTGGAGAGAAAATCTCCTTATAATCGATGTCCTCCTTTTGAGTAAACCCCTTAATGACTAGACGAGCCTATATCTTTCCACATTGCCTTGTGAACCCTTTTAGTTTTAAAAATCCTGTTACAACCAATAGGTTTTACACCCTTTGGTAATGGGACAACATCCCATATGTCATTATCTTTCATTGATTTGATTTCCTCACTCGCAACATCTATCCACTAGTGAGAGTTCGAACTTCCAATGGCTTGACAAAAAGAGATTGGATCATTTCCATCGCGCCTAAGAAATACGCCATAATCATCGAAAATCGCACTTATCCTCTCTCTAGTGGACCTTCTCAACGGCACTAGTTTTTGAGGTTGTTGAGTTTGTTCCTCAGGGAGAATTTCAGCATTATCTTGTTTGTTCTTAAACCGTGTCAGGAATAAAACCTTAATCATGGTCAATAACAACTGCAGGAAGAGGAATATCCTTAAAGACAAAGTCTCTAACCTTATCTTTCCCCTCAAACTCAATATCCTCAAAGAACCGGGCATTTACCGTCTCAAAGAATATTCTAGATGTGGGATCATAAAACTTAAACCCCCGTGATCTTTCAGAGTATCCAACAAAATAGCTACTGAACTTTCTTGATTCCAATTTACTTTCCCTTGGCCTATAAGGCCTTGCCTCAGATGGATAACCCCAAATGTGTAAATGCCTTAACACATGTTTCTTACCGGTCCAAAGTTTATAAGGGGTTTTGGTCGCTATCTTTGTTGGAACTCTATTTAGGATATATACTGCCGTCTTAAGTGCTTCTCACAAAGTGAATATGGTAAGGTAGTATGACTTATCATACTCCTAATCTTATCCTTTAAAGTCCCATTTCGTCTTTCAGCTACGCCATTCATGTTAGGACTTCCTGGCATGGTGTACTGTGGGATGATTGAGACTTGTCATGTATTAAGTATTGGTAGCCATAAAGAGAGTAATAATCTATGAACGTTATAAAATATTGTTGACCATTCCATAAGGGTGTGGAAAATGGTCTTCACATGTCCATATATATATATATATATATATATATATATATATATAAGTTCTAAGACATCCTTATCTCGCTCAGCTCATAGTTTCCTCTTATTTGTCTATTTCTCTTTAATACATTCGACGCATATTTCATTTTCTGAAGTGTCAAGTGCATCAAAATCCCATCTGACACAAGCCTTTTGATTCTTTGTTTAGAAATGTGACCTAAGCCTTTGTGCCATAACGATAGAGAGTTTTTGTTCATTAATTTCCATTTAGTGCCACATGAGTCAGCATGCATGTTTTCATTAAACAAGGTAACCGTATCAAGAAAATATAGGTTATCACATCCTGATAAAGTATTGGATTCTATAAATTTAGAATCGTAAAAGAGACGACATCCATTGTGATCAAATGAACAAACATATCCTTCTTTTTCCAAAATACAAATGGATAATAAGTTCTGTCGAAACAACAAAACAACATGTCTCATACAGTTCTAAATAAAATCCAATCTTAATTACTAACCTAAATGTCCCTATTGCTTCAATCTCTACTGAATTGCCATTTCCCATATAGATGAATCTTTCAACATCACTCGGATTTCATCTATTCATGCAACTATGCATAAACACACTTATATGAATGATAGCACTAGAATATATCCACCAAGTATGTCTAGGCACTGAAACCAAATTAACTTTATAACAAACAAGGCTAAGACATGTACCTTTCTTTGCACGCCAAGCGTGATATTTAGCACAATCTTTCTTGACATCAGAAGGGTCGTTAAAGCAGAAGTATGATGTATCCTTATTAGGTCCATTGGACCCCTTTAGTTGCTTTTTCTTTAGGTCCGAGACCACAATATCCTTACCCTTTCTTTTCTTGATAATGCCTGAGGAGGACGCCAAATGAGCACTTTCAGTCTTTTCAGGACTCAACCTCTCTCTCTTGCACACAATGTGATATGAGCTCGTTAAGAGTTCATTTCTCCTTTTAGAAGTTATAACTGGCCACAAATTGACTGTGCAGGAAGAGATATCAAGAGTAAATGCACAAGCAAGTCATCAAACATCTTGAACTTAAGTGACTTTAGTTTTGATGTCAAATGAGACATTTCCATGATGTACTCTGTTAGGAAATTTCTTGTTAGATGTTTTGATGATGACAATTAGGATTTATGTTAGACCCCAAAATATGTAAGTTTGATTTTATTAGAAATCATGTATAGGATTTGAGCATTAGATTTGTATAAGGCTTTATTTGTTTTTATTCTAGACTGTTAGGCTAAGTAGTCTTAGACTGAGCATTTGATATTATTCTGAGTGAGTTTATCAGTAGTTAGGTCTAAAGATTCAAGCGTCTGTAGTCTGAATGAAGATGAAGATTTCTAGCAAGCGTCTAAGCGTCAAGCTATCCCAAGCGTTGATGTAAAGATTCAGCTAAGGGTCATTCAGTGTTGAATGAGCATCTATCAAGATAAGATTTCACCTGAATTTATTTCAAAGTCCAGAAGGAGTTTAATGCAAATATTCTCGAAGCATTAATGTCCAACAGGCATTAATTTTAAATGCATTAAATGCTGATAAGAGCATTAAATGTGATAAGCACTTCAGGACGTACAGAGAAGCCTTCCCATTGCACTGTCAACTTTACAAGTCTGCGGCACCAACT
The DNA here is from genome assembly GCA_019426215.1 of Buddleja alternifolia. Classification (NCBI taxonomy): domain Eukaryota; kingdom Viridiplantae; phylum Streptophyta; class Magnoliopsida; order Lamiales; family Scrophulariaceae; genus Buddleja; species Buddleja alternifolia. The sequence goes on along the minus strand of CM033394.1, from coordinate 14,767,289 downwards.
TTGTGCAGCAGAATTTCTAGGAAAAAGGACGAAAGTTGTTCACGCGCGAGAGTGAAAGAAACGCGCCTGACCATGTGTGCATCAGACACTTTACCCGAGAAAGTCTATAAATAGGACTTCGGCAACAAGCCAAAATACAACAATAAGCTTACAAGCCAAAACTCTATTGCATTGAAGTCTAAATCCTTAAACTTTTAGAAAAGCTCAAATATTCAAATCAAACATTCTCTTTGCTTTTCTCCAATACCTGAGACAGTCAATCGATATCTCAAACATTTTTTTCAGAAGAACCCTACATTACTATTGAGATATTCCAAGTTGTCTGAACTTCCAAAAATCAAACAAATCGTTAGACAAAATCCTTGTCCAGCCTCGCGATCTGAGTGAAGTCAAAGTTGGATACTTGCATTATTTCTGGGTGAAAGAAGTAAGAGGATCAAAGTGTCTTGGAGCAGAAATCTGTGTGACTGACGAGCTCAAGCCATTCAAATCCATCTCTCCCCTATTTTGTAAAAGTTTCTGTGTGATTCTTCGAGAATCATTTTAGTGGATTGTCTCCGAGTGATAAAGGAGAAGAAGAACGTACTTGGGATTACACTACCCAACGAACCTTACAAATATTGTGTTCTTTACTCTACCGTCGATTTCATTTTTATCATATCATTGCATAATCGGTTAAGTTAACACATTGACAAAATCATTCAAAACTAAAAACAACTAAGAAAAAGCTTTGTGACACTAAAACCTTTCAAAAGAGAAGACTAAAAATTATTCTGCTGTGCTAACCCTTATTAAAGAACTGAACGCTTAATCCTAATTGGTTATAATATTCAAATCTTGAGTCTAAGTTAACTTTATCAAAACAGTTTTCAAGTAGACGCTCAGCCTAGCGCCTACATTTTCAAGCGTTCGCAACATTTTGAATACGAAATTTTTGAAGTTGAAAAAGACTTCAGGATCTATTCAACCTCCCCATTCTAGACCCTTTCGTATGCCACCTGAGACTAACAAGTTGTATCAGAGAGGTTGAAGTTGAAATTTTTAAATTTTCCAGCATAACTGCTTGTTTAAATCCTTTTTAAAATTTAGTTGCTTTAATTTCTTTCATGGCATTCGCTAAAGTACCTAAGTTAACCGAGTTAAATTATGACTCATGGAAGGTCAAAGAATTTACTTATCTTTGTTCTTGTAATAATGAAATGTGTGATATCATTTCAGTTGGGCCGATTCAAATGTTAAAGGTCATCACTAGAGCGCCTGAAGCCACAGAAGAGACCCCTGATGATTATGTTGAAAAGCTGAAGCATGAGTGGTCTACTGATGAGCGTCAGAGAGCGGATTTGGATAATGTTGGTCGGAACGCTCTATATACAGCTATCATTGATAATGACAATTTGTTCAATAAGGTCAAGACGTGCTCTACGTCTAAGGAAATATGAGACAAGTTGGCTATAATCTGTGGTGGGTCAGCTCAAATCAAAGAAAACAAGATTTCGATTGCTAAGGAAAGGTTTAACGGTTCCAAGATGTTGCCTAATGAGACGCTAGAACGATTGGATATAAGATTTACTGCTCTTGTTACAGAGTTGACGTCTTTAGGCATGGATTTGCAAAAGTGGGAAATAGTGGTTAAGATTTTCAGAAGTCTCCCCAATAGATTTTTGATGAAAACAATGTCTATGAGAGAATCGAATATGTTGGATCTTTTAACTCCAGAAGATGCTTTTTTAGAACTCAAGGATTTTGAGTTCGAGTTAAATTCAGCAAGTGATGCAGTTAGTAGTTCAATGATAGAATCTGGAGCGCTAATAACATCAGTTAAGGGTAAATCGAGCAAGGGAAAGGTGTCAGAAATTAGTGGTGAAGAGGAGTTACCGTTGCTTAATAGGTTCAGAAAGTTTCTAAAATATGAGAAGAAAGGAAAAGCTCCAAAGCATCAAGGACAAAATTCCTATCAAGCGCCTCCTCCCGCTCAACAACAGTATCAAACGCCTCAATATTCTGCTCCTCATCCCTCAATGCCGATTTAGTACCAAGCGTCTTCTCCGCAAAATCTCTCAATGCCAGTGGTCTCAAAACCTTAAACTGCAAGGTTAACACATGAACAAAAGATGAAAACTAATCTTTGTTACAATTACAGGAAGCCAGGGCACTACCAGGTAAATTGCCCTTATCCAAACGTATCCAAGCCCACAAGGCAGGATTACTTGGATAGAAAAACCAATTCAGGACCAAACTTTGACAACAAGGTTCGCTAGCGGAATCAGAACTAGCATCTGCACCTGAAGATTTGGAGTCTTCAGAAGAGAGCAGTGATGATGATGAGCCAGTGGATGATTCAGCGCTAATCTGTCTCCTGGCCAGAGATGATGAAGCATCTTCAGACTTACTATCTGAGGTAAATACTGAATTAGCTTATCCTCTCTCTTATGAAAAATTTCTTGACAAAGTAAAAGAATATTATCAAGATTGTCAAGATGCCGCCAAACTATATCAAAATCACTCTGATAAGATATCAGCGCTCAGAGGTGAAAATGTGACGCTCAAGGCAGAGTTGCAAGTTCAGCAACAATGGATTGAGAAGAACCAATCACTTGAGACTGAAATCACTCAATTGAAAGGTGATCTTGATATGGTAGTTAAGAGAGAAGCTGAGCTGATTGCTAGACTTGCTATATCAGAGCAGCTCATCTCATCATTGTCTATAGTGTCAAGAAAGCTAGACAATGTGACCGAGGTAACAAGATTATTTGGTGAAAAGACCGGTTTAGGATGCAATAAACTGGGTAAACAACCAAACAAATCCAATGTTACGACAAACAACAAAGGAAAGGGTGTGTTCTTTTTTGAGAATGGTTCAAAAAGTCAAACACCTATTGAACCAAAGGACAATGGTACGAGGCCAAATGAGAAAGCCAAAGTTGACTCAGGCAAGGGAAAGACGAAAGTGAATGATTCACAAAGAAAGGTTTATCCAAATGCAAAAATCCAAGGAGAAACCTTACCACTGTGAATCAAACGCTAAGCGCCAAGCGCCCAAGGTGTGCCCTAAGCCAGCGCTAAGGAAATATCAGCGTCAATATCCACAATGATCAAGGTCATATTACTATGATGATTATGATTACGATTGGGATTATGATTACTATTATAATCAAGGATATTATTAATACACCCAAGAAGCACACACAACACAAAGTGAAATCCAAAAAGGCTAATCCTCCCACAATGAAGACTAAGCAAATATGGGTTTCTAAAGTTCTAATTCACACTAACGCTACTAATGTGAAAGGACCCACGTCACAATGGGTACCTAAAAAGAACTAGAACTTCCCTTTGAATGCAGGTACCTAGAGCCAAAGCCGATACATCTGTTTGGTACATCGATAGTGGGTCGTCAAGGCACATGAAAGGCTCAAAGGATCTCTTGATCAACTACCGAGTTACCAATGGTCCTCAGGTTGTGTTTGGTGACCACTCCAAAGGTAAAATCAAAGGTATAGGTACTGTGCATAGGGGGAACATCATGATAAGTGATGTATATTATGTTGAGGATCTTAAGCATAATCTTTTAAGAATAAGTCAATTTTGTGATAAAGGTTTTGAAGTAAAATTGTCAAGTGACTATTGCTGTTAGTATGTATGCCCTCAAATGCCATAAAGAGGATAAATTAATAGGGCATTGATTTGTAACTAAACAATATTATAATAAAAGGCATTTTCTTGATGTTTTCTTATAGGCATTTATAAGGTTTTAGTAAACAACGTAAAGTTCTTGATAATGAGACGAACCTTCTACTCCCTATGGGTTAGGGAGAATGGCACTAGAAGAGTTTGATCCTTATTATCTAAAATTGGTTCGCAAGTCGAAGAAAGTATTGACTGGACATCAATACTAGATAAAGACTTGTATGATTTAAGTTTTGACAGGGAAAGTTCCAGTCGAACACTATGGAAATGATAGTGGGAACTTATGTCATAGACACCTCAGTTAGACTGATGTGTTCGAACACGGCTTGCATCAAGTTTGTCACATTGATTTTCACTCACTGACAGTCAATGACAAAACTGATAAGTTATGAGAGGTACGCGTGAACCTTAGACCTGAGGAATTATGTTGAAGATGTACTTGTGACATAAAGTCTGTCATTAAATTAGTTAGACCTAATTCACCCGTTGGTGGAGGTTGACCTCAAAGTGCGGATTGATGGGCAAGTAGCAGTCTTAACTGATTAGCAAAATATAATTTATCCTCTCATAAGTGGATAAGATAAATATCATATGCAGTCATTAATGAATGAGGCAAAAAGACTTTGGCCAAAGCATTAGAGATATTCATGTTAGACATGAAAGTATACTTGATGGTCTCGATTCATTATGAGCTAAACATATGGTCAAGTTCTGTGAGTTTGACTAAATCATGACTCTCACTTGACTGAGATATATGAATAAAGGATTTATACTCGTACGGTATTCACAACATGAAAGGTTTGGAATGATCTTATTCATTCGTTCTCAATTGGGATACGATGTGGGCCACGAGACTGGCTAGGTGTCACCCACATCCTTTTGGTTTCCTCCCAATTGCCTTTTGAGATGAACCTAAAGAGCCGCGCTTAAAGGAATTGCAAAAAGGAAAAATCATGAAATTGACTTGAGAAAATTTTCGGTATTGGATATCGCTATTAATTAATTAATTAATCATTAGATGATTTTATTAATTAATTAAGTTAACGTGTTAATTAATTTCTTTAGGGAAATTAATTATAGAATTAACATGGATTTAATTAGTTATTTGATTAATTTATTTATTGGATAAATAATATTAATTGAATAATTAATTAAATATTTAAACACAATTGGACTAAGCCCGAAGGGCTTTAAAAATGCCCATGTTGCCTAGTTGTTTAGGTTACTATTTTTCTAGTGTAGTATAAGTATACTACTTAATGAAAAATAATATGAAGCCACAATCACAACTTTCTCTCCAAGTCAGAGTCTTCCAATCTCTCTCTCTCTCTCTAACTGTCTTCAAGGATCAAGAAGAAGAGGATTTTTTGCTTTAATTCCAACGTGGTGATTTAGAGAAAGTAGCAGATTTGTTGTTCAAAGAAGGATCACAAAAGCTGGTTCAGAAATCGAATTTCGCGAAGAAAGGTACATAAATTCTTAACACGATTTAAGTACATGAAATCGAGATGAACCACTTGGGATATTTAAATTTCCGCTGCGTTTTATATGTGAAAATCCAACAGTGGTATCAGAGCCAATCTCTGATTTTCGTATTTAATCGAATACGTGATTTATGTGTTTTTCGTGTTTTTGAAGCAGATAAATTTGATGTTAAATTTATGATTTTGAACCATGATTTTTCTGTGTTTATTCTTGGATATTATTGTATGATAATATGGTGAATTGGCAAAATAAAGTTGTGTGAGAATTGAGGCTAAAAAACCCCGAAACATGCGTGCGCGCAGACTGCGAGCACGTCGTGTGCAGGGTTATGCGCACGACGGGTGGCCCCGCTGCTCGCACAGCCCAGGCGCACGTCATGCTCGGGGCTGCGCGTACATTCGGCCACCCGACGCACGCGTAGTAGGCACGCATACCGTGCGCCTGCCACGAACAGAAGTGCCGTGCGCTGGGTGCACGACACTCGGCCATCGGGCCGTGCGCCCAGGCCCTCGGGGACTTGGGTCTTTGACACGGGTCTGGTCGGGTCGGGTCGAAATTTTTTGGATCCAATGTTTTAAATAAACGGGTTTTAGGTTATTTTAATTATTTGGGTGGGTCAAAAGGATGATGACCTGAATTTTAATTAAATGAACCAAAATTGGTTTAATTAAATTATTAAGCATGCAATAAATAAGTTTTGGGCTTAATTAGTTAAATTTAAATATGCTAATGGTTAGTAATTATGTTTGATGAAATCGACCTCAATTGGTTTTATTGAATATTAATTATTCTTGGAGGATTTTAATTAATTAATTTATTTAAATAATAAATTCTCACTAGATGGTTTATTATCATAAATGTCAATAAAATTTGGAATTTTATTGGAGAAATTAATTAGTTGGGCTAATTAATTATTAACTTAATCGCCAACATAGTTGCTTTAATTATTGCGAGCTTGTATTATATGATGGTGACATTATCCATGGGCTTAGGTTTTTTTTTTTGGATGTATTTCTTTATTTATGGGTTGTAAAGGCTGAATTTGAGCCCATTATTTTATTACTAGAATTATGTATAGGATGTCAAATATTCTTATGTAATAGATAGAAATAGAATAGGCCTTGAAGTAGAGATCAATCCAAAAGGAGAGGTGCTTGGAGCCCAAAAAGAATAATTTAAGATAATTTTTCCTTTTCTGATGGCCCATTGGCTTGGGCCCTCTAGAAAAAGCCCATGGATACATGTGTTGTTTTATTGCTTTCGATGCATGTTCATTAGTTGTATGAATCATGTATGTAATTAACCCGCGCTATATAAATATAATAATGTGCAAAGTGACACATAGATAAATGTTTAGAATATGAATCCTCCCAATTAAAAATTACACTAAGTTAGAAAGGGGCGATGGGCGTCCTTTCCGTCCACTAAACTTAATGGAATTAAGACTTAAATCTGATATATGACATCTTCCCAGTAAGTGGGGGTCATATATCAAGATTTAATTTTAAAATTTTGTTAAGTGCATTAGATGCCTCAATCGAGACATATTTCACCCAAATATCGTTAAAGGGTTGCAAGGTGAAATTCAAATGTTAGATTATGAAGAGTTAGTGGGAATGAACTTGGATAGTCCAGAAGCCTATATATCGTTAAAGAGGTGCGGTTTTGATGAATTATGGGAAAAAGAAGATTGGACCGTCTATTGGATAGATTGATGTTGAACATTACTTTAATTTGTTGGGTTTCGCGATAAATAACATAAACGCAGCGGAAGGATTTCAAAAATTTTATTTTAAAACCCAAGGTTGAATTCAATGATCATATATTCAAATTGAACAATAAGTTAACGAATAAAAACTTACTCGTTATTACGAATTTGATGAAGAACTTTTCTTCCTCCAAAAATTCGAAACTTGAAGCTTCCAAATCTTCAATTATTTATTTGAATCTTTAAATCTTGAATCTTGATCCGAACAACGAAATTACGTCGTCTTTAAATAATCACGCGCGGATCAACAAATGAAAAATCCCACTTTTTTCTCTAGGAGGGCGACGGCTAGGGTATTAGAGAGGGGAGGAATATTTTCTTCTTTATTTTTTAGGAGTTATGATATTCTCTTTCTTATTCAAAGTCAAAGAGTCCTTATATACTTCATGACTTATTGAACAAGTCCAAACAAAAGAGCCCTAAACTAGGGCATCACTTGAATGCCCATTTAGACCTATTAGGCATCCACTTTGGATTCCTTCTAAAAGCCCGGGATTTGTTTTGTTTAATTAATTTATTATTTATTATATCCAATAAATAAATAAATTAATTAAATAACCAAATTAATTAGATAAATTAATTCATTAATATATTTCCCTAGGAAATTAATTAATAATTAATCTCATCCATATAATTAATTATTTCATCTAATGAATAATTAATTATTCAATTTATCCAATAAACTAAAACTCCTAGAAGAAAATAGAAATTCTTTTTTCATTTTTCTTTGGCGATCCTTTAGCGCGACTCTTTAGGTTCGTTTTGTTTGGTAATGAGAGAAAACCAAAGAAAGTGGGTAATACCTAGCCAGTCACGTGGCCCACTTCGCAGCCCAAACGAAAACGAATGATAGGATCATTCCGAAACATTCCAATCGTAAATACCGTATATGTATAAACCCTTTGATCATGTACCCTGGTCAAGTGAGAGCCATGGCTATGTCAAACGCACTGGACTTGACCATATGTATTAATTATAATAATACGAGATCATTGAGATTGATTTAGTGCTAAGCACAATCATCTCTTTTGCTTTGGCCAAAGACTTCGATCTCTATTTATCTATAATCACATAGGGTACATTCTCATTCATTTATGAGAGAACAAATCCCATATTAGATATCTGCTAAGACTACCACTTGCCCACCAAGTCCGCATTTCGAGGTCGACCCCACCAACGGGTGAATTGGGTCTAACTACTCTAGTGAAAGACTTGACGTCACCAGTGCAGCTTCAGCCGGATACTTCAGGTCAAAGGTTCATATATACCTATTACGCATAGTCAGTTCTATCATTGACAGTCACAGAGTGAAAGCCCATGTGATAGAACCAATGCGAGTCGTGTTCGAACATATCAGTTCCACTGATGTGCCTACAATCTTAATCTCCCACCATCCTATGATATCAAACATGCACTCCCATGTTAGAGCTAAGATTGTACAAGTATTCGAAGTCTTTATTTGCCCATTAAAGACTTTATATAACTTGCGAACTAGTTTTAATAATCAAGGTCGATCTCTCTAGTGCCTTTCTTCCTATCCCATAGGAAGTAGAGGGATCGCACTGAAAACAAGGGCAAAGCGTTTTACATAAATTATAGATGCAGATAAGAATTAAGTGAAAAACTAAGTAATGCCTTTTATAAATTATAATTTAAGTTCAATACAAGATAGATGCCCTACATATTCTATCCTTTATGACATCTGAGGGCATAGTCCTTACATAATTAAGTAGTGGACCAAATATCGTTAAAGGGTTGCCATCCACTACATTGATTGAAGAACTCAATCTCCCCTACGATGTAATAAACAACGATCACTTCGTTTTTCATAGTGGGAGCCAAGTTATAAGTCGGAATCCTTGATTTTTACTTAGTTTTAGTTACAAATGTGTAATAAAGTCTGGTTTATTTTTTGCAGTTATTTGATTTATTTCTCTCAATTCAAAATGTCTTCCAAACTGCTATCAAAATTAATGGAGAACACGATTCTTACTGGTCAAAATTACATAGAATGGCTCACAAAGTTAAGGATGGTCCTTAGCAGTGAATCCATAGACTATGTATTGGAAGTTGGTCGTCCTCCCATTCCTGGAAAAGACGAGGGTGATGAAGTTCTCCTAGCTAGTTGGGATTGGTGCTGTGACAACTATAGAGAAAGTGTGTACATCTTGAGCTCCATGTGCATTGAGTTGCAAAGATCCCATGATAAGATGTATAATGCAAGAGACATTATCCTTCACTTGAATGAGTTGTTTGGAGAGCGCGGTAAGACTGCCAGATATTTTATATCAAGAGATCTCTTTCGAACTAAGATGACTAAAGGTGAGGATGTAGGAGAACATGTTTTCAAAATGATGATCATGATAGAAAAACGAAAATCTTTGAATTTCTATATGGACCTAAGATGACTGCAGTCACTGGCCGATTTGTTTGTATTACTTCGTCATAAACTTTGACATGAATGACATTGATGGTTCATTAGCTGGGCTCTTGGATACACTCAAAGTTGCTCAAAATAAAATAAGGGCGGACAAATGGAACAATCCAATAGCTGTTACCTTTTCTTATTCATTAGATAGATAAAGGAATAATAACATCTATCAGCAAGAGGAAGCATCCAAGAGGACTCGCAACAGGGCACAACAAAAGAGGAATAAGAGGACTAGATATGAGGACAAGTGCTTATGTTGTGGTGAGCTAGGCCACTAGAGAAGAGACTGTCCTAACAAACGAGCAATAGGTAAAGGAACTTTATGTTTTTGAAACTAATTGCTCTATTACCATATTTTCCACTTCTTGGATTCTTGATTCAGGAGTTAATACTCATGTATGTGTAAATCAAAATCTGGAACGAAGTAGGAAGCTGAGCCTTGATGAGGTGAAGATAAGAGTAGGTAGCGGGCAATGCGTCGCAGCTACTGGAATTGGATCTACATCATTACTTTTAAATTCAAGATATTTACTATTTCTGGATAATGTTTTAGTTTTGCCCAATGGGCTTAAAAATATTGTTTCAATTCCCGTTTTAGTTAAGCATGGTTATACTTTCCATTTTATTAATGAACATTGTAATATTTATTATGGTAACAAATTATTGAGCTCTGCTTCTTTAGTAAATGGTTTGTATTACCTTAATGTTCAGAATGATTGTTCTGTAAATACTATACAAAGGAAATATAGTAGGCAAGGAATTAACCAAAGATTGATCTGGCATCTTAGACTAGGATATGCCGACGAACACAAAATTCACAAAATGGAGAAAGATGGACTAATAGGTCCATTGGGATTGGATCCCTATCCTACTTGTGAATCTTGTCTCAAAGGCAAGATGTCTAGATCCCCCTTCACAGGGACTTTTGAAAGAGCCTCACAAATCTTAGGTTTAGTGCATACTGATGTTTGTGGACCATTTGGAGAAATGGCTTGTGGAGGTTTCCTTTACTTCATCACATTCACTGATGACCATTCAAGATATGATCTGGTGTACCTGATGAAGCATAAGTCTGAATCCATTGAAAGATTCAAAGACTTGAAGGCTTTAGTGGAAAATTAAACTGGGTAACATATAAAGGCTCTTCGAGTCGATCGAGGAGAAGAATATATGAGCGACGAGTTTGATGTATACCTTAGAGAGAATGGTATAGTATTACAACTCACACCTCCAGCGACACCACAGTTGAATGGAGTAGCAGAGTGAAGGCATCGAAACTTGTTGGACATGGTTCGATCCATGCTCAGCTACGCTGACTTACCAATTTCACTGTGGGGTACTGCGCTACTTACAGCTGTACACATTTTAAATAGATGTCCGTCCAAGTCCGTTCCTAAGACACCATATGAGATATGGAGAAATAGGAAACCAAGTCTTAATCACATTAAGATTTGGGGATGTCCTGCTTATGTCAAAAAGACTAAAGTAGACAAATTGGAGGCTAGATCCTAGAAAGGGTGTTTCGTTAGATATCCTGAGGATTCCATTGGATACCTCTTTTACCTGGCTAGATCCTAGAAAGGGTGTTCCGTGGCTTTAGAAGTCCACTTTCTTGAAGATGAGTTCATTCAAGAAAGAGGAACAGGTAGAAAGATTATTCTCAAAGAAGAAAATGAAACTCCAGTGGATACATCCACACAGGAAGTAAGAACTGAACCTTCTTAACACAAACACAACTGCGAAGATCAAGTAGGATCCCTGAACCGCCTGAGAGGTATGGATATCTATTACAGAAGGAGATGAATCTCCATTCTGTGTTAGAAGAGGGTCATGGAGATGATCCCTCCACTTATGATCAAGCGATGGTGGATGTGGATGCTACTATATAGCGTGAAACTATGCAAACAGAGATAGATTCAATGCATTCAAACCAAGTCTAGAAACTTGTGGATTGGCCTGATGGTGTAAAACTAATTGGGTGTAAATGGATTTACAAGAGAAAGATTGGTGTTGATGGCGAGGTTGACACCTACAAAGCCAGGCTAGTGGCGAAAGGGTATAGTCAAAAGGAAGGAATTGACTACCAAGAAACCTTTTCGCCAGTGGCTATGATCAAATCAATAAGAATTCTACTAGCAATAGCAACTCACTAGGACTATGAGATATGACAAATAGATGTCAAAATTGCTTTTCTGAATGAATTCCTAGAAGAGGATATCTATATGGAACAGCCTAAAGGTTTTGTATCCGAGGATGGTATCCATAAGGTGTGTAAGCTTGAAAGATCCATTTATGGACTCAAGCAAGCATCTCGTAGCTGGAATCTAAGTTTTGATGAGGCTGTCAAAGGATTTGACTTCATCAAAAACGAAGACTAGCCATGTGTTTATAAGAAGGTTAGTGGGAGCAAGATAACATTCCTTGTGTTATATGTATTACTAATAGGCAATGATATAAGAATGCCCACCACTGTTAAGAAGTGGCTTTCGAGTACTTTCTCCATGAAAGATTTGGGAGAGGCTACTTATATTCTAGGGATTCGAATCTATAGAGATTGAACAAATAGAATGATAGGGCTCTCTCAAGCCCTTTACTTAGAAAAGGTCCTATAGAGATTTAGGATGACAGATTCTAAGAAAGGGTTCCAACCAATGAGATATGGGGTACATCTCTCGAAATCTATGTGTCCTCAAATTGAGAAAGATATAAAAGAGATGAGCACTGTACCCTATGTATCAGCAGTGGGTAGCCTGATGTACGCAATGCTGTGTATTAGACCTGACATTGCTTATGCAGTAAGCGTTGTTAGTCGATTTCAAGCAAACCCTGGCAAGGAACATTGGAAAGCTATGAAGAATATCCTAAAGTATCTGAAGAGCACTAAGGATATGATTCTCATCTATGGGATGATAACCTGAGGACAGGTACACTGACTCGGATTTCCAATCAGATGTCAATGACTGAAAATCCACCTCAGGGTTCGTATTCACCCTAAACGGTGGGGCGATGACTTGGAAAAATTCCAAGCAAGGCACGACCATGGACTCCACATCAGAGACTGAATACATAACTGCCTCTGAGGCAGCTAAAGAGGCTATTTGGCTTAGGAAGTTCATAGGAGAATTTCAAGTGGTTCCAAGCGTGGAGCTCCCGTTGCCACTTTATTGTGACAACACTGGAGCAATAGCGCAGGTAAAGGAACCTAAGTCTCACAACAAGTTCAAACACATTGAGATGAGATATCACATCATAAGAGAGATCGTTGCAAGATGAGAAATATCTGTTCAAAAAATAGTCCCAGCTGACAATGTCCCTGTCCCATTGACCAAACCATTGGCACAGACGGTGCTAGAAAAACATCTAGAAGGGATGGGTATAAAATACCATAGCAAATGACATTGAGTGCAAGTGGGAGATTGTTAGTGTGTATGCCCTAAAATGCTATAAAGATGATAGATTTATAGGGCATTCATTTGTAACTAAACAATATTATAATAAAAGGCATTTTCTTGTTGTTTTCTTATAGGCATTTGTAAGGTTTTAGTAAACAACGTAAAGTCCTTGATAATGAGGCGAACCTTCTACTCCCTATGGGTTAAGGAAAATGGCACTAGAAGAGTTTGATCCTTATTTCTAAAATTGGTTCGCAAGTCGAAGAAAGTATTGACTGGACATCAATACTAGATAAAGACTTGTATGATATAAGTTTTGACAGGAAAAGTCGAACACTATGGAAATGATAGTGGGAACTTATGTCATGGACACCTTAGTTAGACTGATGTGTTCGAACATGGCTCGCATCGGTTTTATCAGATGGGTTTTCACTCACTGACAGTCAATGACAAAACTGATAAGTTGTGATAGTTACGCGTGAACCTTAGACCTGAGGAATCATGTTGAAGATATACTTGGGACATCAAGTCTATAATTAGATTAGTTAGACCTAATTCACCCGTTGGTGGGGTCGACCTCGAAGTGCGGCTTGATGGGCAAGTAGCAGTCTTAACTGATTAGCAAAATGAGATTTATTCTCTCATAAGTGAATAAGCTAAATATCCTATGCAGTCATGAATGAGTGAGGTCAAAAGACTTTGGCCAAAGCATTAGAGATATTCATGTTAGACATGAAAGTATACTCGATGGCCTCAATTCATTATGAGCTAAGCATATGGTCAAGTTCTGTGAGTTTGACTAAACCATGACTATCACTTAACTGAGATATATGAATAAAGGGTTTATACTCGTACGGTATTCACAGCGTGAAAGGTTTGGAATGATCCTATTCATTCGTTCTCAATTGGGATACGATGTGGGCCACGAGACTGGCTAGGTGTCACCTACATCCTTTTGGTTTCCTCCCAATTACCTTTTGAAATGAACCTAAAGAACCGCGCTTAAAGGAATTTCAAAAAGGAAAAATCATGGAGTTGACTTGAGAGAATTTTCGGTATTGGATATCGCAATTAGTTAATTAATTAATCATTAGATGATTTTATTAATTAATTAAGTTAATGTATTAGTTAATTTCTTTAGAGAAATTAATTATAGAATTAACATGGATTTAATTAGTTATTTGATTAATTTATTTATTGGATAGATAATATTAATTGAATAATTAATTATATATTTAAACACAATTGGACTAAGCCCGAAGGGCTTTAAAAACGCCCATGTTGCCTAGTTGTTTAGGTTATTATTTTTCTAGTGTAGTATAAATATACTACTTAGTGAAAAATAATATAAAGCCACAATCACAACTTTCTCTCCAAGTCAAAGTCTTCCAATCTCTCTCGCTCTCTCTCTATAGCCGTCTTCAAGGAGCAAGAAGAAGAGGATTTTTCGCTTTAATTCCGGCGTAGTGATTTAGAGACTGTAACAGATTTTCTGTTCGAAGAAGGATCACAAAAGCTTGTTCAGAAATCTAATTACACGAAGAAAGGTACATAAATTCTTAACACGATTTAAATACATGAAATCAAGATGAACCACTTGAGATATTTAAGTTTCCGCTGCCGGTTATATGTAAAAACCCAACAATTGCTATATTAATGATGCTAAGACTTGATCTACCCAATTGAAAGGTAAAAGAACAAACAATATTTATTTGGTAGATTCGGGTTCAACAATTCATACCAACCGAACATGGTTCGTGTCTAAAAATGAATCTAAAACGGGTAGGTTATTGCATAGAAAAATGAATCACCTCAACTTTAAAACAGTCTCTCAGCTTATAGCGCTAAATCTTGTAGAGGGATTACCTAAAGGACCTTTCCATAAGGATCGCCTTTGTGACACTTGCTAAATAGGCAAACAGGTTAAATCGTCTTTCAAGAGAACGCCTTGTCTATCTACCTCTAGGATACTTGAACTATTTCACATGGATCTGTTTGGACCTGTTCAAACGATTAGTGTGAGTGGTAAAAAGTATACTTTGGTGATAGTACATGATTTCTCTCAATTTACTTGGGTGAAATTTCTTTCATCCAACGATGAAACATGTGACAAGCTCACAATGCTTATTAAACAACTTTAAACTTTGAAAAATCTTGAGGTTGCCAGAATAAAGAGCGATCACGGTACTGATTTTACTAACAAAGTTGTTGAGAAGTTTTGTGCAGAGAATGGAATACATTATAAGTATTCAGCTCCTAGAACTCCTCGATAGAACGGTGTTGCTGAGCGTCGGAACCGAACGCTAAAGGAAGACTCTAGGACGATGTTAGTAGAGTCTAAGCTTCCTCCTAAGTTTTGGGCCGAAGCGATCAATAATGCGTGTTATACTTAGAATCGTTGCATGATCAACAAACAGTATGGTAAAACACTGTATGAACTATGGAAGGGACGTAAATGTTTCATATTTTCATGTCTTTAGTTCAAAATACTTGATTCATAATAATGGATCCCAAAGCCTAAAAACATTTGATCCTAAAGCGGATGAGGGAATCTTTCTAGGCAATGCCAAAAATGGAAAGAATTTTTGCATCCTTAATAAGATCAAATCAAAGGTTGAGGAATCTATTCATGCTGGTTTTGATGATGCTAACCAAGAGCTAAGTAAGGTTAATGCTAATGATGTAGGAGTTGAAGATTTGTGTCATCAAACATCAAAATTGATTATTGATGATGAAAGTGATGATGATGATGAGATCTTGGTGCCCCCTCCTAAGATTACTCGTGAGATTATTAAGGATAATGTTGTAAGATCTGCTGATGATCATGAAGAGAATGATCATCAAGAGCAAAATAGAATTTGTGAACCTGTAGCGCATGTGTAAGAGGTTAATGGGAATGTAATACAAGATCAAGCGCCACAACAACCTCTAAACCCGTTCCAGCCAGATAGACTATGGCTACCTGATCATCCACCAGAGAAAATTATTGGAGATATTGGAGCTCCTGTGAGGACTAAAGTCGCTACTTTCAATGAGTCCATGTTCGCGAGTTTCTTATCTCAAATGGAACCTAAGGTAGATGAAGCGCTAAGTGATTCTAGTTGGATTGAAGCCATGCAAGAAGAGCTTAATTAGTTTGAAAGAAGTATGGTTTGAACACTAGTATCAAGGCCAACTCACCAAGGAGTTATTAGGACTAGATGGGTTTATAGAAACAAGATGGATGAGAATGGTATTGTTTTAAGGAACAAAGCCAGACTTGTCATTGAAGGATATTGCCAAGAAGAGCGTATTGATTTTGAAGAGACATATACTCCAGTCGCCCGTCTTGAAGCAATCACATGTTCCTAGCATATGCAGCGTTCATCAAGTTCACAGTGTATCAAATGAACGTGAAGAGTGCTTCCCTAAATGGTAACATCCAAGAAGAAGTTTATATGGAGCAGCCTCCAGGACTCATCAACAACCATGACAAGAGTATGGTCTACAAGCTGGATAAGGCTCTCTATGGCCTTAAGCAAGCACCTTGAGCATGGTATGACACTCTCTCTATTTTTCTTATTGATGCAACATTATTCAAAATTACCAATGATGAAGATATTCTTTTAGTCCAAATATATGTTGATGATATTATTTTCGGACCTACTAATAAGCGTTTGTGTGAGAAATTTTCAAAAATGATGCAACAACAATTTGAAATGAGCATGATGCGTGAATTAACTTTTTTCCTAAGATTACAAGTTAAACAACTCCCTAATGGCATATTTATTAACCAAGATAAATGTACACGAGATATGATTAAGAAATTTGGTATGAAAAATGCGTCATCTTCGAAAATTCTAATGAGCCAAACGCTTAAGTTAGATAAAGATGAAAATGGGAAGAAGGTTGATATCACTAATTATAGAAGTATCATTGGATCACTTCTTTATCTTACTGCTAGTAGACATGATATTATGTTTTTGGTATGCATGTGTGCACGCTTTCAAGCCGATCCTAAATAGTCACACATAATTGCTGCCAAGAGAATCTTTAAATACCTAAAAGGCACACAAAATGTGGGCTTATGGTATTCAAGGGATTCTTCTTTTGAACTAATTAATTACTCAGATGCAGATTTTGCAGGATGCAAAATAGATCGAAAGAGTACTAGTGGTACATGTCAATTTCTAGGTGATAGGTTAGTTTCATGGCATAGCAAGAAACAACAATCGATAGCTACCTCTACAGTTGAAGCCGAGTATGTAGCTGCAGGAAGTTGTTGTGCACAAATTTTATGGATGAGGCAACAACTTAGAGATTATGGTATAATCTTAGTTCTAACCCTCATTCATTGTGATAACCAAAACGCCCTATCCATGACTCAAAACCCTGTTCTTCATTTCAGAACCAAGCATATTGACATTAGATACCATTTCCTTCGCGACCATGGTCAAAAGATAGATATCTCCATGCATTTCATTGGAATTGACAAACAACTGGCAGATATCTTCACCAAAACGCTCAATGAACAACGCTTTCTCACTTTAAGAAGTGAACTAGGTATGATCGATCTAAATGCTTAATCATTATACATCATAATTTATTAGGCATACAATTTAGGAGGAATCCACTTTATTTATGTCTAAAAGTTTTTTTTGAAAAGTTGTTACTAGTTATCAAATTTAGGGGGAACCTTAAAATTGTACTTGTACAAGCCCAGTAACCGTCAATGATAAAAAACGTTTTATATTTGCATAGATCATCAACGCTCACTATTTATGCATGATAAGTTAGACGCTCAAACTTAAAAGACTTTAACTCAAGCGTCAAACAAAGTTTATCAGAACAATTTGTTAAGCATTGAATTTATTCCTTTCAACACTAAGTAAAGGTATCTATAAAATTATGCATTATTTTAAAATATTTAGTGACGTGATGGATAGACTCAAGGATTCATTTTGATCTCTACTCATGGGCTCCTATCAAATCGGACTGGCGGGTAATCAAAACTTTTCAAAATGAAGGTTTAGAGTCAGTACGTGTTTGTGTACATGTCAGTGTACCATGAGCGCGTACGTTACACTCTGAATATGCCAAATGTTTTTCAAAATTTACCTTGGACGTGAAATTTTTTATACATGGGAGTTACCAAATGTAACTTTACTTATTTTTCAGGATTTCACATCCGCAGTTAAAGCTAAAAATGGTTGAGATTCATCAATTTTACACGTGGCAAAATCATATTGATGAGAGAAAACGTAATTTTCAACTTTCTCATTTAAAAACAAATTTGCAGAAAAATTACTTTCACTTTTTACAAACTCTCTGCAAAATACTCTCTCTCAAGCAAAAACCTGTTTGAATCTCCACTCTCTCAGACACTCTAATGACACCAAAGAAATCCATCAACATTACTGAAAAGGCCATCAAGGTCACTGAGGGCCTAGTTGTAGATTGGAAGTATTTGTCCGAACAAACTGATATTCTGACGAGGGAGATGCTGGACTTTGTTGCCAAAGCCGAGTTGCAGACATTCTTGACCAGATATTCCTACTACTTTGCCGATGAAGTGGCTACCTTCTAGAGAATTGGAAAGCTTTCAGAGGACAAGAGCTCTCTTTCTTGCTACTTCTCCTTCCCAAAGAAAAGTTTTATTCGGGAATTTATTTTATCCGCAGAGTCCATAGCCAAGAACTTCAAATTGCCGAATCAGGGTGAGGCTTTGGAGTCTATCTCTGCAAGTCAGATTGAAAAAGCTTGGGTAAAGATCCGTTACTATGACACCGTGGAGTATAAGCCCAACTTCAATAAGAAGGATGTTCTGCCGAAGTACCATCTATTGGTATACTTCTGCAGTTTTTTATTGAATGCAGAGTGAAAACATTCAACAAGGTCACCCCACTGCAATTTCAGATGATGACTGCCATACTCATGGATATTAAAGTTAACTAGAGTGAGTATGTGTTCGGAAGATTTAGGGATTGTTTGGAGACAGTCAACAAGCCCTATGGAGTTGTTTAGAGTGATCTGCTATATAAAGCAGATTGCGTTAATTCAGCTGACCAACCTCTGGCAAAAGCTAAGTTTTTAGGGAAGAGGATCATGACTAATCTCCTCAACCCACCAAAAGTTGGTGGAGCGATGAAGCCTTTGTCTAAGTGCCAAGTTGTGCATGAAGTGTCCTACTGAACCAAAGAAGAGAGCTCCTAGAAAGCCCAAGGCTGCTAAAATTCCATCTCCTCCCAAGGATGATGATGACAAAGAAGAAATTTATGAGGACGTGGAAGATAAGATTCCACTAATCAAGAGGCGGAAGTTGGTCTCAATAATTAAGAAGATCAATTTTGAAGAAGAGTCAACTATTCCCGACTTTCCTACCAAAGCGTCTAAGCCTATTGAAGGGGTCAATTTTAAGAGAATATTTAAGAGACCTAGAGGCTCAGGCAAGCGTGAATCGGTTCCGTTTCCAAAAGAGCCTAAGATTGTTAAACCAAGCGTTCAAGTTCCAGAAACAGCTGCTGTTGAGACTAGTTCTCAAGGTAAGTTTATTTCTTCCCACAGCGTTTCTTTTCCTACATCTGTAGAAGATCCTGATTTTATAGAGAATATATCTTGTGCTACAACTCTCATTACAGATGCTGTTGAAGCACCAATTGATGTCCATTTGGATGTTAACTTGGAGAAAGTGGTTGATAGAGTAGGTGCCCTGCGCGCCAATTTTGGGTGCCATTTACTGTGTAATAAACTCTATAGAGACAATCTTTTATAATGAATGAAGTCAATTATATTTTGACATTCTTTGTTCTTAAATTATTAAATGCTTAGAACGAAGTCCCTTGAATCACACATGACGACGGGACATCATCGGACATCGAGAATGACCATGATGGAATATGTCTCCAAGGTCATTATTCTTAAAAGGCTCCAAGTTCGAGATGAGTCTGTCAAGAAATAGGGATATTGACAAAGACTCAAAGGACTTGCTTGTGTACATAGTTCTTAGAGAACATGCCTCATTCCATAGGCATAGATGTGCACAAGGGTTCTCATTTGGATAATGAGCGAACGCCAGGAAATTCATAAAATGGTTATCGAATATGGAATTTCCTGTAATCACGTAGGCATAAGAGTAATCCTTTAGACCCGAGGTTCCATTGTCACTTTGAGCATAGTCGATTATACTTTGATTTATCTCATGATTCTATCGCGAGTCATTATATGGAATATCTTGGGTATAATGTGAATATGTGTCTGTTAGGAATTTCATGTTAGATGTTTTGATGATGACAATTAGGACCTTTGTTAGACCCCAAAAATATGTAAGTTTGTTTTTCAGCTTTGAAGCGTTAGATTTGTAATAGGCTTTGTTTTATTTTTATTCTAGATTGTTAGGCTAAGTAGTCTTAGGCTAAGCGTCTGATAATTTCTGAGTGAGTTTATCAGAAGTATAGTTTGAAGACTCAAGCGCCTAAAGTCTGAATAAAGATGAAGATTCCAAGCGTCTAGAATGACCAACTATTCCAAGCGTTACCTTATGGATCGAAGTAATTCAAGGATTGAATAAGCGTCTATCAATGACTGATTTCACCTGAATCTATTTCTAAGACCAGAAGGAGTTTAATGAAAATATTCTCAAAGCATTAAATACCAACGGGCATTTAATTCAAATGCATTAAATGCTGATAAGAGCATTAAATGTGATAAGCACTTTCAGACGTACGAAGAAGCCACCCTATTAGACTGTCAACTATTCAAAGATTGCAGCACCAACTTTTGTGCAACAGATTTTCAAGAAAAAGGACAAAAGTTGTTCACTCGCGAAAGTGAGAGACACGCGCCCTTGCATGTGTCAAACGGACACTTTTTCCAAAAATGTCTATAAATAGAACTTCAACAAAAAGCCAAACATAGAGAACAATTATCAAGTCGAATTGCTGTTGCATTGAAGTCTCATTCCTTACAATCTCATAAAAGCCAAAACTTTCAAGAAAACATTCTCTTTGCTTTTCTTCAATTCCTGAGACAGTCAATCCAAATATCTCAAACATTCTTTTCGGAGAAACCCACATTACTACTAAGATATTCCTAGTTGTTTGAACTTTATCAAAATCAAACAAACCTTTTAGAAAAACCCCTATCCAAGCCTCGCCATTTGTGTAAAGTCGAAGTTGGATACTTACCTTATTTCTGGGTGAAAGAAACAAGGGGATTGAAGTGATTTGGAGCAAAAATCTGTGTGATCAAGGAGCTCAAGTCATCGACATCCATCTCTCCCGAATTTGTAGAAGATTCTGTGTGATTCTTTGAGAATCATTTTAGTGGATTGCCTCCAAGTGTTCGAGGAGAAGAAGGACGTAGTTGGGATTACACCACCCAACGAGCCTTACAAATATTGTGTCATTTACTTTTCAGTCAATTCTCTTATCTATCATATCATTACATAAACTGATTAAGTAAAACACAATCAAACGCTAAGCAACAAAGAAACTTCTTGTGACGCTAAAGCTTTTAAAAGAAGACTACAAAAATCATTTTGATGTGCTAACACTGATTAAAGAACTGAACGCTTAAGCCCACTCGGTTAAAGTATTTAAGTCTTGAAATCTAAGTTAACTTTATGAAAACAGTCTTCGTTAGACGTTTCACCAAAGCGCCTATATTTTAAGTGAACGCTTAAGTTAAGCGTTAGACACTTCAAGCGTCCAAAAACCATTTTAGTACGGAATCTTTTGAAGTCGAAAAAGACTTCAGGGTCTATTCAACCCCCCCCCCTTCTAGACCCTTTCGTATGCCACTTGGGACCAACAGTGTCAAAGTACATGAGAGACCAAGATGGGATCCATCACTGATTTAGCAAATCAGACGTTTCCTATGTAAATGCTTAAACGAATCGATTCAAGGAATCTTTGGCCAAAGTATGGGAATCCAAAGAGGCGGAGTGTTTTCTCGTTTGGATTGCATAAATCGATATCATGGAATAAGGGATACATAGTGATTGGGTCGTAAGAGTTTCGACTAAGCCATTACTCGAGATTCCAATCCGGGAAATATGATGGAAGGATCTTACTTATGCAAGGATTGTGGTTATGATAGGTTGAGGATCTTGAGTATCTTAACATCGTTTGTGTCTAGGTCTTCGGGCCCCATTGCTAGACAGTAACCTCGATTCGTAGGTACCATGATATTGAGGGAAATGATACATGGTTTGATTAAATCAAGGAGGATTTAATCTAGTACTTTCTAAATATAGAAAGGTACAATGGCACTTTTGGAAAGTGTACTTACTACTAGAACAGGGGTCACACACTTACTCCTGATGTTCCTGCTTAAAGGATATGATTAATTAACTTTGGAAGTTGATGTGAAATTAGGAAAGTCTAGTGCTTGCCTAAAGAGGAATATTAATTAATTGGTTGAGGATCAATTAATTAGACTATTTAATTAGTCAGGTAGGATTAATTAATTAATGGACTAAGTAAAGTCCAAGGGTTTTATTTAAATAGTAGAGGAAGTAAAAAATTAAATAAAATTAAAGAAATAAATGGAAATAATAATTAGAGTTGGACTTTAATTATTATTGAATATTTAACTAAATGGTTGGACTATTTAATTAAACAAGGAGTCAAAAATTAAATCAAGTTGAATAATTTTTTTGGATTCCATGACTATGAGGGGGCGGCCATAGTGGACGAAAATTAGGACGGGATTTAATTCCTCTCCACGTCTTGATCAAATTGGAATCAAGGTAATATTTAGGAGAGAGAAAGGGAACAAGTTAGCTTGAAAGCTAAGTTTCTTATTTTTAAGAAACTCCTTAATCGAGTTTGACTAGGAATAGATGAAAGTCAAATCTTGGAGATTTGATTTCATCTTGACTTCCAAGTAAACTAGACCTAGGAGTCTCTCTATAAATATGTGTGTTAAGAGAAACCCACACACTTGAATTTTTGGAGCAAATTTTTGTCCACCACATTGAAGAAAAGAGAGAAATTTTTATCTTCTTGTTTTGCCAAAAACTCGCCCCTCACTATTTATTTCTTGTCAAGGTTTTGCTCATGTGTTGAGATTAACCTTTCACAAATATTCCTACCTTCACATATTAAGCCTAGATTAGATCTAGAATTATTATATAGGCTAGCACCAAATATAAATATTGGGAACTATACGGAGGTGTGTATACATCTTAGAGGCGAGACAATTGGATCGCTTAAAGATACAAAGGAACAAATCGATGCTTGAAGTTTTCGAGGCGGCCGACGGTTTTTCTTGGAGATTAGTTCAAGGGAATATTTATTCTGGTTGAAAAGATCAAACACTTGTACGAGGGAAAAAGCGCGAAAGGTATTTCACGTAGTTAGTTTTTCTCGTTATTATTAGTTTGATTAAACCGGCCATTAATCCTATTTCGGGGTAGGATTATTAAAATTTTTAAAATTCCGCTATGCTAATCTACCCCGGGGCTTACCCAACCCAACAGTGGTGGCCATTGCCAAAGAAGTTGTAGCAGAGGCGCTCTCTGAAACTCAGAGTGTCGCTGTGGATGTCGAGAGACCTACTACAGAAGGGGTCCAACCACCACTTCTCTCAGAGGTTACAATAGAGGCACACTTGGATGAGGTGAGTGTTGCTGAAGACGCTACACAACTGAGGTATTTCTTCAAGCTGGATTCGGTGAAGATTGTTGATCATTCGATCAATTACATACCCCCAGCCGCTGAAGAAGACTTTATTCCCGCAGGCTACAATGAAGACAGATACATTATTGCGGAGAATGAAATTGCCATGATGGTAGACCATGACCATCTACTCAGAGTAGACTAATCTTGAGCGTGCGTATTATTTGGCCATTTCCAACGGTGAGGAAATTGATCAAGTGCCTACTTCAGTAGCTATATATGAGAAACGTCAAGGCCAAAGAACTCACCTAGCTGATGTGGAGTTGGCATATTTCTTGGACATGGGGCACAGCAAGCCATCTAGATTTGCTCCAAGAAATTACAAAATCAGGGTTTATGAGCGTCTCCCTATTGAGTTCTTCAATCCATCAGAGGAAATCTTGAACCACGATGGTTATTCGCATTTTCCAGAAGTGGTGCAAAGTGTTGCAAATCAGTATTCAGAAAATCCACTTCGTCTGTGGAAAAACAAGAGCATCCATATTGGTGAACGTGTAGCGTCCATCAAGGATTGCATTTAGGAAGAAGCTAAAAACTTCTTCAATAGCGTCTGGAATGGTAATTACCAAGTGGATCGCTATAAATTTGAGGCTATAAGAGATATTCACCATGAGGGCATAAAGGCCATATGCAATGTTGGAGCTGATTTTTGCATGAATGAAGTGACTTGGTGTGAAGCTTACATGGGAAACAAATATTCTTTTCAGGAGTTGGTCAACGCTCCGCATTTATTTGGCATAGGCATGCGTGGCAAGAAGCGTCGGTTTGCTAAGTATTGCCTCCTGAAGCGTTCGATGCGAGTAGAAACAATCTCTGACTTCACAAGCGTCAGACAACCTGCTGAGACCTTTCTACGAGCAGCGCTCAAAAAGCTTGCAGAAACTCCTTTCACCTTCTCCGGCAAAGCGTCCAGCAGCGGCACGCAGTCAGTGTCTGATTTGACTATTTCTCCTAGCCATTGTGATGAGAATATATGGCAGATTGTTAAGATTATGGCTCCAGTGAGGCATTTCGATCACATCTTCACTGCAAATTTGTGGAAAATAAATGGTTCAATCATTAATTCATTCATGGGTTACCCATTACTCATCTCTATCAGAAAAGAGCTGAGCGACCACTACTCATACGTCATTTCTTTGCTGGAAAGAAATCAGGCCGTTTATCCATACTTGGAGGAGTGTTACAGACTCTATGTTGCAAACACCAATCCTCCTCATCTTCCTACAAATTTCCTCATAGCCTTCTCTCTGAATTATCGCATGGACAGACTTTTTCTCATTCCCTAGGCGAAGTCAAGGCTATTTCCAAACCATGTGCTGGACATCCTAGGTCCAATGTGGGTTAGGGCCGTGGATAGTCCCCTCCGCACAATCATTCAAGACGCGTTGTCTCTACGAGCTTCTTGACAGTGCCACTGATTTTCGTACAGGCACAGCGCTCGCAAAGCTGAACTTTCAAGTTGACTATTATCTCCGCATGCTGCCAGTGCCTGTAGAAGTCCCTGTACCGGAAGAAGTCCCCTCAGTTGAGCCTGTTGTAGATATTGCTCCAGTGGACTTGGCTGCTTAAAGCGTCTAGACAGAAACAGAACCTTAAGCACCTACCGTGGACGCTCCTGCTGAAACTTCAGTTATTCTAGAGGTTGCAAGTGTTTCTGACGCTGAAATTGAGTGTGTACCCACAACTGATGAAGCGTCTCTACCACAGTCAAAGTTTGACGCTACATTTGCTGAGGTTGCAGAGTATGGTGACAAATTGGAACAAGCGTAAAGCAATCAACTCAACCCTCCCTTGAATCCTTAAAGACCACTTCCCAATTTAACCTGAAATCGGTTTCCCAAATTGTTATTCCAAAAAGATGGTGATCAGGAGTTTGTTAGGTATATGCCCTAGATGCCAATGAGGACAAATAGTTAGATTAGTTTATCTTATTATGTTGTACAAACTATTAAAATGATATTAATAAATGCATCTGTATTTTGTTCATATAAATCTTTATGGCATCTAAATAAGTATTGAACATATAGTCCATGTGAATAAAGGTTTGAGTCTTTGCCCTTTATGGAATAAAGACATGGCATGGGAAGAGTCTTACACCTTATCACTTAAAAGGGTTCGCAAGACGAAGAATCTTAATTGGGCATTAAGAGTCGACTTGTATGACACAGGCTCTGACGATGAGTGCCAGTCGAACACTATAGGGATAGTGGGAGCAAGTATCATAGATATGTCAATGGAATTGACATATTCAAACATGGCTCGTAGTAATCCGATCACATGGGCATATACTTAGTGACTGTCAATGATTGGATTACTAATCGTAATAGTATGCGTGAGCCTTAGACCTGAGGGTTCATGATCAATGTGCTTGTATTATTGGATCTGTTACCAGAGTAGTTAGGCCCATATCACCCGTCGGCGGGGTCGACCTCGAAGTGCGATATCAATGAGACAAGTAGTAGTTGATCAGTGATCGCCAAGATGTGATTCACTGTCTCGATAGTAAACGAGAAAGTATCCTGTGCGATTATAGGCTAATGAAATTATAAAGTCTTTGGCCAAAGCATAACAACTAACTCATGTGGGACGTTGAGGGTAGTTTAGTAATTTCATTATTCTATAATCTAATGCACAGTATCAAGTTTAGTGAGTTTGACATTTCCCATGACTCTCACTTGATCGGGATACGTCAGTGAAGGGCTTACACTCATACGGCATTTATGATCAAGAGGTTCGTAAAATGATTCGTTCATTTTGTACTCAATTGGGTTACAATGTGAGTCCACGGGACTGGCTAGGTGACACTCACATCCTTAGGTAATTCCTCCCTTTGCCAATTGAGACGAACCTAAAGAGTCGTGCTATAAGAAACAAACGGGATGTATCTTTTTGTGTAAATCTTTTAGAAAGAATTAAATGGACTGATTGATTTAATTAGAATAAATCAATTAATTAAATATTAAATTAAATTAAATTAAATTAAATCATTTAATTAGTATATTAATTAAAAGGTATTAATTAATAGTATATATTATATTTAAATTGGATTTATATTAAATATATACAGATGGGCTAGAAATTATACAAGCCAATTAAAAGCCCACCCAGTCCAAGGAAGCACTTAGGGTTGGAGTAGCCTCCAACTTGTTCCACAAGCTAGTGGAGTTTAAAATGACTCCTATAGTGGAACAAACCCTAAGACAAGAGAAAAAGGAAAACAATACGTTTTTACACAACACAAAAAGAAAAGAACTCTCTCCCCCCTTTCCTCTCTAGCCGTCCACTGCTGCGAAGAAGGAGAAGTTTCGGGATCTTTGGAAGGCTCGTTTGGAGTGAAGCTTTAGATATAGGAGCCCTTGGAGGATTGCTGTTCTGCAGAATCAGTAAACGAATCAAAAAGGTATTTTTATTCGTTCTATTTTTCGCGAAACCCATTAAAAATCATTAGATCTATTTTTTTGATCTGCCGGTAGGAATCCCCGAATCTTCCGCTGCAATGCTCTGTTTTCCTGTATAGGATTCCTAACAGTGGTATCAAAATCGACTTAAACGGGTCTGATGATTTTTGCGTTTAAGATTATGTTGGTTAAAATTAGATTTTTAAAATTTGATTTTATATGCTTAATATTCGATGTTAAAACTGAAATTTTGAAAATATTCATCGCCTTCAAATCGTCGCACGATTACATGTTTTTCCGCCGCCGGCAACGGCGAATCGGGGTGGCACCACCGTGTGTTTTTGAAGCACACGCGAGCACCACTGCTGCTCGTGTAATTAGAAAAACAAAAAAAAAAGGGAAAAGGGGGTAGGGTGGAGGCGCTGATTTGCGCCGCCACCACGGCGACGGAACTAGGGCGGCATCAGTAGCCCTAGGCGTGCTGGGCCTTAGCCCGGTGCACGCTCCGTGCGCCCTTACGGGCGCTGGGTATATTAATATATATATATATATTTATAATTTTTAATATTTAAATATATATATATATAAATTAATAATTATTAGTGTTTGACCCTAATAGACAAATTCGACCCGTGATTTGTCAAAACCCTTTTTCCCTAAAATATTTTTCTTAAAATTAAATTGGATTTAATTAAGTTAAAATTGGATTTGACTTTAATATTAAATTGGATTTAATAATATCACAAATTAAATTGGATTTTTATTTAGGATTTGCGATGACTAAATAAATAGGATTTATTTTTGGTTGATTATATTTTTCCAAAATAAATTAGGAATAAGTTTGACTTATTTCCTAAATAATAAATTGGATTTATTTCCTTTTAAAATTAAAATTAAAATCCATCTTTTCTAATTAAATTAGATTTAATCGGTTTTTGAATGTTTTTTTGATTTTAAAGTCAAAACCAACATAAACTTAAATAGTTTTCTTACATGCTTTGATGTATGCTGTGGTGGATGCTTCCATGGACTTAGGGTTTTACTGCTTTTGTATTATCTGGGTTGTATTGAGCAATTGCCCCCCGGTTTGTACTTTTAATTTTGGTTGTATGATGTATAGGGTGCTTTCTGAGTTGTGTATAATAGAGGTAGGACATTTTTTAGCTTGGAGCCTGAAGATCTATTAGAAATTAGATTTGTAATGGACCCCTATCCCCCTGATTGATCTATTGGCTTGGATCAATCTAGAATGTCCATGGAAATGCATGTTGTTAGAATTACTAGGTTTTTCTATGTATGGATGATTATAATCCGTATATGCGCGTAATAAATTAATGTGCAAAGTGAGACCTTAATTTTTCAAAAATCCTCCCACGTTAAATACTAAGTAAGTAGGGGATATTGGATATCCTGGCTCTCCATCAAGCTTGGAAAAGATGGGATTATGAGTTATGCATGGCATAGTCCCGACTAATGGGGGTTATGCATTAATTCATAATCCATATCTCTTCAAGTGCATTTGATGCTATCGGTCGAAGCAAATCTTATCCCATACACCGTTACAGGTTGTAAGATAAGATTCAACTGTTAGATCGATAGGAGTTGATGGGAAAGTACTTAGATGGGTCACCACCAATATTTCGTTACAGGCCGAGGTTGAGTGATCCATGAGCCAAAGGTAGATTAAATCATCAGTAAAACTGGTTGACATGGCATGTCACTTCAAAAGTTCCAATGAGCCATACATTGTTACAGATTGCAACTCATTGAAATTTTTGAAGAACAAAATCTTTCCAACGAGATTTCCGTTCATTGCAGGGGGAGTGCAATGGTTCAAAAAATGTAGTGGGAGCCAAGTAAAAAATTAAAGTCCTAATTTTTACTTAGGTACAACATAATTATCTAATTGAATCTTGGTTAATTTTCTGTAGTTATATTATCTCTCTCAAAATGGTTAATAACTCGTTAAAAATGCTTGAGAAAAATGTCCTCACTGGACCAAGCTACGGTGACTGGGTCAAGAGGCTAAGAGCTGGTCTCAGAAAGAAATCACTTGAGCATATTTTAGAACAAGATGGTCCAACTTTCCCTGGGGCTGAAAATGGAACATCTGTTCTCAAAATTAACAAGAAATGGAATTTTGATGCTCAAAAGGTCACCAGTTACATGTTGAAGTCAGTGAGCAAGGAATTGAGATATATTCATTTGGAAATGGATAATCCCAAATCCATCATGCTTCATTTGGAGGAAATGTTCGGGGAACATGGAAAATCAATATGGTATTATTTATCGAAGGAACTTTTCTAAGCAAGAATGGGAGAAAATGATGAAGTGGCAAGTCATGTTATGAACATGATATCCATGATTGGAAGACTCCAGACTCTACGAAGTTTCATGGATTTTCATCTACAAGTAAACCTTATTCTTCAATCTCTTCCCAAATCCTTTTCTGCTCTTGTCACTGACTTTGAAGTTGATGACCTGGGAGGTTCATTAATGGATCTTAAAGACAGACTTGTTCACATACAAGCTCTGATGAGGAGGGAATTGGAGGATGATTTACCTCTAAATGGACTGCTCGGCATAAAAATTACTTCTGATAACCATAGAAGGGGAAAGAAGCGCCCAAGGATTGCAACAACATGTGTTCACTGCCAAGAGGTGGACAATTGGAAAAATGACTACCCTAAGCTGAAAGCAAAAATTACTTCAGGTATAGAACTTAATGTTTAGAAAAAAATTGTTCTGTTACCATATTTTCAACTTCCTGGATTCTAGACTCTGGGGCTAGTGCTCACATATGTGTTATGAACCAGGAGCTGGAAAGAAGTAAGAAGCTGGAGCATGGTGAAGAGATGATCAATGTTGGCGGCGGTCATAGTGTAGTAGCCTCATACATTGGCACCACTTCCCTTAGTTTATCATCTGGACATTTATTATATTTAGACAATTGCCTTGTTTTGCCCAACGGGCTTAAGAATATTGTTTCAATTTCTGTTTTAGTCAGGAAAGGTTATTTATTTTCCTTTATGAACAATTCTTGTGACATTTATTTTAGAAATGAATGTGTTGGCAATGCGTCTTTAATAAATGGTTTATATTATATTATTGTAATGTCAATGCTGTGACAAGAAAACGCAGAATGTATGATACAAACTTGAGACATCTATGGCACTTGAGACTAGGTCATGTCGGGGACCAAAGACTATGCGAGTTAGAAAAGGATGGAGTCATAGACTCATTGGGATCAGATCCCTGTCCCACTTGTGAGTCTTGTATCCAAGGAAAAATGACCAAATCCCTCTTCACAGGGAATTTTGAAAGAGCCACAAAAGTCTTAGGTCTAGTTCATACTGATGTGTGTGGACCATTTGGAAATATGGCCCGCGGTGGCTTTCAGTACTTCATTACATTTACCGATGACCATTCTAGGTATGGCTGCATGTATTTAATGAAGTACAAGTCTGAATCATTTGAGAAATTCATTGAATTTAAGACTTTAGTCGAAAACCAAACCGGGCATCATATCAAGACACTTCGGTCTGACCGCGGTGGCGAATATATGAATGTGGAGTTTGACCAGTTCCTTCAGGAACATGACATACTGTTACAGCTTACTCCTCCAGCAACTCCACAATTAAATGGCGTAGCAGAACGAAGGAATCGAACACTGTTGGACATGGTTCGATCCATGCTCAGCTACACAGATTTGCCTATTTCACTGTGGGGACACGCGCTGCTTACAGCAACTCACATTCTGAATAGATGTCTCTCTAAATCTGTTCCTAAAATACTGTATCAGATATGGCATGGAAGGAGGCCTAATCTAAAACACATAAGAATATGGGGTTGCCCAGCTTACGTGAAAAAGACCAAGGCAGAGAAATTGGAGGCTAGGTCCATGAAAGGGCGATTCGTTGGATATCCCGAGGATTCCATGGGATACCTTTTCTACCTTCCCGACGATCAGAGAATCATTGTTGCCTTACAGGCAATCTTTCTCGAAGAAGAATTCATTCGAGAAGGAGGAGTTGGTAGAAGTATTGTTCTACAAGAACAAAATGAATCCCTTGTGGAAGACACTGTTCAAGAGACCCAACCCGACCCAGAAACGACACAGCCATCAGTCGCAGGTCTACTAGTGTATCTCAACCGCCTGTGAGATATGGTTCTCTGCTACAAGGAGAGCATAATTTGCATGCAGTAGCAAAAGGAAACCATGGAGACGATCCCTCTAGTTATGACCAAGCAATGATGGATATGGATTCTGCAAAATGGCATAAAGCTATGAAAGTGGAAATGGATTCGATGTATTCGAACCAAGTCTGAAATCTAGTAGATCTTCCCAAAGGTATTGTGCCTATTGAATGCAAATGGATCTATAAGAGAAAGTTAGGTCCGGATGGCAAGGTGGCTACCTATAAGGCCAGGCTAGTGGTGAAAGGGTATAGTCAGAAGGAGGGCATCGACTATGAGGAAACCTTTTCACCAGTAGCTATGATCAAATCCATTAGAATTCTACTTTCAATAGCTGGATACCTGGATTATGAAATCTGTTAAATGGATGTGAAAATCGCCTTCCTGAATAAATTCCCCGAGGAGGATATCTGTATGGAGTAGCCCAAAGGTTTCATATCCAATGCCGATTCTCATAAGGTCTGCAAGTTAAATAGGTCCATTTATGGACTGAAGCAGGTCTCTCGCAGTTTTAATCTTCGTATTGACGAAGAAGTACAAAACAACGACTTTATCAAAAAAGAGGATGAACCATGTGTCTATAAAAAGGTCAGTGGGAGAAAGATATCATTCCTGGTACTATACGTGGATGACATTCTACTTATAGGGAATGATGCAGATTTGCTAACTTCGGTTAAGACATGGCTTTCAAGCACATTCTCCATGAAAGACTTAGGAGAAGCCACCTATGTCCTAGGAATTCGAATCTATAGGGATAGATCGAATAAGACAATAGGTCTCTCCCAAGCCCTTTACTTAGAAAAAGTCCTAAAGCGATTTGGGATGGAAAAATTCTAAAAGAGGTCTTTTGCCCATGAGACATGGAATTCATCTCTCCAAAAAGATGAGTCCTCAAAGTTAGGAAGATCGAAGAGAGATGAGTACCATCCCCTATGCCTCGGCAGTGGAAAGTCTCATGTACGCTATGTTATGCACGAGACCAGATCTTGCATACGCTGTGAGCGTAGTAAGTAGGTTTCAAGCTAACCCAAGCAAAGAACATTGGATAGCCGTGAAATCGATCTTAAAGTACTTGAGAAGAACTAAAGATATGATCCTCACATATTGCAATGGAGAAATGAAAGTCGATGGTTATACTGATTCAGATTTCCAATCTGACATCGATGACCGAAAATCCACTTCTGGGTTCATATTCACTTTGAACGGTGGAGCAGTGTCTTGGAAAAGTTCCAAGCAAAACACAACTGCCGATTCGACCACCGATGCTGAATATGTGGCAGCCTTGGAGGTAGCCAAGGAGGCTATTTGGATAAAGAAGTTCATTACTAAACTTCAAGTTGTTCCTAGTATGGAGCTTCCGTTGCCACTATGGTGTGACAACAACGGAACCATCGCCCAAGGAAAGGAACCAAGGTCTCACAACAAATCCAAACACATAGAGAGGAGATATCACATAATTTGAGAAATCATTGGAAGAGGCGACATCGCCATGCCGAAAATAGACTCAGCGGACAACATAGCTGACCCACTCACTAAGCCATTGGCGCAGACGGTGCTAAAGCCACATCTTGAGAAGATGGGTATACGATACCAAAGCAATTGACATTAAGTGCAAGTGGGAGATTGTTAGGTATATGCCCTTGATACCAATGAGGACAAATAGTTAGATTAGGGTATCTTATTATGTTGTACAAACTATTAAAATGATATTAATAAAGGCATCTGTATTTTGTTCATATAAATCTTTATGGCATCTAAATAAGTATTGAACATATAGTCCATGTGAATAAAGGTTTGACTCTTTGCCCTTTATGGAATAAAGACGTGGCATGGGAAGAGTTTTACACCTTATCATTTAAAAAGGTTCGCAAGTCAAAGAATCTTAATTGGGCATTAAGACTCG
This sequence comes from Buddleja alternifolia, assembly GCA_019426215.1. Classification (NCBI taxonomy): domain Eukaryota; kingdom Viridiplantae; phylum Streptophyta; class Magnoliopsida; order Lamiales; family Scrophulariaceae; genus Buddleja; species Buddleja alternifolia. The sequence continues at coordinate 14,734,370 of CM033394.1, read as the reverse complement.
ACTTGTATGACACATGCTCTGACGATGAGTGCCAGTCGAACACTATAGGTATAGTGGGAGCAAGTATCATAGATATGTCAATGGAATTGACATATTCAAACACGGCTCGTAGTAATTCGATCACATAGGTATTTACTCAGTGACTGTCAATGATTGGATTACTAATCGTAATAGTATGCGTGAGCCTTAGACCTGAGGGTTCATGATCAATGTGCTTATATTATTGGATCTGTTACCAGAGTAGTTAGGTCCATATCACCCGTCAGTGGGATCGACCTCCAAGTTCGATATCAATGAGATAAGTAGCAGTTGATCAGTGATCGCCAAGATGAGATTCACTGTCTCGATAGTAAATGAGAAAGTATTCCGTTCGATTATAGGCTAATGAAATTATAAAGTCTTTGGCCAAAGCATAACAACTAACTCATGTGGGACACTGAGGGTAGTTTAGTAATTTCATTATTCTATAATCTAATGCACATTGTCAAGTTTAGTGAGTTTGACATTTTCCATGACTCTCACTTGATCGGGATACGTCAGTGATGGGCTTATACTCATATGACATTTATGATCAAGAGGTTCGTAAAATGATTTGTTCATTTCGTACTCAATTGGGTTACGATGTGAGTCCACGGGACTGACTAGGTGACATTCACATCCTTAGGTAATTCCTCCCTTTGTCAATTGAGATGAACCTAAAGAGTCGCACTATAAGAAATGAACGGGATGTATCTTTTTGTGTAAATCTTTTAGAAAGAATTGAACGGACTGATTGATTTAATTAGGTTAAATCAATTAATTAAATATTTAATTTAATTAGATTAAATTATTTAATTAGTATATTAATTAAAATGAATTAATTAATAGTATATATTATATTTAAATTGGATTTAAATTAAATATATACAGATGGGCTAGAAATCAGACAAGCCAATTAAAAGCCCACCCATTCCAAGGAAGCCCTAAATGGGGCGGCCACTTAGGGTTGGAATAGCCTCCAACTTGTTCCACAAGCTTGTGGAGTTTAAAAGGACTCCTACAGTGGAACAAACCCTAAGACAAGAGAAAAAGGAAAACAATACATTTTTACACAACACAAAAAGAAAAGAACTCTCTCCCCTCTCTCCTCTCTAGCCGTCCACTGGTACAAAGAAGGAGGAGTTTCAAGATCTTTGGAAGGCTTGTTTCACGTGAAGCTTTAGAGACAGGAGCCCTTGGAGGATTGCTGTTCTGCAGAATCATTAAACGAATCAAAAAGGTATTTTTATTCGTTCTATTTTTCGTGAAACCCATTAAAAATCATCAGATCTATTTTTGTGATCTGCCGGTAGGAATCCTCGAATCTTCCACTGCAATTCTCTATTTTCATGTATAGGATTCCTAACAAAGTTTACTCCAATCCTAAGAGAAGTATTAGAAGAAGTGTGCGATCATGTTGTACAAAGCGCAAATGCTCTCCAATAGATTAAAGAAGGCCTTGCAAAGATCGAATCACAAAATTTGGACACTCAAATTGTCCACATGTGCGGAGCTGCTCAAGCTACTGTTGCCGAAAGTCTCAAAGCATTTCAGGAAATCGCTGACGCTAATCGTGCAACTCAGATTGAAATGAAAGAGCACTTTGACAAGCGCTGTGATGATCTGGCTGCATCCATTTCTCAGATTATTCATCAGCTCGGTATTCTAGCAGAACACATTCAAAGGACTGGTATGGAAATAAGAGGGAAAAGAGAAAAACGCCAAGTTCAAGAGCTACCAGTTCATCTGCAAAGCATTTGGAACTTCAGCAGGTACTTACTCAGAGCATTCAAAGTCAGATTCTTCCTCCTCCTCCTCCGCTGAATTTTGAATCCCATTACCCTACTTGGGTTGCTGCTTGGAGTGCCCAGTCGCAGATCTGGGTTTTCTCCAATCATGCAAAGTGCTGATTTGCCAGTGCTGTCTCAAGCGTACCTTGAACAATTCGACGTTCCGATTGAACGAGCAACTCTTCCAGAGCCAAGTGATCAGAAAATACTTGCTATGGAGAAGCAGATGCCAGAGTTTGACCAAGCGTACAGAATTTGCCTAAGGCATATTGGCATTGATCCAGCAGAATGGGATAAGGCTGGATTACTTTCGAGAAGAGAAGTAAAGATGAAAAGAAGAGTATCATCAATGCAGACCATGTTGTGATGAAAGCTCTAGATGATCAACTTATTGAAGCAATCAGAGCAGAAATAGCCAGAAGATACAACTTGATGAAGAAGCGCATGTGTTAAATTATCTATATTCTTGTCTCCTTTGTATTTTTTATTTTTAGTTGTAAATGCTATACCTTCATTGATATTGATATATATATATATATATATATATATATATATATAAAGTGCATTTCTAGCTAAAACATCTCGTTGAGTCTTTAACTAACCTTAACTAACATTATCTGACCTTATTCAAAGCTAACTTTTATATTTTGGCTGTCTAACTCTTGAACTATAAAAGAGTAAGTATTGCCATCATCAAAAAGGGGGAAATTTTTAGGAAATTTCTTTTTAGATGTTTTGATGATGACAATTAGGATTTATGTTAGATCCCTAAATATGTAAGTTTGATTTTATTAGAAATCATGTATAGGCTTTAAGTCTTAGATTTGTATAGGGCTTTTTTTTATATTTATTTTAGAATGTTTGGCTAAGTAGTCTTAGACTAAGCGTCTATATTATTCTGAGTGAGTTTATCAATTGTTAGGTCAGAAGATTTAAGCATCTGAAGTCTGAATGAAGATGAAGATTTCTAGCAAGCGTTTAAGCATCAAGCTATTCCAAGCGTTAATGTAAAGATTCAGCTAAGGATCATTCAGTGTTGAATGAGCGTCTATCAAGACAAGATTTTACCTGAATTTATTCCAAAGTCCATAAGGATTTTAATGTAAATATTCTCGGAGCATTAATGTTCAACAGGCATTAATTTCAAATGCATTAAATGCTGATAGGAGCATTAAATGTGATAAGCACTTCAGGATGTACGAAGAAGCCTTCCCATTGGACTGCCAACTTTACAAGTCTGCGGCACCAACTTTGTACAGCAGAATATCAGGGAAAAAGAATAAACGTTATTCATGCGTGAGAGTGAAAGACACGCGCCTGATCATGTGTCCAACAGACACTTTACCCGAGAAATTCTATAAATAGGATTTCAGCAACAAGCCAAAATACAACAAGAATCTGACAAGCCAAAACTCTGTTGCATTGAAGTCTCAATCCTTAAACTTTCAGAAAAGCTCGAATATCAAGTCAAACATTCTCTTTGATTTTCTCCAATCCCTTAGACAGTCAACCGATATCTCAAACATCTTTTTCAGAAGAACCTTACATTACTATTGAGATATTACAAGTTGTTTGAACTTCCAAAAGTCAAACAAACCATTAGACAAAATCCTTGTCCAGCCTCGCGATCTGAGTGAAGTCAAAGCTGGATACTTGCATTATTTCTGGGTGAAAGAAGCAAGAGGATCAAAGTGTCTTGGAGCAGAAATTTGTGTGACCAAGGAGCTCAAGCCATTCGAATCCATCTCTCCCCTATTTTGTAGAAGTTTCTGTGTGATTTTTTGAGAATCATTTTAGTGGATTGCCTTCAAGTGATAAAGGAGAAGAAGGACGTAGTTGGGATTACACCACCCAACAAACTTCACAAATATTATATTCTTTACTTTACTGTCGATTTCATTTTTATCATATCATTGCATAATCGGTTAAGTAAACACATTGAAAAAATCATTCAAAACTAAATGCAACTAAGAAAAAGCGTTTTGATGCTAAAACCTTTCAAAAGAGAAACTTAACATTATTCCGAACCTTGATTAAAGAACTGAACGCTTATACCTAATTGGTTATAGTATTCAAATCTTGAGTCTAAGTTAACTTTATCAAAACAGTCTTCAAATAGTCTTCAAAACAGTTTTCAAACTTCGAAGGTCGAAAAATACTTCAGGGTCTATTTAACCCCCCCTTCTAGACCCCTTCGTATGCCACTTGGGACCAACATACTCCTTTATGTTTCCTTTCCCTTTATACTTCATGGAAACATGAGTACGTGAATAGAACTTGTTTTCAAATTTTCATTCCTGGCAAAGCACTTTTCAAGCTCCTTACGAAACGCTTTAGCATTAGTCTCCTCAGATATTGTTGGGGGGAATCCTGTCGGCATGCATAGAGGAATACAAAAACAGATCCAGATTCCCAAATCAAGATCAATTCATGGCTTTCGTTGATTTTGAACAAGAAAAAAAGATGAATACGAAAAGCTTACCTTTTCGCGTATTCAATCTTTGATCCTCGCGAATCTTCAATCTTATCCAACAGTTCAATTGTACTGTCTCTAGATCATCACGCAGGAACGAACTCCAAAAAATCTCCGACTCCATCTCCATAGGTGGCTAGCGAGAGAGAGAAGGAAGAAAAAGATTTTCTCTGTATTCTATTTCTGGTCGAAGAATTTCGCGTTATGTTTTCTACTATGTTCTCTGGCTTGTGTTGGAGGATTAAATAGATCCTCTAACTAAGCTCATCAGTACACGCCCATATGGGCTATTGGACAATAATTGGGCTATGTTGACCTAGTCAATTTAGTCCAATTAATTTGAGCAATTAATATTTAATCCAATTAAATACGTATTGATTAAATGAATATTAATTAATTAAATAAATAATCATTTAATATTCTAGTTTAAGTATTTAATTAACCCAGTTAATTAAATATTCAAACTTATTAATTTAATTTCCATTGTTTAATCTAATTAAACAACTAATTAAATTAATTTGTCCAATTAATTAATTCGTCCTTCCAATGACAAATTACCAAAACGCCCTCCAAATACAAGACTTCATTTTTCCACCAATTTCTTTATAAAGCGACTCTCTAGGTTCATCTCAATTGGCAATGGGAGGATACCAAAGGATGTGGGTGACACCTAGCCAGCATCATGGCCCCAGATCGTAGCCTAATCGAGTACGAAATGACTATGTCATTACGAACCTCTAGATTATGAACACAGCACGAGTATAAACTCTTCACTGACGTATCCCGATCGAGTGAGAGTCATGGAATATGTCAAACTCACAGGACTCGATGCTATGCTTAAGAATCATAGTAATATGAGATTACTAAACACGAGTTAGTTCCTCAGCTCTGGCTAGAGACTTTCAATCTCATTTACCTATGACCGCATAGGATACTTCACAATTACTTTTGAGATAGTGAATTCCCTCTTGGTAATCACCTCGTATGCTACTTGCCCATTGGAACACATTTCGAGGTCGACCCCACCTTTCAACAGGTGAATTGGGACTAACTAAACTAGTGACAAAATCTAACGTCATAAGCACACTATGAGCGTAACTCCTCAGGTCTAAGGCTCACACATACCTTCACAATTAGTAATTCAATCATTGATAGTCACTGATTAAAAACCCGAGTGATCGGATTACTACGAGCCGTGTTCGAATACACTAATCCCATTAATGTATCTATGACACACACTCCCACTATCACATAGTGTTCGACTGACACTCCTTTATCAGAGCATGTGTTATACAAGTTCATACGAATCTCAATTGGGATCTCAATGCCCAATTGAGATTCTTCGACTTGCGAACCATTTAAGTGATCAAGTATCAAACCCTTCTAGTGCCCATCTCTTTAACTATTATAAGGAGTGCGAAAGTTTGCCTTGACACACGTGGACTAGTTGTTCATTTAAGACTTTATGGATGCCATCAATAATTATACGAACAACATATTGTTGCCTTTACATTAATTAGAGGTTCCACAATATAAACTCGTGCCTTATATGCTAACTCCTCGTTGGCATCGAGGGCACATTCCCAACAATTGTGCCCTTGAATGCTTCTGGAATTGCATGTTTTATGATCATGAAACTATTGCGATTGAGCGGTCCCACTTTTCTGTTATCCTCTTATCATCAGAGGTACTTGTAGCCGTAAGATCAGTGGATGCGACTCCATTAGTGCAAGGTCTAGATCCATGCAACCGAGAAATTTCATAATGTTCTCTTTTCTATCCTTAAAGTTCGTGTGATTAAGCACCTGAATGGAGTTGATACTAGCAGATACCAATGCAACAAAAGTATTAACTGAATAGAGAACATAATACTAAATAAGCTCACATAAAAGAACTGAAACTTTGAGAAGATAACCATAAATAGATTCAAAATGACAAATGTCATCACAAGAAAATCGGTGTAACATTGTTTCTAGTCTTTGAAAATAGAAACAACTTATAAATGATTTTATTTATGTAGCGATCAAACACTGACAATAAGATCTTCGTCAAGACTTTCTTTGGACCGACTTGACATCCACATGGATACCTGATAATCGTCACATGTTTACCACCACTAGTATATTGAAATTTCTGCCGGACAATAATGACCTTCCTTTGGGCCGGTTATTATCCATATTAAAAACGCACACACAAACACCTTGGTATTTTGCATTCGAATAACCTACACAACAAAGGTTACTTTGGCAACATTTTCCTTCAGTTAATCAATTCGGAATAGCAAGCACATATTTAAAAGCATAACCCATGTCATGTTTGAATCTTTGATAAAGAAAAAATCCTGCCCCAAAATAATCTAGGCATAATCTGGAAGATTTGTCTTCCCGATTCATCACAAATGTTATGCTTCAACAAAAGTACTCATTAGCCCAAAATCATTCTCAAAAGGTGAATAAGCAAAAATTCATTCCCTGAATGATTTCATAGCACCACTAAATCCATGAGAATTTTTGATTATGCCTTCCAGTTGTGGTGTAGACCCTTCTTGAGTTTTCTTTAGATGATGAAAGTCTTAGAGAGGAAGGAAAGTAGTAATATGCTTCTCGCACAATTGAGAACCATAACCCCTTACATAAATAAGTTCAAACTTAATTGCCAATCAACCTATCATAAATTAGATCTAAGTCCTTGGGTGTCTACACATATTTAATTAGAACCCCATACTTTATATAAGATGACTTAGGCCCACATAACTTTATTGATCACTTATGATTAAACTGCAATGCATATACGTCTGTATGCTCGAATGCTAATACCTATATGTAAATGTACATGATATAGTCCACAAAATTCTAACATAACAAACACCCATTTGATAAAAAAATAGAAAATTCTAACCCGCTCTTGGGTCGACCACACTTAAATGTATTTTACATTGTGAGTGAATTACACCTGCTATATGATTGAACAACATTTTGTGAAATACACTTGGGAATGACCGAGTCTGGAGCGGACTATAATTTCCCAAAAACTAAGTTCTGCCAGCACGGAGAATGTCAAATAACTACTTTACTTTTGGTTCAAAAAACAAAACTAAAAAATAATGGTAAATCAAATCTAATATTCCTTTCGGCTGTGGTTCAAGTGCCCAATTTAAGGTTACACTAAGTGGATTCGGAGGTACGCATCGCATCCAATGGGCCAGTGATGTGACAAATGGTATTAAAGTCATTCACCAGTCAAAATTTTTGGAGCTAAGTTCTATAAGGAACAAAGTGCTACAAGTTGCGGGAGACACGTCTTGAACATGGTATGTGAAAAAGTGTTACGCATGTGAGAGTCACCTTTTGAACTCATGGGAGACATTGCTAGAGTCATGATTCCTGGTGATGGGTCCTGACCTGAGTCATGTCGCGTTCTGAAAGGGTGGGGGGTGAGGGGGTGATTGTGATGTCCAGCCATAATTGTTCCACACGGAAAAAAGAAAGAAAAATGGAATGTTTTATAGATATTGTCTAAGAGCTCAAGTGAAATGTTGGATATCCCTTTTGGGCTGTGGTTAAAGTGCCCAATTTTAGATTACACTCAGATGGGTTGGGAGGCACACAAAGCATCTAATGGGCTCATGTGCCCATGGTGTGACACGTAGACCCCTTGAAGTTTGGTCAAATTACGTGTGCCCAAGGTGTGACACGTAGACCCCTTGAGGCTTGGTCAAATTACAGATAAACCCTTCTTATTTCTTAAATTACATACCTCTTCACATATGCATCCTACATACAGAGGACTCCTCCGGTAACTCTCCAGCCTTCAAATTCATTGAGGCTTCCTATTTTATCCTCTAGTGCTTCTACCAATTATGTGAAATTCAAAAATGCATTTGGGTCTAAATGTGATATTTTAGATAAGTTTAATAGAACAAAATTATAATTGCTTAAAAATTAGATGTTGGTCCCAAGTGGCATACGAAAGGGTCTAGAAAGGAGGGGTTGAATAGACCCTGAAGTCTTTTTCAACTTCAAAAGATTCGTATTAAAAAGGATTTTGGATGCTTGAAAAGTAGACGCTTGAAGTGTCTAACACTTGACTTAAGCGTTGACTTAACATATAGGCGCTTTGGTGAAGCGTCTAACGAAGACTGTTTTTAGAAAGTTAACTTAGATTTCAAGACTTGAATACTACAACCAAATAGGTTTGAGCGTTCACTTCTTTGATCAGTGTTAGCACATCGGAATAATTTTTGGAGTCTTCTCTTTGAAAGCTTTAGCGTCGCAGAAAGTGTATTTAGTTGCTTAGCGTTTGATTAAGTTTTACTTTATCAGTTTATGATATGTCAGAATGAATGCTAAAAGTAAAGTAAAGAACAATATTTGTAAGGTTTGTTGGGTGGTGTAATCCCAACTACGTCCTTCTTCTCCTCGAACACTTGGAGGCAATCCACTAAAATGACTCTCAAAGAATCACATAGAATCTTCTACAAATTAAGGACAGATGGATGTCGATAACTTGAGCTCCTTGATCACACATATTTTTGCTCCAAATCACTTCAATCCCCTTGCTTCTTTCACCCAGAAATATGGTAAGTATCCAACTTCGACTTCACACAGATCGCGAGGCTTGGATAGGGGTTTTTCTAAAAGGTTTGTTTGATTTTGTTAAAATTCAAACAATTAGGAATATTTCAGTAGTAATGTGGGTTTCTTCGAAAAGAATATTTGAGATATTGGTTGACTGTCTCAGGATTTGAAGAAAAGCAAAGAGAATATTTTCTTGAAAGTTTTGACTTTTCTGAGATTGTATGGAATGGGACTTCAATACAACAGCAATTCGACTTGATAATTGTTCTCTATATTTGACTTGTTGTTGAAGCCCTATTTATAGGCATTCTTGGAAAAAGTGTCCGTTTGACACATGCAAGGGCGCGTGTCTCTCACTTCCGCGAGTGAACAACTTTTGTCCTTTTTCCTGAAAATCTGCTGCACAAAAGTTGGTGCTGCAGTCTTTGAATAGTTGACAGTCTAATAGGGTGGCTTCTCCGTACGTCATGGAGTGCTTATCACATTTAATGCTCTTATCAGCATTTAATGCATTTGAATTAAATGCCCGTTGGCATTTAATGCATTGAGAATATTCGCATTAAAGCTCCTTCTGGACTTAGAAATAAATTCAGGTGAAATCAGTCATTGATAGACGATTATTCAACCTTGAATCATTTCTATCCTATAGGGTGACGCTTGGTGTAGCAGGTCATTCTAGACGCTTGGAATCTTTATCTTTATTCAGACTTCAGGCGCTTGAGTCTTCAAACTTTACTTCTGATAAACTCACTCAGAATATATCAGACGCTTAGTCTAAGACCGCTTAACCTAACAATCTAGAATAAAAATAAAACAAAGCCTATCACAAATCTAACGCTTCAAAGCTGAAAAACAAACTTACATATTTTGGGGTCTAACAAAAGGTCCTAATTGTCATCATCAAAACATCTAACATGAAATTCCTAACATTAGAGTTTATAATTGCATAATAAGTGACTAATCTAGGCAGTATACTAAATAAAGGTTATGGTAATGAATATTCATAATCCCAAAATTTATAATGAAGTCATGAAGTTGTAAGATAATGATTTGAAATTTAGGGAATTTCTTGATATATATATTAAATGACATAAAAAACTTCAAGTTTCTTCAGAATTTCTCAAAAGAAAATTTTACACTAATATATGTATTTGATTAACTCAGGTCCTAGGTCCTACATAAGCTAGCATAAAAATAGCTTAATTATTTGATAACAATACATTACATGAGCGGTTAAAGTTTGATTTCAGGCTATCGGGCTAAGCATAATCAAGCTCCACCTCGGATCACAAATTAACCGAGTTTATTTAGTAAGCTCAAATCCAACCCCTCTCACACTCATTAGGCTCGACTCAAATATAAGTGAATCGAACAATAAGACTTTGGGTATGATTCACTCAATTAATTAATGTATGTAAACATTAATTTTAATGTATGGCGTAGTTATATGAACAATTAAGTATTAACCATTATTAAGACATACATTGTATACTTAGTTAACATTTCCTTTGTTGTGGATTTGAGTGTTTTATTTAGGTGTAAATATAAAAATATTATTACCCAACCAACCAAATTTACATCACATATCAATCATGCAATTTACATAAGACATTACTGCATGTCCTTTAACCATCTAATTACCAAGAAGATCTATAAACAAAATCCAACAAAACCTTTTAACTTTGTAGAATATGTTCTAAGTACTATGTATCTCTGTGTCATTTACTCTACTTTGCACCCTGTAAATCTTAATTTCAAGTTTATTTTAAGTGATTCAAGCACACTATTCCGGTACTTTGCTTATTGAGTGAAGTGCATTTTGTTCATGTCTTCCCAAATTTTTGTACATCACACCTACCACACCTGTCCTGATAACAATTTGTTTAAATTTCCACCCTTTAAGTGCGTAAAGCAGACACCTTTTCCATTTCACAAAACCCCTCGGGCAGTTAGTAACATCCAACCATTTCAAAAACCCCTCAAGCAACTGTTTGGACCAATCGCACTCAAAGAACAAATGTTCTACAGTTTCTTCAACTAAACCACACAATGCACAGTTACAATCCTCAATCTTCAAGAATTTCCTCGCTTTGTCCTTTGTAAGCAATCTCTTATGCATAGCAAGCTAATTAATAAAAGCATGTTTTGGTAAATTCGTTATATTCCAAACCAGTGTAGCCTACCTGAATACATTTTGATCACCTCTTAACCATTCATAGCCACTCTGAGTTGTGTAATATCCTATTTTTTTTTTTTTTGATGGAATAATGTCCTCTTTTAGTATGCTGACACTTTTTCAATGTATATCCATCCCTAGATACTTTTTTCACTTTGTTAATCCCCCTCCAAGTCCAGCTACAGTATTGTGATGAACTGTAATCCCAAAATCAGTATTTTAAGATATACTCCAATTATACACTTAATCCATAGTCTGTCTTTCTTCTGGGCCAAGTCCCAGACTTATTTTCCAACAGCCAATTTCCACAACTTTCATCTTTTCACATTCAAACCTCTAAATTATTTTTAGAGCAAATTGTATACCAACTAATCACAGCCACTTATTTCACATTATTCTTTTTCTCCACCTCCATAACTTTTGATTGGGGTAAAATAAACATAACATTCCAATACACATGCAGGGACAACAATACAACATTAATTAATAAGACTCTGCTTGCATAGGAGAGATTCCTTGAAGTCCAACATGTTAGCCTAGCTGCAATTTTATACACAAGGGTGTGATAATCTATTTTAGTCCATTTAGTGGGGGTGTTGGTCCCAAGTGGAATACGAAAGGGTCTAGAAGAGGGAGGGGGGTTGAATAGACCCTGAAGTCTTTTTCGACTTCAAAAATTATTCGTATTAAAATTGGTTTGGACGCTTGAAAATGCGGGTGCTTGGCTGAGCGTCTACTGAAGACTATTTTATAAAGTTAACTTAGGATTCAAGATTTGAATACTATAACCAGTTAGGTTTAAGCGTTCAGTTCTTTAATCAGTATTAGCACAACAAAATGATTTTAGAGTCTTCTCGCTGAAAGCTTTAGCATCACAAAGTGTACCTTAGTTGCTTAGCTTTTAATTATGTTTGCTTAACAGATTTATGCAATGATGTGATAGTAATGAAATTGACTGTAAAGTAAAAAACACAATATTTGTAAGGTTCGTTGCGTGATGTAATCCCAACTACGTCCTTCTTCTCCTCGAACACTCGGAGGTGATCCACTAAAATGATTCTCAAAGAATCACACATAATTTTCTACAAATTAGGGAGAGACGGATGCTGATGACTTGAGCTCCTTGATCACACAAATTTCTACTCCAAGACACTTCTATCCTCTTGCTTCTTTCACCCAGAAATAATGCAAGTATTCAACTTCGACTTTACACAGATCGCGACGCTTGGATAGGTTTTGTTTCACGGTTTGTTTGATTTTTGGAAAGTTCAAACAACTTGGAATATCTCAATAAGAATATGGATTTCTTCGAAAAGAATGTTTGAGATATTGGTTGACTGTCTAAAGGATTGAAAAAAAGCAAAGAGAATGTTTGCTTGAATATTCTGGCTTTTCTGAAAGTTTGAGTACTTGAGACTTCAATGCAACAACAATTTGGCCTGTAATACGATGAGTGTTTTGGCTTGTTGTTGTAGTCCTATTTATAGACATTCTTGGAAAAAGTGTCCGTTTGACACATGCACAAGCGCGTGTCTCTCACTTCCACGAGTGAACCACTTTAGTCCTTTTTCCCTGAAAATCTGCCGCACAAAAGTTCGTGTTGCAGTTTCTGAAAAGTTGACAGTTTAATAGGGTGGCTTCTCTGTACGTCATGGAGTGCTTATCACATTTAACGCTTTTATCAGCATTTAATGCATTTGAAATAAATGCCTGTTGGAAATTAATGATCTGAGAATATTTGCATTACTCTCCTTCTGGACTTAGGAATAAATTCAGGTGACATTTGGTCATTGATAGATTCTCAATCACTATTGAATGATTTATGTCCTCAATTGATACTTGGACGCTTGGATTCTTCATTTTTCATTCAGACTTCAGACGCTTGAGTTCTTCAAACTTAACTCCTTGATAAACTCACTTAGAACTTTATCAGGCGCTTAATCTAAAAACTATTTAGCCTAACAATCTAGAATAAAAAATAAATAAAGCCTATACAAATCTAATGCTCAAAGCTTATACATAGATTCTAATAAAATCAGACTTAGATATTTTGGGGTCTAACATAAATCCTAATTGTCATCGTCAAAACTCTAACAAAAAATTTCCTAACAATTTCCCCCTTTTTGATGATGGCAATACTTACTCTTTTATAGTTCAAGAGTTAGATAGCCAAAATAAAAGTTAGCTTTGGTTAGTTAAGGTTAGTTAAAGTTAGTTAAGCTTCAACGAGATGTTTCAGCTGAAAAGCACTTTATATATCAATGAAAGTACAAGCATTTTACAACTGAAAAAAATATATATGTGACAAGAATATAGATAATGCAAATCAAAATCTCTAATGACTAGGTTTAACTTTGTATCACTTGGCCATTTCAGCCCGAATCACTTTAGTTATTTGGTCTTCCAGAGTCATCATCGCATCATGATCTTTGTCAATTACTAGCTTATTCTCTTCCTTTTGTCTCTTCTTGAAAGCAGCAAAGTGTTTGTCCCATTAAAACAGGTTAATACCAATATACCTTAGGCAAATCCTGAATGTTCGGTTGAATTCAGACATCTGCCTTTCTTCAACTATAAGCCTTGGATCAGTAGGCTCTGGGATAGACTCTCTTTGAAGAGGGATGTCAAACTGTTCAAGCCTTGCTCAAGAAGGCATTGGTAGATCAGGATCGAGTGCTACTGGAGGATTTCTTAATGTTCTATTGGACGCTCCAGCAGAAGCAATTACCCCAAAAGAAGTTACCCAAGATGGGTATGGGTACCTTTGCTCTACACTCTACGCAGGAAGAGGAGGACGTATCTGTTGACGGTTCGGTGGCGGCGGAGGATCCTGAGTTTTTGAACTAGATGCTTTTCTCTTCTCTTCTCCCTTATTGCCATCATCAGTCTGCATGAATTGTTTGGTGAGTAGACTGACTTGACTAGTAATCTGAGCCATAGAAGCTTTGAGATCATCAAAGCGCTTGTCAAAATGTTCTTTGATGGCTATTTGATTTGCTCGATTAACGTCAGCCATTTCTTGAAACACTCGAAGGCTATCAGCAACCGCGGTTTGAGCAGCTCCTTGCATATGGGCTGTTTAAGCATCCATATTCTGAGTCTCAATTTTGGCGAGATCAGTCTTGATCCAGTGGAAAGCTTCAGCATTCTGAGTTGCATGATTACTCACTTCCTCTTAAGACTGATTTCAGCAAAGGAGCAAATGCTTGATTCTCACCAGAAGGAAAAACTTGATGAGCTGGTCACTTGAATCTAGAAGTGGTCTTGAGAGATTCAAAGTCTGGTTGATAAGTTGGATCAAATACTGTGCCTTGTAATTCAGTTGAAAGAACAACGTCACCAAACTTTGGTAACTCTTGATACCACTTTTTGGCAAGAGAGAGAAGTTACATTTGGTAACTCCCACATATAAAAAAGTTTAAAACGTTTGGCATTTTCAGAGTGTAATGCACGCGCCTGATGGTACGCTGACACATACACAAATACGTACTAACTTTGAACCGTCATTTTGAAAAGTTTTTAATTTGCCCGCCAGTTTGATGTGATAGAAGCGTGTGAATAGAGTTCAAAATGGACTTTTAAGTCTATCCATCATGTCATTAAGCATGTCAAATTTATGCATGAAGTATATAGACAATTTTATATTAAGTGTTGAAGGGAATAAGTTCAACGCTTAACATATACCACCTGTTATATCCGTTGTAAGATTTATTTTGACGCTTGAGATTAAATTTGTTTTTATGTTTGAGCGTCCAACATATTATGCACAAATAATACTGAGCATTGATGATCTATGCATATGAAAGTTTTTGATCATTGACACTTATAGGTGTGTACAAGCACAATTTTAAGGTTCCCCTTAAATTTGATACCTTGTAACACTTTTCAAAATTCTTTTAGACAAAATGAAGTGGATTCCCCCTAAATTATATGTCTACTGAAAATATGATGCATAATGATTAAGCGTTTAAATCAATCATACCTAGTTCACTTCTTAAAGTGAGAAAGCGTTGTTAGTTGAGAGCTTTAGTGAAGATATCTGCCAATTGATTGTCAGTTCCAATAAAGTGCATGGAGATATCTTTCTTTTGAACAAGGTCACGAAGAAAATGATATCTAATGTCAATATGTTGTTCTGGAAGGAAGAACAGGGTTTTAAGTCATAGCTAGGGCGCTTTGCTTATCACAATGAATGGGGGTTGGACCTAGAAGTATACCATAATCTCTAAGTTGTTGCCTTATCCATAACACTTGTGGACAACAACTTCCTGCGGCTACATACTCGGCTTCAGCTGTAGAAGTAGCTATCGATTGTTGTTTCTTACTATGCCATGAAACTAACCTATCACTTAGAAATTGACATGTACCATTTGTACTCTTACGATCTATTTTGCAACCTGCAAAATCTGCATCTGAGTAACCAATTAGTTCAAAAGGAGAGTCCCTTGGATACCATAAGCCCACATTTTGTGTGTCTTTTAGGTACTTAAAGATTTTCTTGGCAGCAATTAAGTGTGACTCTCTTGGATCAGCTTGAAAGCGTGCACACATGCATACCGAAAACATAATATCAGGTCTACTAGCA
Organism: Buddleja alternifolia; assembly: GCA_019426215.1. Lineage (NCBI taxonomy): Eukaryota > Viridiplantae > Streptophyta > Magnoliopsida > Lamiales > Scrophulariaceae > Buddleja > Buddleja alternifolia. The sequence goes on along the minus strand of CM033394.1, from coordinate 14,718,751 downwards.
GTAAGATAAAGGAGTGATCCAATGATACCTCTATAATTAGTGATATCAACATTCTTGCCACTTTCATCTTTATCCAACTTAAGCGTTTGACTCATTGGAATGTTTGAAGATGATGCATTTTCCATACCAAATTTCTTAGAGAAAATAGCAGATACCCCCCCAAACTATTAGGTGATGTGCACTTTGCCCCTCAAACTATTAAAAGTTGCAGTTAACACCCTAAACTATCATATATGTGCACTTTGCCCCCTCGGTCAGCTATGGGCAGCACATAGGGGGCAAAGTGCTACAAACCGCATAGGTGAGGGGGCAAAGCGCACATCACCTCATAGGTGAGGGGGGCAAAGCGCACATCACCAGATTTTTTTATTTTTAAAATTTTTACTAACTTTTTTATTTTTGAAATTTTTTATTTTTAAACTTTTTTCATTTTTTTTTTTTATTTTCATGTTTCCGGATTTTTGTATTGTCTTTTTTGTTTTTAAAAAATTATGAATATTTGAATTTATACTTCTTTTCATTGTTTTCTTATATATTTTCATGTTTTATTTTTATTTTTCTTATTTTCATATTTGATAATTATTTATTTCAAACCTAAAAATAATATTTTAAGAAAATCCAAATAAATCCCAATATGCATGATTTAAATTGAATGATGAATGGGTAAAAATTTTCCTGAAGCTCACCGAGGGGGGTTAAGTTAATATTAAGAATATTTGAATTTCAAAAAAAGAAAAAATAGCAGATACCCCCCCAACCTATGAGGTGATGTGCGCTTTGCCCCCTCACCTAGGCGGTTTGTTGCACTTCGCCCCCTATATGCTGACCGAGGGGGCAAAGTACACATATATGATAGTTTGGGGTGTTGAGTGCAACTTTTAATAGTTTAAGGGGCAAAGCGCACATCACCTCATATTTTGGGGGGGTATCTGCTATTTTTTCAATTTCTTAATCATATCACGCGTATATTTAGATTAATTAATAAATATGCCATTAGGGCGTTGTTTAAATTGTAATCCTAAGAAGAAAGTTAATTCACCCATCATGCTCATTTCAAATTGTTCTTGCATCATTTTTGAAAACTTCTCACACAGACGCTTATTAGTAGAACCAAATATAATATCATCAACATAAATCTGGGCTAAGAGAGTATTTTCGTGATTGGTAATTTTAAATAACGTTGTGTCAACGCTGCCTTTTGTAAAGCCTTTACCAAAAAGGAAATTAGAGAAAATGTCATACCATGCTCGGGGTGCTTGCTTAAGCCCATAAAGTTCTTTATCTAGCTTGTAAACCATACACTTACCATGGCTGTTGATGAATCCCGGTGGTTGATCCACATATACATCTTCTTGGAGGTTACCATTCAAGAAAGCACTCTTCACGTCCATCTGATACACCGCAAACTTGTTAAACGCTGCATACGCTAGAAACATGCGGATTGCTTCAAGACGGGCGACAGGAGCATTTGTCTCATCAAAATCAATACCCTCTTCTTGGCAATAACCTTGAGCGAAAAGTATGGTTTTGTTCCTTATTACAATACCATTCTCATCCATCTTGTTTCTATAAACCCATCTAGTCCCAATAACTCCTTGGTGAGTTGGCCTTGGCACTAGCATCCAAACCTTACTACGCTCAAACTGATTAAGCTCTTCTTGCATGGCATCAATCCAACTAGGATCATATAACGCTTCATCCACTTTCTTAGGTTCCATTTGAGACAAGAAGCTAGCGAACATCGCCTCATTAAGTGTAGCGGCTCTAGTTCTCACAGGCGCTTCAATGTCTCCAATAATCTGCTCAGGTGGATGATCACGTAGCCATAGTCTATCTGGCTGGAACGGGTTAAGAGGTTAAACAAGCGCTTAATTCACTTGCTTAGATGCTTGACTCTTCTCTTGCGTAGGCGCTTCAAGTTCACAGATTCTACCTTGCTCTTGATGATCACTCTCTTCATGATCATCAGCAAATCTTACATTGTTATCCGAAATTACCTCACGAGTAATCTTAGGAGGGGGCACTAAGATCTCATCAACGTCGTTACTATCATCATCAATGGTAATCTTAGACGCTTGATGACACAGATCTTCAACTCCAACGTCATTCACATTTACCTTACTTGGTTCTTGGTACGCATCATCAAAAACAACATGAATAGATTCCTGTACCTTCGATTTGATCTTGTTTAGGATGTGAAATTTTTTTCCATTCTTGGCGTAGCCTAGAAAGATTCCCTCATCCGCTTTAGGATCAAATGTCTTTAGGCTTTGAGATCCATTATTATGAATAAAACATTTAGAACCAAAGACGTGAAAGTATGAGACATTTGACTTACATCCCTTCCATAGTTCATATGGAGTTTTCCCATGCTTTTTGTTGATCATGCAACGGTTTTGAGTGTAACATGCAGGGTTGATTGCTTCGGCCCAAAACCTAGGAGCAAGCTTGGACTCTGCTAACATTGTCTGAGCGGCTTCCTTGAGCGTTCTGTTCTGGCGCTTAACAACACCATTCCGTTGGGGAGTTCTGGGAGCTGAATACTCATGATGCATTCCATTCTCTACACAAAACTTCTCAACAACCTTGTTAGTAAACTCAGTACCGTGATCTCTTCTTATTCTTTCAACCTTAAGATTTTTCAATGTTTGAAGTTGTTGAATAAGTGTTGTTAACTTGTCACATGTTTCATCTTTGGATGAAAGAAATTCCACCCAGGGAAATCGAGAGAAATCATCTACTATCACCAAAGTATACCTTTTAACGCTCACACTGATAGTTTGAACAGGTCCAAACAGATCCATGTGAAGTAGTTCAAGTATCCTAGAGGTAGATAGATGAGGCTTTCTCTTGAAAGATGATTTAACTTGTTTTCCAATTTGACAAGTGTCACAAAGGCGATCCTTATGAAATGGTCCTTTAGGTAATCTCTTGACAAGATTTAGATTTATAAACTGAAAGATTGTCTTAAAGTTGAGGTGATTCATTTTTCTACGCTATAACCAACCCGTTTTAGATTCACTTTTAGCAACAAAACATGTTGGGTTGTTATCAATTGTTGAACCCCAATCTACCAAATACACATTATTGGTTCTTTTACCTTTCAATTTAGTAGATTTGTTCTTAGCATCGTTTATATAACAACATTCACTTGAGAACTTGACTTCAAAGCCTTTATCATAAAATTGATTTATGCTTAATAAATTATGCTTAAGACCCTCAACATAATAAACATCACTTATCATGATGTTCCCCCTATGCACAGTACCTATACCTTTGGTTTTACCTTTGGAGTTGCCACCAAATACAACCTGAGGACCATTGGCAGTTCGATAGATGATCACTAGATCCTTGGAGCCTATCATGTGCCTTGACGACCCACTATCGATGTACCAAACAGATGTATTGGCTCTAGCTCTAGGTACCATGACACGCGAAATCCCTAGCAAGTATACTAGGTCGTGCAATGTAATAAAGTGGACTATTAGCCCCGGGTGTATCGTCTCCACAGGGACAATTGGATTCGATGCTCGTAATTGCTATATTACCTAACTCTAAGCTAAATCAAATTGTAAGATGATGGATGGTTGAACTATGAAAATAATTAAAGACAACTAAATGATAAACAAGGTAATAAATCAAATGATTGGGCTATGATCCTACTATGTTCTATCTTATGTTCATAAAATCTAAATTACCCGGATTTTGAGAACACTATTGTTATGGCAAAACCCCCTAATGTATTCATTACTCAATCTCTTGAAATAACGATCCTATACTAGTTAACAACTTCCCATATCTCTATAGTGAAGATTGAACTAACTAACATGCATTAACGTTCAAAGGGATTCCTTGCTTCCGAAGATTCTACATTCACTCGGGTCATCTTATCACAAAAAGCCACACAACGCAATTGATTCTATCTCTAGTCAATTGTTACGTTATGATGTTTGATTTTTCGATCTCCCTTTATCTATCTCCTCTCGGTCTCAAGACAAAGCATTTTATCAAACACATGGTGATCAAGCATATGCAAGCATTAAGTATAAAATCAAACATGTAACAAGAATATAATAAATCTGGAAATTCATGATTCATTAAACACAAAATATTCACATAACCCAACCACAAATATACTTAGCTCATACTTACAAGAACAAGTGATTCAACAATTCTATAAGACATAGTTGATAAACTAATCAAAGAGAAAGAGTTGAGTTACTCCCTATTACAAAGTGTGAATTCAAGCTTTGATGATGAAAATGGCTCTCCAAGCTTCCTTAGGACTTCCCATGGCTTCTCCTAGGTGTTTTAGAACATGTCTCGCCTTTTGGTAAGTGAAGAATGCCTTATAAAGGCCAAAAATGGCGGATATAAAAAGTAGGGCAGCAGGAGAATCGGACCGCGGCACAAACATCAGCAGACCGCGGCACAATTAGTGCGAACCTTATTTTCTGAATCAAGACCTCGGTCCTGTGCCGCGGTTGTCTCACGCAGAATTCGCAGCTTTCGTATTTTCATCATAACTATCTTTACAGATGTCGGATTGAGGTGATTCATGTTGCTACGCGAAGCTAAGACAATAATCTACAATATTGGAGAAGAAACCTTAGTCTGATTCCGGCTGTAAAAGGACGAAAATCGCGTTTCTATATGAGCATTGTGTAAAATCTTTCATCAACTATCTTCTTTTGTTTCTTTCTTCAATTTCAAGCTCAATTTGGATCTCCTTTCTTGTCTTTCATGCGTAAATCAACTTGTATCCTAAAAAACAAAATCTATACCAATCAAAGCATTATGAGGGATAAAAAGTGATCAAAGTAACGATCAAATCATATTACAATGGGGCATAAAATACTGTAAAATATGGACTTATCATACCATTAATCAAAAATGAAGTTCTATTTCTGTTTAGGTACCCATTGTTGCTTGGGGCCTTTACCATTAATAGCATTGTTAGTTTGAATCAGAACTTTAGGAACCCATATTTGCTTAATCTTCATTGCGGGAGGATTAGCCTTCTTAGGTTTCACATTGTATTGTGTGTGCTTTTTGAGTGTATAATAATATCCTCAATTATAATAGTAATCATACTCATAGTTATAATCATAATTATCATAGGAACGGTAATATGATCTAGACCGTTGTGGATATTGACACTGGTATTTCCTTGGTGCTGGCTTGGGGTGCACCTTTTGTGCTGGATGCTTAGCGCTTGATTCACTGGTAGAAGGTTTCTCCTTAGCCTTTTGAGCATTTGGATGAACCTTTCTTTGTGAAACATTTGATTTCGTCTTTCCCTTGCCTGAGTCGGCTTTGGCTTTCTCATTTGGCCTCGTACCACTGTCGCTTGGTTCAACAAATGTTTGTCTTTTTGAACCTTTCTCAACAAAGAAAACACCCTTTCCTTTATTGTTCGCCATAACATTAGATTTATTTGGTTCTTTACCGAATTTATTGCATCCTAAACCGGTCTTCTCACTAAATAGTCTTGTTACCTCAGTCACATTGTCTAGCTTTCTTGACGCTTTTGACAATGATGAGACTAGATGTTATGATTTAGCAAGTCTAGCAATCAGCTCAACTTCTCTCTTGACTATTATATCAAGATCACTTTTCAGATTGATTATATCACTTTCAAGTGATTTGTTCTTCTCAATGCATTGTTGCTGAACTTGAAACTCTGCTTTGAGCGTCACATTATCGCTCTTGAGCTATGAAATGATATCGAAGTGATTTTGATATAATTTGGTGGCATCTTAACAATCATTATAGTACTCTTTGAATTTGTCAAGTAATTCCTCATAAGAGAGAGGGTAAGATATCTCAGTGTTTACCTCAGAGGATGCTTCATCATCCCTGACCATGAGACAGATAAACGCTGAGTCATTCACTGTCTCATCATCATCACTACTCTCCTCTAAAGACTCCAAATCTTCATGTGCGGACGCTGGTTCTGATTCCGCCAGCAAACCTTGTTGGCGAAAGTTGCTCCTGAATTGGTTTCTATCCAAGTAATCCTGCCTTGAAGGCTTAGATACATTTGGATAAGGGCAATTTACCTGGTAGTGCCTTGGTTTTCTGCAATTATAACAAAGATTAGTTTTCATCTTTTGTTCATATGTTAACCTTCCAGTGTGTGGTCTTGAAACCACGGGTGTTGAGAGATTCTGTTGATTAGACGCTTGGTACTGAAAGCGTTGAAGGAGAAGGTGAGGAATATTGAGGCGCTTGATACTGTTGTTGCACTGGAACAGGCGCTTGATATGAACCCTGTCCTTGATGCTTAGGACTATTTCCTTTCTTTTCATATCTTAAGAACTTTCTGAATCTATTCAGAAGCGCTAGTTCCTCATCCTCACTGATATCCGAAACCTTTCCCTTGTTACCCAATTTACCCTTGATTGATGCTATAAGCGCTCCAGACTCAATCACCGGACTGCTCACTGCATCGGAATTCAACTCAAACTCAAATGCTTTGAGTTCCGAAAAAGCATGTTCTGGAGTTAAATTATCCAAATTGCTTGACTCTCTTATTGCAGTTGTCTTCATCAAAAATCTACTAGGTAGACTTCTAAAGACTTTGACCACCATTATCCGATTCTGTAAATCCATACCCAAAGATGTTAATTCTGTAGTAAGAGCAGTAAATTTTATGTCCAATTGCTCTAAAGTCTCATTGGGCAACATCTTAAAACCGTTAAACCTTTTCTTAGCAATGGAAAGCTTGTTCTCCTTGATCTGTGCTAAACCACCCCAAATATCTCCTTGGTAGTATCACAAGATTTGACCTTGTTGAATAAGTTGTCATTATCACCAATGGCAGTATCTAGAGTGTTCCGTCTAACATTATCTAGATTAAATCTCTGATGCTCGCCTGTGGACCATTCCTACTTAGGCTTTTCAACATAGCTATCTGGAGTCTCTTCTGTGGCTCCAGCGCTCTGGTGATGACTTTGTAAATCTGAATAGGTCTATCTGAAATGACATCACACATTTCATCATCACAGGAACACAGATAAGTAAAAGCTTTGACCTTCTATGAGTCATAATTTGACTCGGTCCACTTAGGAACTTTAGAGAATGCCATGAAATTTTTTAAAGCAACTAGTTTTGAAAAGGATCTAAACAAGTTGTTATGCTTGGAAATTTTAAAATTTTGCCTTTAACCGCTCTGATACCACTTGTTGGTCCCAAGTGGCATACGAAAGGGTCTATAAGGGGGGGGGGGTTGAATAGACCCTGAAGTCTTTTTCGACTTAAAAAAATATTCGTATTAAAATTTTTTTGGATGCTTCAAAATGCTGGCGCTTTGTTGAGCGTCTACTGAAGACTGTTTTATAAAGTTAAATTAGACTTCAAGATTTGAATACTATAACTATTTAGGTTTAAGAGTTTATTTCTTTAATCAACGATAGCATAGTGGAATGATTTTAGAGTCTTCTCTCTAAAAGCTTTATCGTCACAAAGTGTACCTTAGTTGCGTAGCTTTTAATTGTGTTTACTTAACATATTTATGTAATGATGTGATAGTAATGAAATTGGCTTAAAAGTAAAAAACACAATATTTGTAAGGTTCATTGGGTGATGTAATCTCAACTATGTCCTTCTTCTCCTCGAACACTCGGAGGCAATCCACTAAAATGATTCTCAAAGAATCACACATAATCTTCTACAAATTAGGGAAAGATGGATGTTGATGACTTGAGCTCCTTGATTACACAGATTTTTGCTCCAAGACACTTCTATCCTCTTGCTTCTTTCACCTAGAAATAATGCAAGTGTCCAACTTCGACTTTACACATATCGTGCGGCTTGGATGGGTTTTGTTTCACGGTTTGTTTGATTTTTCGAAAGTTCAAACAACTTGAAATATCTCAATAGGAATGTGGGTTTCTTCGAAAAGAATGTTTGAGATATTGATTGACTATCTCAGGGATTGAACAAAAGCAAAGAGAATGTTTGCTTGAATATTTTGGCTTTTCTGAAAGTTTGAGTACTTGAGACTTCAATGCAATAGCAATTTGGTTTGTAATACGATGGATATTTTGGCTTGTTGTTGAAGTCCTATTTATAAATATTCTTGAAAAAAGTGTCTGTTTGACACATGCACAGGCGCGTGTCTCCCACTTCCACGAGTGAACCACTTTAGTCCTTTTTCCCTGAAAATCTGTTGCACAAAAGTTGGTGGTATAGTCTTTGAAAAGTTGACAGTCTAATAGGGTGGCTTCTCCATACGTCATGGAGTTCTTATTACATTTAATGCTCTTATCAACATTTAATGCATTTGAAATAAATGCCTGTTAGCAATTAATGATATGAGAATATTTGCATTAAACTCCTTCTGGACTTAGGAATAAATTCAGGTGACATTTGGTCATTAATAGATGCTCAATCACTACTGAATGATTTCTGTCCTCAATTATTACTTGGACGCTTGAATTCTTCATTTTTCATTCAGACTTTACACGCTTGAGTTCTTCAAACTTAACTCCTTGATAAACTCACTCAGAACTTTATCAGGCGCTTAGTCTAAAAACTATTTAGCCTAACAATCTAGAATAAAAAACAAATAAAGCCTATACAAATCTAACGCTCAAAACTTATACATAGATTCTAATAAAATCAGACTTAGATATTTTGGGGTCTAACATAAATCCTAATTGTCATCATCAAAACTCTAACAAGAAATTCCCTAACAGGGGGAAAGGGGTACTCCCAGATATCTTAATGGAAAAGAGTTTTCTATAAAACCTGTGATATGCATTATCTCTTGTTTATCTTCTTGCGCCACTCCTATGATATATATTGGATTTCGATTGGTTGTCATACAGTCCAATGGTCTGATAGAAGTGTTGAAATTTGTCCAAAATAATTTGAGCCGAAGTTTTTGAAGTTTTACAGAAAATCATTAAGTCATCTGGAAAACAAATATTAATTAGTTATACCTGCTTGCAGGTTGGGTGAAACCCAAATCCATCTTCCTGATCTGCAATCTATAATGTCCTAGTTAAATATTTGATGACTAAAACAAACAACAAGGGAGAGATGGGGTCCCCTTGCCTGATCCCCCTTTACCCCTAAAAGAACCCATGCTCTTCACCATTTAGGACCAGATAGAAGGAAGCTGTTGTAATACATTGCATCACCCAATTAATAAATTTTTAGGAAACCTATATCCATCAAGCATTTCTGGCAGAAACTCTCAATGAACTGAGTCATATGCCTTTCTTGGGTTAATTTTCATCAAGGATCTGGGGAAAGTATTTTTCCTGTTGTACAACTTTATTAGCTCTTGGCTTATAAGCACATTGTCAATGATTGTCATTCCTTTCACAAAAGCCCCCTGATTTTTATTGATAAAAGGAGGGAGGACTTGAGCCATTATGCTAGTTAGCATCTTTGAAATGCACGTATGCAATGTGTTACAGCAAGCTATAGGTTTGAACTCACTACTATGAGTGTTTTATTTTGGAATAAAGAGTGATTTTTTTGAGATGGTCTTAAACTCTAAATAAAAAATCCATGGGATGAATTTAAGGGATTTATGTTGGGACTCCAAAAGTGATTATTAGAATTTCACTTGTATTCGTTTCTTTAAGAGAATGACTAGAATATCCATTTACACATAAAAGCCAATCTACTTAGAAACAAAAACCCTAATAGTTTTACCTCATTTTCCCTCTGCCATTTACACCATCATACTATTGAGGAGAAAAATGCATTTTTTGTCCCATAACTTTGCTCAAGTTCAGTTTTGGCCCCATTTGTTATAAATTTTTCATATTTAGTCCTATAACTTTCCAAACTTCTCACATTTAGTCCCAACCGAAGCTTGCATCCAAAATGTAACAGTCAACTTCGTTAGTCAACCTTTTGACCAGGTTTTTGAGGAGATATTGTGCGTGAGTGACACGTGATATTAAATAAAAACATACTGACATTGAATATATTCCATCCATGTGTGGGTGCATTCCTACTCGATCCCCCCCCCCCCCAAATACCAGTGAAAACAATGAGTAACGGAGTTGACAACTAAATTTTGGATGAAAGCTTTGGTTGAGAATAAATGTAAGACATGTTGAATGTTATAAGACTAAATGTGATATATTCGTAATGAATGAGATCAAAATTGAAATTGAGCAAAGTTATGGGACAAAAAATGCAATTTTCCCTACTATTAAATACTTCTTATGATTAGTATGGATCAAAAATAGAAATTTTCTTTACTTCATCTATATAATGTCAAAATAATATATTTATAAATAGAATAATACTGTAAGACGATCTTTTTTTAATCTTTAAAAGCATATAATATATACTTATATCTTTCATGAAGACCGGCCAAAGAACGAAAAATTGTTCTTTTTTTTTTTAATTTCTTTTGTATTTGAATATAAAATATTATTTATATTTACATGCATGTTGTATGAAAAGTCGCTAACTACTTTGAAAACTATTTTCTTCTTTGATATATATTAAGGACATTTTTTTACTTTTGATCTCATGTGATTTGGCCCATTGCAAATTTTGTCTTATAGGAATCTTAACTGCACTTTTGGTCCCAAAGGCTGAAAAAGCTGCACTTTAGGTCTCAATCGTAAAACAATAGATGGAAAAAGGTGAGTGATATACACATACTATTTTTTTTATTTTCTGAGATAAAGGTGCCACCTTTTTTGATCCATTTTTTGACTGTTGGGGACCAAAAGTGCAACTTTTTGAGTTCAATGATACTAAATCTGCAATGGGTGAAGTCCTAAGGGATATAAATGAAATTTTCCTGATAGATGAGCATGATTTATGTTATTTCTTTATGAATAAGTGTGTTGAAGAATTAAATTATTGCTTGACCAAAAATATAAAATTGATGATTGCTGGGTGAATTAAATGAAGTGGAGTGAATTAATTGAAGTTGATATCCCTTTTTGTTTTTTTCCTTTTGTTCATAATAATCACTATATTCCCGGATTTTACACATTATTACTTTGTGTTTTTGAAGATGCTCTATATTTTAATTAATCATTTTATTTTTTTCTTAATTTTATGTTTATTAATTGACTTTGCTTTAAAGTGACAATAAAGAACACCTATAACATGATAATGGTTTTGTTTAGATTGCATAAGGGTAGTTTTAAAACCCAAGGGTATTGATGTCAAATTCAAGTGCAAAAATTAAAGTTGAAACTCTTATAGTAATTTGTGGAGTGCCAATATCATTACCCTTAATTTAATTCTTTAAGTGACCAATGATTTTAGGAAAGCACTCTCTGATCTATTTAAAAACAGAAAAAATTAGGGCAATTTCTGTATTTTAATTGTTACTTCAAAGTCTGAATCTCATCCAACGTAGGTTGATAGTTCTATTTTGATTTGTCGAAAAAGTTCTATTTTTTTTAAGGGATTGATATTGGCACTCGACAATCTCATATTGACATTCCAATAATTTTTTAATTTGAATAGATGGATATGAATTCCCTCAACATGTGATTTTTGATTAAAACTTCATTAAGCTTAAAAGATGCATTTGTCCCTTATTTGATAGCTTTTCCTCTTTCTAAATCACCTTATTTTTTTTCTTTTTCTTCTTATTGATAAGGACAAAATACATAAAATATCAATGAAGTGTTGCAGGTGTCGCATTAGGTACCTGAAGTACCAAACATATCAAAATAGTCCCTGCCGATAGTGGTCAAATGATAGAAAAATTTACTCCATTAAAAAATTGGCCGAATTTACCCATTTACCACGACACTTGGGCTAGCTTATATGACTGAGCTGAACAACAATAATTCCAAAAAACCAAAAATACCCTTAAGTAGGCGGAAATTCTACCGCCAACAACGCTTTTAATAAAATGAAGTGAGGAAAAGGTAGAGAGCGAAAACTCTTTTCCTTTTTTGTTTTTCAGACATTTTTCACTCTACAAAAAACACCCCAAATTACTAACTATAAATCTCTCGAAACACTTCATTTCTCTTTGAGTGATTAACATGAATTTCATTTTTTGAAAAAATAAGGTATTTTAAGAAATTTAGGGTTAGTAATTTGGAATTTTTGTAGAGCAAAATACAGCTAAAAAAGGAGAAAATGAAAAGATTTTTTACTCTTTACCTTTTCTCACTTCACTTTATTAAAAGCGCTTCTTAGGATTTTTTTTTTTTTATGAAATTGTTTTTGTTGGGCGGTAGAATTTCTGCCTACTTAAAGGCATTTTTGACTTTTTGGACTTGTTGTTGACCCAGTCATACAAGCTAGCCCAGGTGCTGTGGGTAAATGCATATATTAGGCTAAATTTTTAACGGAGTTAATTTTTATACCGTTTGACCACTAACGACAATGATTATTTTGTGTTGGGAAATATACATATAGCCCGGCTAAGCACAACGGAAAATTAAAATTTTAGTTTCTAGGATTTAAACATGCGAATTTATTAGTCCTACGGGCTTATCACGTATCATAGGCTTGCGCATCTTTACACTAGTTATTTAAAACTTAAATAAAGAAGTTCTTACCTTATTCGATTTTTCGTAAAAATCGAACATTTTCTTCTTCCTTAACGTAAGCTCCCTAACTTGCTCCTCATTCTTTGAATCAACTCCTTCGTTTTTCCCTTTGATGAAGATTTCAAATTCCTCCACCAAAACGCCTTTGATCGGATTCTTGATTCACTTTAGAGACCCAAGTGTTTTTCCTCTAAAGTTGATCCACACTCCGGATACCCACTCGTTTATAATCTTTAGCTAGGTTGATCTAAAAACGTTTATTCTAACTCTAAGGAATAATATATGGGATTAAGGTGAAAGAAAAAAATTACTTCTCTAAGTATTTTAGAAGAGTTCTTGAATTCAAGATCTTGATGAATAATCAAGAACTTGTATATGGAGAGAGAGAAACGAGGAACGAAAATTTTTGGCTTGTGAAGCTATTAAAATTTCGTTCTCTACATGTCCTATATATAGGACTAGGTTCGTACAATTCTTTCTCATGAAGAACTCTTCTACATTAAATCTTTTCCATGTAGGAATAGTAAATTGATTAATTCCCAAATAGAACTCTTCTATTTTAATTAGTTTTCTTTCTCTCTAAGAAATTTTATTTCCTTCTAGAAGAAAATTAATTAAACTCTTTAATTATTTTTCTCCACCAAATTTTCGACCAAGGCTTAATAAAATAATTAATCCACCATACTAGATTAATTAAAAGTCACTTCCAATTAATTAAATGCTTTCTAGACTTAAGCTTAATTAAATTGATCTTATCAACTTAATTACTTTATTTATCCAACACTTGAATAAATAAAATTCTTAATTAATTAATCTAATTAATTAATATATTAAATCAATAACATTGAATTAAATTTCCTTAGTTAAGAAATGGATTTGTCCGAGTATTGTGTGTGACCCTTTAGGTTCACCAATATACTAGTAATGGGTTCATAACCTTTATGATTTAATATGGACAATTAAATTGTCTCGATTAATTAAACACTTTTAATTAACCATTTTATTATTTAATCTCCATTAAATATAAGATACCCATATGTTGGTCCCAAGTGGAATACGAAAGGGTCTAGAAGGGGGAGGTGGGGGGGAGGTTGAATAGACCCTGAAATCTTTTTCGACTTCAAAAAGATTCGTATTAAAATGTTTTGGACGTTTGAAATGTAGATGCTCGACTAAGTGTTTACTTGAAATATAGACGCTTTGCTTGAGCGTCATGAAGACTGTTTTTAGAAAGTTAACATAGACTTTAAGATTTGAATACTTTAACGAAATAGGTTTAAGCGTTCAGTTCTTTGATCATTGTTAGCACAACGAAATGATTTTGGAGTCTTCCTTTTTGAAAGCCTTTTGCGTCACAAAAAGTGTTTTAGTGGATTAGCGTTCACTTGAGTTTTACTTAACAGATTTATACAAAGATATAATAATATGAAGAATGACTGTAAAGTAAAGAACACGATATTTGTAAGGTTCGTTGGGTGGTGTAATCCCAACTATGCCCTTCTTCTCCTTGAACACTCAGAGGCAATCCACTAAGATGGTTTTCAAAGAATCACTCAGAAACTTCTACAAATTAGGGAGCGATGGATGTGGATGACTTGAGCTCTTTGATCACACAGATTTCTACTCCAAATCACTTCTATCACCTTGCTTCTTTCACCCAGAAATAATGCAAGTATCCAATTTCGATTTCACACAGATCGCGAGGCTTGGATGAGGTTTTTCTAAACGATTTGTTTGATTTTGATAAAGTTCAAACAACTGGGAATATCTCAATAGTAGTGTAGGTTTCTCCGAAAAGAATATTTGAGATATTTGGTTGACTGTCTCAGGAATTGTTGAAAAGCAAGAAGAATGTTTGCTTGAATATTCTTGCTTTTCTGAGATTTTAAGGAATGAGACTTCAATGCAACAACAATTTGGCTTGGAGTGGATCATTCTTTTTGGCTTGTTGTTGAAGTCCTATTTATAGGCATTCTTGGAAAAAGTGCCCGTTTGACACATGCATAGGCGCGTGTTTCTCACTTCCGCGAGTGAACCAGTTTTGTCCTTTTTCCTGAAAATCTGCTGCACAAAAGTTGGTGCTGCAGTCTGTGAATAGTTGATAATAGGGTGGCTTCTCCATACGTCTGAAAGTGCTTATCACATTTAATGCTCTTATCAGCATTTAATGCATTTGAATTAAATGCCCGTTGGCACTTAATGCACTGAGAATATTTGCATTAAACTCATTCTGGACTTGGAAATAAATTCAGGTGAAATCCATCATTGATAGACGCTTATCCATTCTTGAATTACTTCTGTCCTATAAGATGACGCTTGATATAGCTGGTCATTGAGACGCTTGGAAACTTCATCTTCATTCAGACTTCAGGCGCTTGAGTCGTCAAACTTTACTACTGATAAGCTCACTCAGAATTCGTCAGACGCTCAGCCTAAGAGTACTTAGCCTAACAATCTAGAATAAACACAAAACGAAGCCTATAAAGCCTATTACAAATCTAACGCTTCAAAGCTTATACATGATTTCTTCTAGAAACAAACTTACATATTTTGGGGTCTAACATACATTCCTAATTGTCATCATCAAAACATCTAACATGAAATTCCTAACAATTTCCCCCTTTTTGATGATGGCAATGCTTACTCTTTTATAGTTGAAGAGTTAGACAGCCAAAATAAAAGTTAGCTTTGATTAGATAAAGTTAGTTGATGTTAGTTACGCTACAACGAGTTGTTTCAGCTGAAAAAATGCATTTTATATATGTCAATGTTTACAAGCATTTTACAACTAAACAAACAAAAAAGATTACATAAGAGACAAGAATATAGATAATGTAAATCAAGAAGTCTTAACGACTTGGTCTAACTATGTATCGCTTGGGCATTTCAGCTTGAATAGCTTCAGTTATGCTATCTTTCAAAGTCATCATCACTTCATGATCTTTGTCTAGTATGAGCTTATTCTCTTCCTTTTGTCTCTTTTTGAAAGCTAAAAAGTGTCTGTCCCATTCAGCCGGGTCAATACCTGTATACCTTAAGCAAATTCTAAAAGTTCGGTTGAAGTCAGACATCTGCCTCTCTTTAGCTAAGATTCTTGGATCTGTAGGTTCAGGAATAGATGCTCTTTGAAGAGGAATGTCAAACTGTTCAAGTCGTGCTCTAGAAGATATTGGTAGATTTGGATAAAGTGCTAGTGGAGGTTCTCTTAGCGTTCTTCTAGGAGCTCCAGTAGAATCACTTACTCCATAAGCAGGTATCCAAGATGGGAGTCTTGACTCAAAAAGAGTAGATAATTGCCGATGCTTCGGCGGCGGAGGAGGATCTTGAGCTCTTGAACCAGACGCTCTTTTCTTTTCTCCTCTTCTCTTCTCTTCCCACTTATTGCCATCATCAGCGTTCTGAAAATGTTCTGTGAGTAGACTAACTTGAGAGGCAATCTGAGACAATGAAGCTATAATATCATTAAAATGCTTGTCGAACTGTTCGTTCATTGTGAGAAGCTTAGCGTTGCTGGCATCATTCATCTCTTGAAATTCTCTGACACTCAACACCAACCGCTTGAGCAGAACCTTTCATATAACCTATTTGAGCGTTCATGATTTGAGATTCAATCTTTGCTAGATCTGTCTTAATCCAGTGGAGGGATTCTTCATTTTGAGTAGCTTGATTGCTCATCTCTTCTAAGACAGATTTCAGCAAAGGTCCAAACGCTTGACCCACATCCGATGGAACCGCTTGAGGAGCTGGTCGCTTGAATCTGGATGTATGCTTGAGTGAGTCAAGGGGAGCTTGATATGCAGGATCAAAAATTGTACCTCGTACATCAGTTTGAAGATCCTCAGCAGTATCAGCAACAACAAAATCAACGAGTTCAGGAGCCTCAGAAATATACTCTGGTGCAGACGCTTGAATTGGTTCTTCAGCAGACGCTGGAAGACTTGCAACTTCTGAAGTGGACGCTGGTATGGATTCTTCAACCAACTTGGCAGGCGCTTCCTCAAGCACTGATGCTTTTTGACGAAAGTCATCATCAAATTGGAAGTTCCAAGTGGCGAGAGTAGCATAGGAATCTGAAGCAGCTTCCAGAAGTTTAGTCAGCCTGGAACGAGAGATACAGGTCCCTTGAATGAATGTACAGAGGGGTCTATCTATGGCCCTGATGTACATTGGACCAATGATATCCAGCACATGATTTGGAAAGATTTTGGATGGCGCTTGGCAGATAGAGAAAATCGCATCTAGGCAGTAATTCCTAGAGAATCTAATCAACCTGTCTGTAGGAAGACTTTGAAGACTTTGAGATTCAGGAACATACGAATTATAATATTCTTCCAGATAAGGATATATTGCTTGAGCCAGTCCCTGATTTCTTTCCAGCAAAGAGAGGACAAACTCAAAATGACTGAGTACCTCTTGGCGAATAGAAGGGAGCAAGGGATATCCTCGAAAGGGATATATTAGTGAACTGTTCCAGTTTCTGAGATTGGCAGTGAAGATTCTGTCAAAAAGAGAGACGAGAGTCAAAATCTTCACCGTCATATTGAAGTTATCATCGAAGTGGCTTGGAGCAAAATTCAAGCTAGATGTTGAAGTACTGCCACTGTTTGATGTATGAGCGTTGAAGTGAAGAGGAGTAATGGACAGTCTGTGAAGCTCTTGATGCAAGACATTAGTGGGAGCTTGAGAACAGGTCCAACTCTTAATTGATGCTTCTTAAGGCAATACTTGGCAAATTGACACTTCTTGTCGTGCATGCCTATGCCAAATAAATGGGGAGCTTGAACTAACTCCGGGAAAGTGTATCTATGACCTACATACACTTCAGCCCAATTTACCTCAGCCATACAGTAATTTGTCCCAGCGTTAATCATAGCTCTAACGCCTTCATGATGAATCTCTCTGATAGATTCAAAGCGATATCTATCAGTTTGATAGTTAGCATTCTAGACGCTATCAAAATATGTATCAGCTTCAGTCTGGATCACATCTGTGAGAGATGCTAGATGCTCACCGACGTGAATTCCTTTATTCTTCTATAGGAGAAGTGGATTAGCAGAAGTTAAGTTCTCTTCACTGTTTGCTATGAGAGGAAAATGTGTGTAGCCTTCTCTGTTCAAAACGGCTTCAGAAGGATTGAGAAAGGTTGGGCGAAAAAGATCATATACTCTGATGTTGTAGTCCCTTAGAGCGAAACCGGTTGACTTGCTGTCCCTTAGTTTAGATAGTAAGCCAAATCTACATCACAGTTAGGAGTTCTGCCTCCTTGTCTGTCTTGTTGAAGAATAAGGGAAGGCGGTATCTGATCGGGAGTTTTACTGAGTTGAACTGCCAGATAGTATTTCTCCTCAATTTCTGTCAGCTCACTGTTGAACACTATATCCCTGATTTGATTGCCGATGTCAATTAGCGAGGTGATCTCATACTCAACATTAATGTATCTTTCTTGATGATATCCTGCTGGAATGAAGTCTTCTTCGAGCGCTGGGGGCATGATAAGTCCATATTTTACAGTATTTTATGCCCCATTGTGATATGATTTGATCGTTACTTTGATCACTTTTTATCCCTCATAATGCTTTGATTGGTATAGATTTTGTTTTGTAGGATACAAGTTGATTTACGCATGAAAGACGAGAAAGGAGATCCAAATTGAGCTTGAAATTGAAGAAAGAAACAAAAGAAGATAGTTGATGAAATATTTTACACAATGCTCATATAGACACGCGATTTTCGTCAACTTAAAAGCGTAATCAGATTAAGGTTTCTTCTCCAATATTGTAGATCCTTGTCTTAGCTTCACGTAGCAACTTGAATCACCTCAATCCGACATCTGTAGGGATAGTTATGATTGAAATACGAAAACTGCGAATTCAGCGTGAGACGACCGCGGCACAGGACCGCGGTCTTGATTCGAAAAAATGCTTCGCACTTTTTGTGCCGCGGCTCAGTGCGCTGCTGCCCTATTTTTTATATCCGCCATTTTTGGTCTTTATAAGGCATTCTTCACTTATCAAAAGGCTAGACATGCTCTAAAACACCAAGGGGGAGCCATGGGAAGTCCTAAGGAAGCTTGAAGAGCCATCATCATCCTAATCATCATCATTTTCATCATCAAAGCTTGGATTCAAAATTTGTAATAGGGAGTAATTCAACTCTTTCTCTTTGATTTGTGTATCAACCATGTCTTATAGAATTGTTGAATCACTTCTTGTTGTAAGTATGAGCTAAGCATCTTTGTGGTTGGGTTATGTGAATACTTTGTGATGTTTTTGTGTTTAATGAATTATTAATTTTCGGATTTATTACATTCTTGTTACATGTTTGATTTTTTGCTTAATGCTTTCACATGAATGATCACCATGTGTTTGATATAATGCTTTGTCTTGAGACCGAGAGGAGATAGGTAAAGGGAGATCGAAAAATCAAACATCATAACGTAACAATTGACTAGAGATAAAATCGATTGCGTTGTGTGACTTTTTGTGATAAGAGGACCCGACTGAATGTAGGATCTTCGTAAACAAGGAATTCCTTTGAACCTTAATGCATTTTAGTTAATTCAATCTTCACTATAGAGATATAGGAAGTTGTTAACTAGTATAGAATTGTTATTTCAAGAGATTGAATAATAAATACATTAGGGGGTTTCGCCATAGCAAGAACGTTCTAAGAATCCGGATAATTGAGAAGTTCATGAGCATAGAATAGAACATAGTAGGATCATAACCCAATCATCTCTTTCCATTCGATTTATTACTTTGTTTATCATATAGTTGTTTTTAATTATTTTCATAGTATAATCACCCATCATCTTATAATTTGATTTAGCTTAGAGTTAGATAATATAGCAATTACGAGCATTGAATCCAATTGTGCCTGTGGAGACGATACACCCCGGGCTAAATAGTCCACTTTATTACTTTGCACGACCTAGTATACTTGCTAGGAATTCGCGTGTCAAGTTTTTGGCGCCGTTGCTGGGGACAATTGTGTTATTTGATATTGTAATTCACTTATCTTCTCTAAGACTAAGTTGCTGTTTTTCAAGTTGCTGTTTTTGTGTTTTTAGTTGCTGGTTTTATGTTTTAAGATGCTGTTTTTTGTTTTTTTTAGTTGTTGGTTTTGTGTTTTAAGTTGCTGTTTTTGTTTTTTTTAGTTGTTGTTTTGTTATGTTTTTTTATTTTTATTCCTGAATAGATGAGCATCAATGACTTTTATTGGTCAAAACAAGGATGGGATGAAGGTGCCGAATACGGGAGTCGAGTGCAAGATTTATGTTCGTGGTGTGGAGACGCTCATCATAGCGATTATTCTCAACACGGATGGAGAAGTCAGCAAGACTTGCCATTGAGTTATTATGTTATGAGAGATTCACAAGCATACCTGCATCAAGATAGGTCCCCCTTTCTAATGCAGGGAGAATTTGAATCGACTAACTTTCAGAACCATGGGGATTATCAGCAACAATGTGATAGGAACCCAAGTTTTGAGGAGTTGATGATCCAATGGATGAACTCGAACGATGAGCGGATGAAGTCGAACGATGAGCGATCTCAAAATCTTGAATCATCTATAATGGAATTGCAAACACAACTCAACCAACTTTCCAACTTATTGGCAGAGAGATCATCAGACACTTCTCAGGGTGGCACAGAGGAGAATGATGAGGTACTTGATACAGGAGTTGAACAAGTTGTTGATTCGGCACCACAGTGTTTGTACCCTATTGCTACACCAGCACTACCTTCAGAATCTATGTGTGGTGAAGTAGATACAACATCGCTGGAGCACCTTCAATTCAGCATTGAGATCCCAAAATCCACTCCATCAAATGACCAAGAAAAAGCATTAGAAATATTCAAGAATCTAACACCACCTACCATCATATCTCTCGAATTCTTACAAAAGTGTATCAATAACCAGAGAGACAGAGTGGAGGAGGTTGAGGTCAAGGTTTAACTCTAGTGATCCATTCGATACATATTTGGAAAACCCAAGTGATGCTACGATTGAGAATGAGAAAACTAGAGGATATCTAAATCACTTAGATATACCACCATTTAAGTTGTCAAAACCAAGTCTATGGGAGTATGGAGCAGCCACATATGAGTTGCAATCATCCATTGATGATCCTTTCTCACTTCCAATTAAACTTTCATCTTTACACTTCAATTATGTATTTTTGAAAGAGACCTTATGCTTACTTCTAATTCTTTTAGGTTGTGTGATAGATATTGGAGGGGAGAAGCCTTTACGCAAATGGAAAAAACACAAAAAGGCTCATCCATACAAAGTTGGCATTGCTCCTTATGATCCACCATGAGCAGTGCAAGGGAGTCGAGCTAATGACTTAAAACAAGCGTTTCGTGGGAGGCAACCCACGTTTTACATGCTTTCTTTCATTTAAGTTTTTTTTTTAATTTCGTTTTAAGTGTTCTAAGTTGTTTCGATGATGCTTTTTGTCTCTTCTTGTTTTTCTAACTTCACAGATGGCTAGGCTTTATTGTCAGACTCTTCGCCTTGTTGCTCTTTCACTTTTTGGACATCATTTTGCTTCAAACATCAGGGACGTCTTTCCTTCCTTTACTTTACATTTGTATGTTCGCTCATTGGGGACAATGTGCTAGATTAGTTGGGGAGGTGGGGTAGACGTCCATATTTTATTGTGATGTGGCGAATTGGTGTAACTTGTGCTCATTTGTTAAGATTCATGCTAGATTTGGGATTAGAAAAATGTGATAGTCATTGATTTCATGTTCATGATTTGTTATACTTTTGCTTGGAGCATGATTCGTTTGAATATCTCTACTTCATCTTAGAAGAAATCATTTGTCGTAATTTTTCTGTGAAAGCCTTTTTAGCCATGCTTATGTGAATTGTTGGGGATTTAAAGCATTGAACTTTCAATTTTGTCAATTTTGAAGTGTGTGTTGAGTGTGCGAAGTGATGAAATGATTTAGGCCATCTTTCATTTTCTTTAACCTTACAATTGGCCTTCACGATAATACATAATCTCTCGACCTTATTTTGAGCCTTATAGATAAGAATGGAGTGTGCTAAGCACACTAAAAACCACCATTCGCTTTCCTTTCGAAAACCACACCAACCACCTTTTAGCCTAAAAGAAAGAAAAAAAAACAAAGTTTATCTTCCAAATTAAGAGAGCATATAAGTTCATATCATGTGGTTTTGATTTGGGTTTGCGCTTTGTTTTTGGTATCGAATCTCATGGATTAATGGGTTAAGAGTTGTGTTGGTTCGTGATGATGTTGAGAAATTTTGAGGTCTTGAGTTTATGTGAAATAAAGAGAGGAAAATAAAATGTTGTAAGTTGGCTAAAGAGTCGAGAGATTGGAAGTTACCGAAAAATATATTATGTGAGCTCTCTCTCGACTTGGCTACGAACTGAGCTTCAATGTGATTTATTTGGTTTGGGAATCATTTTTCCACCCCTAGCATCAAAAGAAACAAGTTTTGGGGTTATGAGTTCAAGGGGAAAAGAAATCAGAAAGCTATAAGTGGCGAGATGTGGAGATTTATTCGGTTGATAAGTGGGTGTTTAGCTCGATGATATTGAGTTGTATGCTTTCTTGAGTTTAGTCACTTTATCCATATATTCCCGTCCAAGCCATTACCTAGCCTTACGTTACAAGCCAGAAAGACCTTTTGATCTTGACTTTCACATTTCATGCACATCGATAGGTTAGCAAAGTTTTGAAGTGTTTTAATGTTTTTATTATCTAATGAGTTTGCATAATCTTGTTTAAAGTGTGCTCTTGACATAAAAATGGATTTAGAGTTCATGATTTCGAGATGGATTCGAAGATGTTTGGGGGCTTTCAAATTGTTGAGTGTTCTAGGTAAAGTGTAACTTGTCATAATCATTTTCGAGGGTCTAATTCTTTTACGTGCTTGATTATTGACACATGAACCTTTCAAGATCCCAAACCAAGTTGTAAAATCTGAACTTATGAGTACTTGTTCGCCATTTAGTGATCGAGACGATCATAGCCTAGTTGGGGGGTAGTTGATAAGTCCATATTTTACAGTATTTTATGCCCCATTGTGATATGATTTGATCACTTTTTATCCCTCATAATGCTTTGATTGGTATAGATTTTGTTTTGTAGGATACAAGTTGATTTACGCATGAAAGACGAGAAAGGAGATCCAAATTGAGCTTGAAATTGAAGAAAGAAACAAAAGAAGATAGTTGATGAAAGATTTTACACAATGCTCATATATACACGAACTTTTCGTCAACTTAAAAGCCTAATCAGATTAAGGTTTCTTCTCCAATATTGTAGAGCATTGTCTTAGCTTCATGTAGCAACTTGAATCACCTCAATCCGACATCTGTAGGGATAGTTATGATTAAAATACGAAAATTGCGAATTCAGCGTGAGAAGACCGCCGCACAGGACCGCAGTCTTGATTCGAAAAAATGCTTCGCACTTTTTCTGCCGCGGCTCAGTGCCCTGCTGGCCTATTTTTTATATCCGCCGTTTTTGGTCTTTATAAGGCATTCTTCACTTATCAAAAGGTTAAACATGCTCGAAAACACCAAGGGGGAGCCATGGGAAGTCCTAAGGAAGCTTGAAGAGCCATCATCATCCTAATCATCATCATTTTCATCATCAAAGCTTGGATTCAAACTTTGTAATAGGGAGTAATTCAACTCTTTCTCTTTGATTTGTGTATCAACCATGTCTTATAGAATTTTTGAATCACTTCTTGTTGTAAGTATGAGCTAAGCATCTTTGTGGTTGGGTTATGTGAATACTTTGTGATGTTTTTGTGTTTAATGAATCATTAATTTTCGGATTTATTACATTCTTGTTACATGTTTGATTTTATGCTTAATGCTTTCACATGAATGATCACCATGTGTTTGATATAATGCTTTGTCTTGAGACCGAGAGGAGATAGATAAAGGGAGATCGAAAAATCAAACATCATAACGTAACAATTGACTAGAGATAGAATCGATTGCGTTGTGTGACTTTTTGTGATAAGATGACAAGATTGAATGTAGGATCTTCGTAAACAAGGAATTCCTTTGAACCTAAATGCATGTTAGTTAATTCAATCTTCACTATAGAGATATAGAAAGTTGTTAACTAGTATAGAATTGTTATTTCAAGAGATTGAATAATAAACACATTAGGGGGTTTCGCCATAGCAAGAACGTTCTAAGAATCCGGATAATTGAGATGTTCATGAGCATAGGATAGAACATAGTAGGATCATAACCCAATCATCTCTTTCCATTCGATTTATTACCTTGTTTATCATATAGTTGTTTTTAATTATTTTCATAGTATAATCACCCATCATCTTATAATTTGATTTAGCTTAGAGTTAGATAATATAGCAATTACGAGCATTGAATCCAATTGTCCCTGTGGAGACGATACACCCCGGGCTAAATAGTCCACTTTATTACTTTGCACGACCTAGTATACTTGCTAGGAATTCGCGTGTCAGGGCATAAAATTGATTGAATGATCAATTGTCTTCAGTGGGTCCAGCTTGAAGAAATGCCTTGGCTTTGTAACGTCTTCAACAACGCTCTGACTTTCTGAGCGTGCTTCTGTTATAGCCGAAACACTAGTTGACACTTGAACCTCTTTGGGAACATGTTCCTCTAATTCAAGTGTAGCAGCTTCTGCGGCAACATCTTTGGCAATGGCCACAATATTTGGCATCTCAACATCCAGGTGGACGTCTGTTGATGCTTCAGTAGCAGCTCAAACTAGAGCTATAACATAAGAGCTATTCTCTGCAAGAGCAGGATCTTCTACAGATGTAGGAAAGGAAATGCTGTGGGAAGAAATAAACTTACCCTGAGAACTCGTCTCAACAGCAACTTGAGCGCTTGGCTCAACAGCAACTTGAGCGCTTGGCTCAACAACAACTTGAGCACTTGGCTCAACAGTCTCAGGCTCTTCAGGAACAGGAGCAGTTCGACGCTTGCTTGTCCTAGAAGGCTTGAAAATTTTCTTCACGTTGACTCCTTCAACTAGTTTTAGCGTTTGAGCGGGAGGAGCGACAGATGGTTCTTCAAAGTCTATTTGTTTAATAATCCCTTCCAGCTTCCTACGCCTGATGAGAGGTATCTTGTCCTCTACATCCTCATCAGTGTCCTCGTCATCCTTTTGAGGAGAAGAAATGACTTAAGCCTTGGGTTTTCTGGGAGCCCTCTTCTTTGTAGCAGCCGGACGCTTCACGGCTTCTTCTGGAACTGAACGCTTAGCTTCTTCATTTGAGGCTTCACGTACTTTCAGATGCTCAGATAGTGGTTTAGTAGCACCACCAACCTTGGGAGGATTGAACAGATTGTTCAGAATTCTTCTTCCCAGCATCTTGGTCTTGTTCAGCGGTTAACCAGATGAGTAGACACAGTCTAATTGATACAATAGGTCACTCAAAATAAGCCCATAAGGTTTATTTGGGGCGCTTAAACAGTCCCAAAACCTTCCAAAGACATACTCACTCCAGTTGATCTTGAGATTGAGGAGTATCGTCGTCATCATCTGAAATTGAACTGGGTTCACCTTATCAAAGGTACCCACTCTGCATTCTAAGATCTGCTGTAGAAATCAGCCATCATTCGATACTTGGACACTAAATCTTTCTTTTCAAAGTGTTGTTTGTATGGTACTCCGTCATATGCACTCATAGTCGTCCATACATTTTTGATTTGTTCTAAAGTAACACTATCCAATGCCTCACCCTCATATGGAAGATTGAAGTTCTTGGCAAGGGAAGCAGCAGACAAAACAAATTCCTTTGGTGGCTCCTTCTTGGATAGAGGAATGAGACAGGAGATAGACTTCTTGTTTGCGGAGAGTTTAGCAGTTTCCAAAAGGTGTCGACTTTCGTTGGAAACAAATAGGAATACTTAGTCAAGAATGTTTTGAGCCCAGCATTGGTTACCATGTCCATCATATCAGTTAAATTGATCTGAGGTTGCTCATAAAGAAATTTCCAATCGACAAAAAGGCCTTCAGTAACCTTCATGATAAGCTCGGCCGAAGTAGAAGCAGATTTCTTTGGTGCCATTTTTAGTGAAAGAGATGAACTGAGATTTTCTTTTGCTTTGAAAGAGAGTAGAATTTGCAGAGTAATTGTGCAGAGAGTAAAGTAAAGAATTTTTTGCAAAAAAATTGTGTTTTAAATGACACAGAAGGAAAATTTTGAAACTTGTAGACACGTGTAAAGTTACTTATCTCAACCATGAATAGTATTAACTACGGACGCGAGTTTTGTGTAAGAGAAAGAAGTTACATTTGGTAACTCCCATATATAATGATTTGACATTCAATAGTTAAAATTTGAAAAACGTTTGGGATTTTTAGTGTGTAGTACACACGCCTGATGGTACACTGGCACGTACATAGACACATGCTATTTCTGAGCCGCCATTTTGAAAAGTTTTGATTACCCGCCAGTTTGATGTGATGGAAGCGTGTAGATAGAGTACAACATAGACTGCTGAGTCTATCCACTGCTTCAAGAAGCTTGTAAAATTTATGCATGAGTTTTATAAATGATTTTATATTAAGTGTTGAATGGAATTGGTTCAACGCTTAACAGATACCACTCATTATTAAATTTATATTGACGATTGAAATCAAGATCCTTTTATATTTTAGCGTCAACATATTGTGCATAAATAATTCTGAGCGTTGATGATCATGCATATGAAAGGTTTTTGATCATTAACGCTTGGAATATGTTTCAAGCACAATTTTAAGGTTCCCCTTAAGTTTGATAACTTGTGACAACTTTTCAAAAATCTTTTGGGCATAAATAAAATGGATTCCCCCTAAATTACATGTCTAATAAAATATGATGCATAATGATTAAGCGTTTAAGTCGATCATACCTAATTCACTTCTCAAAGTAATAAAGCGTTGTTCGTTGAGCGCTTTGGTAAAGATATCTGCCAATTGTTTGTCAGTTCCAATAAAATGCATGGAGAAATCTTTCTTTTGAACATGGTCATGAAGAAAATGGTATCTAATGTCAATATGTTTGGTTCTGGAGTGAAGAACAGGGTTTTGAGTCATGGCTAGAGCGCTTTGGTTATCACAATGAATGGGGGTTGGACCTAGGATTATACCATAATCTCTAAGTTGCCTCATCCATAACACTTGTGCACAACAACTTCCTGAAGCTACATACTCAGCTTCGGTTGTGGAGGTAGCTATCGATTGTTGTTTCTTACTATGCCATGAAACTAACCTATCACCTAGAAATTGACATGTACCACTAGTACTCTTACGATCTATTTTGCAACCTGCAAAATTTGAATCTGAGTAACCAATTAGTTCAAAAGGAGAGTCCTTAGGATACCATAAGCCCACATTTTGTGTGCCTTTTAGGTATTTAAGGATCTTCTTGGTAGCAATTAAGTGTGACTCCTTAGGATAGGCTTGAAACTGTGCACACATGCACACCGAAAAAATAATATCATGTCTAATAGCAGTAAGATAAAGAAGTGATCCAATGATACCTCGATAGTTAGTGATATCAACTTTTTTCCCACTTTCATCTTTATCTAGCTTAAGCGTTTGGCTCATTGGAATTTTGGAATATGATGCATTTTCCATACCAAATTTCTTGATCATATCTCTTGTATATTTAGCTTGGTTAATAAATATGCCATTAGGGAGTTGTCTAACTTGTAATCCTAAGAAAAAACTTAATTCACCCATCATGCTCATTTCAAATTGTTCTTGCATCATCTTCGAAAATTTCTCACACAGACGTTTGTTAGTAGAACCAAATATAATATCATCAACATAAATTTGGACTAAGAGAATATCTTCATCATTGGTAATCTTAAATAATGTTGTATCAACACTGCCTTTTGAAAAGCCTTTACCAATAAGGAAAATAGAGAGAGCATCATACCACGCTCGTGGTGCTTGCTTAAGCCCATAAAGCGTTTTGTCTAGCTTATAAACCATACCCTTACCATGGTTGTTGATGAATCCTGGTGGTTGCTCCACATATACTTCTTCTTGGAGTTTACCATTTAGGAAGGCACTCTCCACGTCCATTTGATACACTGTAAATTTGTTGAACGCTGCATACGCTAGAAACATACGAATTGCTTCAAGACGGGCGATAGGAGCATATGTCTCATCAAAATCAATTCCCTCTTCTTGGTAATATCCTTGAGCAACGAGTCTGGCCTTGTTCCTTATCACAATACCATTCTCATCCATCTTGTTTCTATATACCCATCTAGTTCCAACAACTCCTTGGTAAATTGGTCTTGGTACTAGTGTCCAAACCTTACTACGCTCAAACTGATTAAGCTCTTCTTACATGGCTTCAATCCAACTCGGATGGATTAGCGCTTCATCCACTTTCTTAGGCTTCATTTGAGATAGAAAGCTTGCGAACATAGCCTCATTAACTGTAGCGGCTCTAGTCCTAACAGGTGCTTCAATATGTCCAATAATCTGCTCCGGTGGATGATCACGGAGCCATAGTCTATCTGGTTGGAATGAGTTAAGAGGTTGAACAGGCGCTTGACGATCAAACGCTTGACTATCCTCTTGCGTAGGCGCTTCAAGTTCACTGATTCTTGTTTGCTCACGATGATCACTCTCTTCATGATCATCTGCAAATCTTGCATTGTTATCCGAAATATCCTCACGAGTAATCTTAGGAGGTGGGACCGAGATCTCATCATCATCGTCACTATCATCATCAATTGTAATCTTAGACGCTTGATGACATAGATCTTCAACTCCTACATCATTCATATTAACCTTACTCGGTTCTTGGTGAGCTTCATCAAAAACAACATGAATAGATTCTTCAACCTTCGATTTGATCTTGTTTAAGATGCGAAAATTCTTTCCATTCTTGGCGTAGCCTAGAAAGATTCCCTCATCCGCTTTAGGATCAAATGTATTTAGGCTTCGGGATCCATTGTTATGAATAAAACATTTAGAACTAAAGACATAAAAGTATCACTACTACAGAAATGACCTATAGCAGCGGTTTTTTTGGGCCTATTACAGCTGTTTTGAACCGCTGCCATAGGTACCGCTACCATAGGTCAAAACCCTATGGCAGCGGTTCCGGAACCGCTGTCATAGGTCACCCTATGACAGCGGTTCTATAGAAACCGCTGCAGTAGGGTGACCCTATGGCAGCGGTTTCGGCAGAACCGCTGTCATAGGGTCATTTATTTTAAAAAAAAAATTAAATTGGACCCTATGGCAGCGGTTTCGGCTGAACCGCTGTCATAGGGTGGTATATTTATTTTTTTTTAATTTTATTTTATCGTTTATAATGTTGCCATGTCGGAATGACACGAAATTTGCACTGTCATAGCGAAACGGCATTCTGAACAAAACGCAAAATTTGCGCTCTCGTGATTTTAGCCATCCGAGATCGTTTAAGGCCTCAAATACGCGTTTTATTACATAAATACGTATTTTTGTAATAAAACACGTATTTGTGGCCTTAAACGATCTCGGATGGCTAAAATCACGAGAGCGCAAGACTTTTGCGTTTTGTTCAGAATGCCGTTTCTCTATGACCTTGTGAATTTTGTGTCATTCCAACACCGCAAAATTTCAACCGAGAAATATTTTCATAAATACACAAATATACGTACACCCACACATACACAAATATACATACACCCATCAACATATACACAAATATACATACACCCATCAACATATACACAAATATACATACACCCATCCACATATATACATACACAAATATACACACACCCACACATACACAAATACACCCATTAACATATACACGTATATGCATACACCCATGAACATATACACAAATATACATACACCCATCCACATATATACATACACAAATATTCATACACAAATATACATACACATACACCCACATATACACAAATATAAATACACCCACACATACACAAATATACATACACCCACACATATATGCATACACCCACATATACATACATCTATATATACTCTATGTGTGTGTGTGTGTATATATATTTATCTAAAAAAAAATACCAAAACTAAATGGAAGAAGGCGGCGGCGGCGGAGGTGGGCGGCGGCGGCGGCGGAGGTGGGCGGCGTCGGCGTCGGCGGCGTCGGCATCGGCGGCAGAGGCGGAGGTGGGCTTCGGCGGTGGTGGTGGTGGTGAGAGAGTTGAGAGAGAGAGAGAGAGAGAGAGTGAGAGAGTGAGAGTGAGAGTGAGAGAGAGGGGGGGCCGGTTTGAAATAAACCCGCCCAAATTTTGAACTTTTGGCAGCGGTTCGGGCAGAACCGCTTCCACAAAGTTCAAATTTTTTTTTTGACAACTTTTGGCAGCGGTTCGGCTGAACCGCTGCCAAAAGTCCAATTTTTTTTTTGACACCTATGACAGCGGTTCGACTCGAACCGCTGTCATAGGTCCGAACCGAGTACCCCCTATTACAACAGTTTTCAAAACCGCTGTCATAGGTGCGCTGTAATAGGACTTTTTTGTGGTAGTGTATGAGACATTTGGCTTACGTCCCTTCCACAGTTCATATGGAGTTTTCCCATGCTGTTTGTTCATCATTCAACGAATTTGAGTGTAACAGGCAGTGTTGACCGCTTCGGCACAAAACCTAGGAGTAAGCTTGGACTCTGCTAACATTGTCCTAGCAGCTTCCTTGAGCGTTCTATTCAGACGCTCAGCAACACCATTCTGTTGGGGAGTTCTGGGAGCTGAATACTCATGATGTATTCCATTCTCTGCACAAAACTTCTCAACAACTTTGTTAGTAAACTCAGTACCGTGATCGCTTCCAATTCTTGCAACCTTAAGATTTTTCAATGTTTGAAGTTGCAGAATAAGCATTGTTAACTGGTCACATGTTTCATCTTTTGATGGAAGAAATTCCACCCAAGTAAATCGAGAAAAATCATCTACTATCACCAAAGTATACCTTTTACCACTCACACTAATAGTTTGAACAGGTCCAAACAGATCCATGTGAAGTAGTTCAAGTATTCTAGAGGTAGATAGATGAAATTTTCTTTTGAAAGATGATTTAACTTGTTTTCCCATTTGACAAGCGTCACAAAGGCGATCCTTGTGAAATGGTCCTTTTGGTAATCCCTCTACAAGATTTAGATTTATAAGCTGAGAGATTATCTTAAAGTTGAGGTGATTCATTTTTCTATGCCATAACCAACCCGTTTTAGATTCATTTTTAGCAACAAAACATGTTGGGTTGTTATCAAGTGTTGAACCCCAATCTACCAAATATACATTGTTTGTTCTTTTTTCTTTCAGTTTAGTAGACTTAGTCTTAGCGTCATTTATATAACAACAGTCACTTGAGAATATGACTTCAAAGCCTTTATCACAAAATTGACTTATGCTTAATAAATTGTGCTTTAGACCCTCAACATAATTAACATCACTTATCATGATGTTCCCCCTATGCATAATACCTATACCTTTGGTTTTACCTTTGGAGTTGTCACCAAATACAACCTGAGGACCATTGGCAGCTCGATAGTTGATCAGAAGATCTTTGGAACGAGTCATGTGCCTTGACGATCCACTATCGAAGTACCAAACAGATGTATCGGCTTTAGCTCTAGGTATCTGCAATCAAATGGGAAGTTCTATTTCTGTTTAGGTACCCATTGTTGCTTGGGTCCTTTTCCATTAGTAGCATTGTTAGTTTGAATTAGAACTTTAGGAACCTATATTTGCCTAGTCTTCATTGTAGGAATACTGGCCTTCTTAGGTTTCACATTGTGTTGTGTGTGCTGTTTGGGTGTATAGTGATATCCTCGATTATAATAGTAATCATAATCATAGTCATAGTCATAATCATCATAGTAGCGATAACATGATCTAGACCATTGTGGATATTGACGCTGGTATTTCCTTAGCGCTGGCTTAGGTTGTACTTTTGATGCTGGACGCTTAGTGCTTGATTCACAGTGGGCAGGTTTATCCTTAGCCTTTTGAGCATTTGAACGAACACGTCTTTGTGAATCATTTGCTTTCGCCTTTCATTTGCCCGAGTCAGCTTTGGCTTTTTCATTTGGCCTCATACCATTGTCGCTTGGTTCATTTAGCGTTTGTCTTTGTGAACCTTTTTTAACAAAGAAAACAACCTTTCCTTTGTTGTTTGTCGTAAATTTATATTTGTTTGGTTGTTTACCGAATTTATTGCATCCTAAACCGGTATTTTCACCAAATAATCTTGTAACGTCAGTCACATTGTCTAGCTTTCTTGATGCTTTAGATAATGATGAGACGAGCTCTTCTGATTTAGCAAGTCTAGCAATCAGCTCAGCTTCTCTCTTTACTATCATATCAAGATCACTTTTCAACTGGATTATTTCACTCTCAAGCAATTGGTTTTTCTCAATGCACTGTTGCTGAACTTGCAACTCTGCTTTGAGCGTCACTTTATCACTTTTGAGCGATGAAATAATATCAAAGTGATTTTGGTATAAGTTGGCGGCAACTTGACAATCATTATAATATTCTCTGACTTTGTCAAGTAATTCTTCATAAGAAAGAGGAACAGATAATTTAGTGTTTACCTCAGGAGACGCTTCATCATCTCTGGCCATGAGACAAATAAGCGCTGAGTCATCCACTGGCTCATCATCATCACTACTTTTTTCTGAAGACTTCAAGTCTTCAAGTGCGGATGCTTGTTCTGATTCCGCTAGCAAACCTTGTTAACGAAGGTTGCTCCTGAATTGGTTTCTATCCAAGTAATCCTACTTTGAAGGCTTAGATACGTTTGGATAAGGGCAATTTACCTGGTGGAGCCCTGGTTTCCTGCAATTATAACAAAGATTAGTTTTCATCTTTTGCTCATTTGTTAACCTTGCAGTGTGTGGTTTTGAGATCACTGGCGCTGAGACATTTTGAGCAGATGCTTGGTACTGAACAGGCGCTTGGGATGTAGGAACAAAAATACTGAGGCTCTTGAAACTGTTGATGTATTGGAGCAGGCGCTTGATATGAACTGTGTCCTTGATGCTTAGGACTATTTCCTTTCTTTTCATATCTCAAGAACTTTCTGAATCTATTTAGAAGCGCTAGTTCCTCATCCTCACTGATATCTGAAGCTTTCCCCTTATTACCCGATTTACCTTTCACTGATGCTACGAGCGCTCCAGATTCAATTACCGGACTACTCACAACATCACTGGCTGAATTTAACTCAAACTCAAATGCCTTGAGTTCTGAAAAGCGTCTTCTGGACTCAAAAGATCCAACATATTAGATTCTCTCATTGCGGTTGTCTTCATAAAAAATCAACTAGGTAGACTTCTGAAAATCTTAACCACCATTTCTCTATTTTGCAAATCCATTCCCAATGATGTAAGTTCCGTAACAAGAGCTATAAATCTTATGTCCAATTGCTCTAGGGTCTCGTTAGGCAACATCTTAAAGCTGTTGTATTTTTCTTTAGCAATGGAAAGCTTATTTTCCTTGATTTGAGCTGATCCACCACAAATTATGGCCAACTTATCCCAAATTTCTTTAGTGGTATTACATGATTTGACTTTGTTGAATAAATTCTCATTATCACCAATAGTTGTATACAAAGCATTTCGAGCAACATTGTCCAAATTTGCTCTTTGATGCTCCTCAGTGGACCACTCTTGTTTAGGCTTCTCAACATAGCCTTCTGGAGTTTCTTTCGTGGCTCGAGGCGCTCAGGTAATAACCTTCAGAATTTGTATTGGTCCATCTGAAATAATATCACACATTTCGTCATCACATGAACATAGATATGTAAAAGCTTTAACCTTCCATGAGTCATAGTTTGACTCGGTCAACTTAGAAACTTTAGAAAATGCCATGAGAAACAAATTAAAAGCAACTAAATTTTGAAAAGAGATCTAAACAAGCTGTCAAGCTTGAAATTTTTAAATTTCAACTTTAACCGCTCTGATACCACTTGTTGGTCCCAAGTGGCATACGAAAGGGTCTAAAAGGGGGGGGGTTGAATAGACCCTGAAGTCTTTTTTGACTTCAAAAAGATTCGTATTAAGATGTTTTGGACGCTTGAAATGTAGATGCTCGACTAAGCATTTACTTGAAATATAGACGCTTTGCTTGAGAGTGTAATGAAGACTGTTTTTAGAAAGTTAACTTAGATTTTAAGATTTGAATACTTTAACGAAATAGGTTTAAGCGTTCAGTTCTTTGATCATTGTTAGCACAACGAAATGATTTTGGAGTCTTCCTTTTTGAAAGCCTTTTGCGTCACAAAAAGTGTTTTAGTGGATTAGCGTTCACTTGAGTTTTACTTAACAGATTTATACAAAGATATAATAATATGAAGAATGACTGTAAAGTAAAGAACACGATATTTGTAAGGTTCGTTGGGTGGTGTAATCCCAACTATGCCCTTCTTCTCCTTGAACACTCAGAGGCAATCCACTAAGATGGTTCTCAAAGAATCACTCAGAAACTTCTACAAATTAGGGAGAGATGGATGTGAATGACTTGAGCTCCTTGATCGCACAGATTTTTGCTCCAAATCACTTCTATCCCCTTGCTTCTTTCACCCAGAAATAATGCAAGTATCCAATTTCGACTTCACACAGATCGCGAGACTTGGATGAGGTTTTTCTAAACGATTTGTTTGATTTTGATAAAGTTCAAACAACTGGGAATATCTCAATAGTAGTGTAGGTTTCTCCGAAAAGAATATTTGAGATATTTAGTTGACTGTCTCAGGAATTGTTGAAAAGCAAGAAGAATGTTTGCTTGAATATTCTTGCTTTTCTGAGATTTTAGGGAATGAGACTTCAATGCAACAACGATTTGGCTTGGAGTGGATCATTCTTTTTGGCTTGTTGTTGAAGTTAAATTTATAGGCATTCTTGGAAAAAGTGTCCGTTTGACACATGTATAGGCGCGTGTTTCTCACTTCTGCGAGTGAACCACTTTTGTCCTTTTTCCTGAAAATCTGTTGCACAAAAGTTGGTGCTGCAGTCTGTGAATAGTTGACAGTCCTATAGGGTGGCTTCTCCATACGTCTGAAAGTGCTTATAACATTTAATGCTCTTATGAGCATTTAATGCATTTGAATTAAATGCCCGTTGGCACTTAATGCACTGAGAATATTTGCATTAAACTCCTTTTGGACTTGGAAATAAATTCAGGTGAAATTCATCATTGATAGACGCTTATTCATTCTTGAATTACTTCTGTCCTATAAGATGACGCTTGATATAGTTGGTCACTGAGACGCTTGGAAACTTCATCTTCATTCAGACTTCAGGCGCTTGAGTCTTCAAACTTTACTACTGATAAGCTCACTCAGAATTCATCAGACGCTCAGCCTAAGAGTACTTAGCCTAACAATCTAGAATAAACACAAAACGAAGCCTATAAAGCCTATTACAAATCTAACGCTTCAAAGCTTATACATGATTTCTTCTAGAAACAAAGTTACATATTTTGGGATCTAACATACATTCCTAATTGTCATCATCAAAACATCTAACATGAAATTCCTAACACCATAAATCAAAGAAAGTTTTTAGCTACTTATCTTGAAGACCTAGATGTAGGCGATTCAAAGTGAACCTTTCCAATCGCGCATTCCATGCAAGTGAGATTCTTCCATCAACTAAT
Organism: Buddleja alternifolia; assembly: GCA_019426215.1. Taxonomy (NCBI): domain Eukaryota; kingdom Viridiplantae; phylum Streptophyta; class Magnoliopsida; order Lamiales; family Scrophulariaceae; genus Buddleja; species Buddleja alternifolia. Next base: position 14,683,603 of record CM033394.1, on the reverse strand, counting down.
TTCCCAATGGAATTAAGAATCGAGGAATCTTATTGGTCGAGATCCTTGTAAATTCAATCTTAATAAAACAAGTGTGTTTGACTAGTGTTAATTAATTCAAGAAATTCATTTCTTAATTAATTACTTACTTGCCTTGGCCAATGACTAACTCAGTCAAATCACTTAGAATATTATAGGAAATTCACTAGTTCATCTAGACAAGTGATTGATCCTTTGTTGTCAACACCAACCTCCATATACGAGTCACTACACCCTATCACCAGTCCATATGTGTCCTTGTAAAAGAACTGACACAGGAGTCAAAGAGCAGTGAGTCAATATACAAGATTACTGTGATGACTCAAGTCAAAGAATTAATTTTGCACTATCGTGATTAAGAAACTCCTAATTCGACATATATAGTAATAATTCCAATTTAGGAAGTTTCAGTCAGAGTAATCAATGAACTTATTCTAAACAAGCACCTGTGTATGTGCATTTGTGTCAACTACACTAATGTCTATAAAACGAGACATTGTCTAATTAAGAGTGTGCATCATAGGCGCAAGTCTATCCGAATTATCAATGTCCCATCTTAATAATTCTATGACTTGGACAATATTTAGAAATCACAGCCTTAGAGGCTTATTTTATGATATCCATCCAATGAGATATCAAGTCTCATAACTATGTGTGAATTCTAGGGACTTTATCATACAGTTATAACAATATAAACATAAGATGAAGAATTGCCTATTTATTAATATATAATGTAAAACGAAATTGTTTATTACAAGAATAGATAAAGAAAGCCTATCTAGGATTGGCTCGCAGGGCACTATTCTAACATTTTGGTACGCTTCGTACTTCATGAAATATTTTGGTACGTTTTCAGAGACTTGTATGTGACACATGCAATATTTCAGAGGTTTATTATGTATTTTGCCATATTGATAATAACGACCAATGGTTTATCTATTATACTTGAGATGCACTAAATATTACTTGGTGCTATTCTTACAATGGTCTTTTATAATATATTTAAATTCGTCATAGGAATCATGTTTTATCCATTGAAGGATATCCTAGTCAACATACTAAAATGAAAAGTAATATGGAGCGTTAATATCAATTCTCTTTATTTTATACTAGATTAGCATAGTTCCAATTTTTCTAGGATTAGAAAGATTCTAAGATTGAGAAAGATACTTGTATAAATATAGGAAAATTGCATTTTTGGTCATATTGGATTTTTCGTTTTGCGAAACTGGTCCCATTGGTTACAAAGTTGCAAGTTTGGTCCATTAATTAAAAAAATTGCACTTTCGATCCCAACTATTAAAAAAAATAAACGGAAAATGGCATGTGGTACTCGCCCGTCGTTAGTTCCTGAATTATTAGAAAGTGAAACAAACGGAAAAAAATCATGTAGAGAAGAAAAAAAGAAAAAAATTGAAAAATAATTACGAAATCATATCCCCCACCCCTAACCCAACCCCGTCACCCCCACCCCGATAGCACCTGAACCCCGCCCCCCAACATAGCGCCACCATTGCTTCATGGCCCCACCGTCTTGTGCAATGGAGGCTGATTGTTTTTGGGGATCTATGGTTGCGAATTGGGGTTGAGGGGTTTAGGGCAATGGAGGTGACTGGTATGGGGTTTTAGGGAGCGAAAGAGACGCCAGATGTTGACTGGTAGCGATGGTGGTGGTAGAATTGGGGGTAGAAGAAGATGTCTTCTTCAATTTTCCTTTCCTTTTCCTTTTCATTATTACTTTTTTATTTTTTTGTATTTTGTATTAACTATATTTTGAATTTATTTTGTCTATTGTTCAAACTTAATAGTGCGTGTAGAACACTCTTTTTTTTCTGTCAAAAAATAGATGGTTGAGTCCAAAAGTACAATTTTTTTTAGTGCAATGAGACTAAATTTTCTTTATATATGTAATTAATAGTTGTTTAGGTTGTCAGTTATTACTTTTTTTTTAGATCAATGGTTGTCAGTTATTACTTGAGTAATATTACTCTGTTTGTCCACATATTGAAAATTTGTGATTCATTCTTAAGAAAGAAAACATATTCTTTAAATCACCTTGAAGTTTATCGCTTCTGCCATATCATGAAGTAACCCTTACTCCAAAGTTTCAATACACGTGAGTCTCAAAGATGTTGCCACACATCAGGATCATGTGTTCGATAATTTTGGGTCATTGGACCAGGTCATAGATCGACCAAATAACCCCAAATTAACATGCAAATTTCCCTGTCATATTGGTAGAGGTGTTCAAACAAACTGCTATAGACTGCCCCAACCGACCACCTCAACCCAAACTGCACCGCATATGGCGGGTTGACAATTTGATGAGATGATCTCCGACTAAGTTTTAAAAATCCCGCATTTTTCCAATCGGGTTCGACTTTAATTTTTGAGGACCGCAAGATCTTTTCTAATTGCAATATATATGTGTGTATATTCATATATGATTAGATATATAATGTTAATTTAATTGATCACGCTTATGTAATATTATGGCCCCTCATTTCCCAAATGACGTGATTAATTGGATAAATTTTATTTGTACTTTATTATATATAGTAAGTATGAACATTGTGTTGAAGTGTGGCTCATTTTTGAAAGAGGAAAATATCCCATATAGATAGAATTTGTAAAGGGTGGGTTCATTTGTTGTATAAAAGGAGACCACCTCTTCACTTTGAAAAACATCCCAAATTGCCTAAATCTTTTAGCAATTTCTTCTTTCTTCCTCTATAGTTTGTAATAGTTTCACTTTAATCCTTTAGTGAAATATTTTGGTGGGGTCCGAGGACGTAGGCTAAATTAGCCGAACCTCGTTAAATTTGGTGTTCTTTATTTTGTGCTATTCTTCAAGTAGCCATTGTTAGTTATAGTTATAGTGTTATATTGTGCTATTAAATTCGTCTAGTTAATTCTGTCGAGGAGGTTGGGTTTTAAGCGCGACCGTTGTGACGCCTCCAATCTTTCCTGGGAATTAAATCTAGTGTGATTTTCTAGTACAATATTTCTCTCGCTATTTCTATATTTGGTGGAATATGACTCTGAGTTCCACAACAAGTGGTATTAGAGCTCGGGTATTCTGAGTATGCTCTGTGGTCGCAGTTTAATCTGATCTTCCACATCAGAAAAGTTTTCCCGGGCTATTTGGCTTTCGCATTTGGAGGGCTCTTGAAGAATAATTTGTAACCAAAAATGGAAGACACTTCAAAAGCATCGTCGTCGTCCATTTGGGCGAGAACCACTGTAGCGAATACGCGATTGGCAGTGGAGTCTTTTGATGGCACAGGCCATTTTGGTATGTGGCAAAGCGAAGTTGTAGACGCACTCTTTCAACAAGGTCTATACTTAGCTATTGAAGAAAAGAAACCAAATGATATGGAGGAAAAAGATTGGAGTATGATGAATCGGTTGGCATGTGGAACAATTCGTTCGTGTCTATCAAGAGAGCAGAGATATGCGTTTTCGAAAGAAAACTCGGCATATAAATTGTGGATGGCACTGGAGGAGAAATTTCTGAAGAAAAGCTGTCAGAATAAGCTCCACTTGAAGAAGCAGCTCTTTCGCTTCACATTTGTTTCGGGTTCCACTATGAATAGTCACATTACCAGTTTTAATCAACTGGTTACCGATTTTATCAATTTGGATGAGACTTTTAAAGACGAGGATTTGGCTCTGATGTTGCTGGGATCCCTTCCTGAGGAGTTTGAGTTTCTTGAAACAACTCTACTTCACGGGAAGGCTGCTGTATCTCTTAGCGAAGTTTGTGCTGCCCTGTACAGTTATGAGCTGAGAAAGAAGGACAAGCAAGTTAGTTCAGGCGGCGATGCAGAGGTTTTGTTCGTCAGAGGTCGTTCACAAAACAAAAACAAAGGAAAGAAAGGGAGATCCAAGTCCAGACATAAACTAAGCAAAGACGAGTGTGCCTATTGTCGAGAAACAGGACACTGGAAGAGAGATTGCCCAAAGCTGACAACTAAGGGCAATTCTAAGGCCGTGGCGGAATCAAATGTAACCGCGTGTGATGATGCCGAATCGGACTTCTCATTGGCGACATCATCCAGCGGTGCTTCTGAAGTATGGATGCTGGATTCAGCATGTAGTCATCATATGACACCACATTTGGATTGGTTCTTTGATTTCAAAGAACAAAATGACGTTGTCTTCACAGCAAATGAAGCTCCTCTTACTACACTTGGGATTGGTTCAGTTCGCTTGAAGAATCACGATGGATCAATCATAACCCTAAAGGGTGTTCGGTATGCACCAGAAGTGAGGAAAAACCTTATTTCCGTTGGAACTTTAGAATCGAAAGGTTTTGAAGTAAGAGCTAAGGATGGGGTGATGAAGATCATCTATGGTGCACTCGTGGTAATGAAGGGAATTCGGAAGAACAACAATACGTATCACTACATGGGTGGTACAGTTGTGGGTGCAGTAGCAGCAGTTACTGTTGATGATCGGAATTCAGAAGCAGTTAGGCTATGGCATATGCGCTTGGGACATGCAGGTGGAAAATCCTTGAATCTCCTCATAAATCAAGGATTGTTGAAAGGAGTGAAATACTCCAAATTGGAGTTTTGTGAACATTGTGTTCGTGGGAAACAGACAAGGGTTAAATTTGGAACAGCAATCCATAATACTGAGGGTATCTTGGATTATGTTCATTCGGATGTATGGGGTCCCTCAAAAACGAGTTCTTTGGGAGGGAAACACTATTTTGTAAACTTTGTTGATGATTTTTCCCGGAGAGTTTGGGTGTATACTATGAAGACAAAGGATGAAGTGTTTGAGGTATTCCTCAATTGGAAAAAGATGGTGGGAACTCAGACTGATAAAAAGGTCAAACGTCTCCGTACAGACAATGGTGGAGAATTTAGGAGTGGTCCATTTCAGAAATTTTGTGAGGATGAAGGCATTGTCAGACACTTCACTGTCAGACATACACCACAACAGAACGGAGTGGCAGAACGCATAAATCGGACTTTGCTGGAGAAAGTTCGGTGTTTGTTATCCAATGCTGGGTTGGGTAAAGAATTTTGGGCTGAGGCTGTGACATATGCGTGTCATCTCGTTAATCGTCTACCATCTACTGCTATTGATGGAAAAACACCATTGGAGAAATGGTTTGGAAAGCCTGCTGATGATTATGATTCCTTACATGTGTTTGGTTCCGCTGCATATTATCATGTTAAGGAATCAAAGTTGGATCCTAGAGCAAAGAAAGCTGTGTTCATGGGGATCACCTCTGGTATAAAAGGCTATCGCCTTTGGTGTCTAGAAACAAAGAAAATAATCTTTAGCAGGGATGTCACCTTTGATGAATCTATCGTGTTGAAAAAGGTGAATGCAGAACAACAGGATGGTACTCCCAAACAGGTGGAGTTTGAAAAGTTTGTTGGCCCAGCAGATCAAGAAACTCTTGATCATTCTCCTACGGTAGAAGGAGATTTTGAAGAAGAGGAAGTTCAACCCCAAGAACTTCCACAGCAACTTGAATCAATTGCAACTAGCAAGCCAAAGAGGACAATCAGAAAGCCTACTCGCTTTGATGATATGGTGGCTTGTGCATCTGCAATTGCCGCTGATGATGTTCCTACCACTTATATTGAAGCAGTTAAAGGACCAGAGAAAGATAAGTGGAGGATTGCCATGAGTGAAGAAATGCAGTCCCTTCATAAGAATCAAACATGGGAACTGGCCAGTCTCCCGAAGGGAAAGAAGGTAATTGGATGCAAATGGGTATTTGCAAAGAAAGATGGATTTCCTAGCCAAGGTGATGTTCGCTACAAAGCCAGATTGGTGGCCAAAGGTTACGCTCAGAAGGAGGGCATTGATTATAATGAGGTGTTTTCTCCAGTTGTAAAACACTCCTCCATTAGAATTTTGTTGGCTTTGGTAGCACAGTTGGATTTTGAACTAGTTCAGTTGGATGTAAAAACTGCATTTTTACATGGAGACTTGGAAGAGGAAATCTATATGACTCAGCCAGAGGGATTCAAAGTTGCTGAAAATGAAAATTTGGTTTGTAAACTTCAAAAATCGTTGTACGGATTGAAGCAATCTCCGAGGCAGTGGTACAAGCGATTTGACAAGTTTATGATGGGAATTGGGTACACAAGAAGCAAATACGATCATTGTGTGTATTTGCATAAGCTACAAGATGGATCCTTCATATATCTTCTTCTGTATGTTGATGATATGTTGATTGCCTCCCCGAGTCTAATAGAAATTGAGAAGTTGAAGACTCATTTGAAAAGGGAGTTCGAGATGAAGGATCTAGGTGAGGCGAAGAAGATTCTCGTCATGGAGATTTTCAGAGATAGAAAATTGAGGAGGCTTTGTTTGACTCAGAAACAATATCTGAGTAGGATGTTGAGGCGTTTTGGCATTGATGAAAAGTCAAAACCAGTTAGTACTCCGCTTGCTCCTCATTTTAAGCTTAGCGCTGCTTTGTCACCGAAATCTGATGCAGAACGGGAATACATGTCAAAAGTACCGTATGCAAATGCTGTTGGTAGCTTGATGTATGTTATGGTGTGTACGAGGCCTGATATTTCCCAAGCAGTGGGGGTTGTGAGCAGGTATATGCATGATCCTGGAAAGGAACATTGGCAAGCTGTGAAATGGATTTTGCGATACATCCATGACACAGCTGATGTTGGTTTGATATTTGAGCGGGAACATAGTCAGTATGTAGTCGGATATTGCGATTCAGACTATGCTGGTGATTTAGATAAGCGTAGATCAACTACAGGCTACGTATTTACTCTTGCTAAAGCACCAGTCAGTTGGAAGTCTACCTTACAGTCAACGGTTGCTCTGTCTACTACGGAAGCAGAGTATATGGCAATTTCAGAGGCTGTAAAGGAAGCAATTTGGCTTCAAGGGTTGCTTGGTGAACTGGGAATTGGACAAGAGTATGTGAAAATACATTGTGATAGTCAAAGTGTTATCCATTTAGCAAAGAACCAAGTTTATCATGCAAGGACGAAGCACATTGATGTTCGGTATCACTTCATAAGAGAGATACTTGAAGAAGGTGGAATCAGAATCGAGAAGATCCATACTACTGAGAATCCTGCTGATATGTTGACAAAAGTTGTGACTGCAATCAAGTTCAAATTTTGTTTGGACTTGATCAACATTGTCAAAGTTTGAAGATTGATTTTTGGTGACCCCGTTTGACGAGGAGATTGAAGATTTTGGAAATTCGCCAAGGTGGAGATTTGTTGAAGTGTGGCTTATTTTTGAAAGAGGAAAATATCCCACATAGATAGAATTTGTAAAGGGTGGGCTCATTTGTTGTATAAAAGGAGACCACCTCTTCACTTTGAAAAACATCCCAAATTGCCTAAATCTTTTAGCAATTTCTTCTTTTTTCCTCTATAGTTTGTAATAGTTTCACTTTAGTCCTTTAGTGAAATATTTTGGTGGGGTCCGAGGACGTAGGCTAAATTAGCCGAACCTCGTTAAATTTGGTGTTCTTTATTTTGTGCTATTCTTCAAGTAGCCATTGTTAGTTATAGTTATAGTGTTATATTGTGCTATTAAATTCGTCTAGTTAATTCTGTCGAGGAGGTTGGGTTTTAAGCGCGACCGTTGTGACGCCTCCAATCTTTCCTGGGAATTAAATCTAGTGTGATTTTCTAGTACAATATTTCTCTCGCTATTTCTATATTTGGTGGAATATGACTCTGAGTTCCACAACACATTGAATATGTAAGAATTTATCATTTCATCTAAAATTCAAAGACTAAAATTGAATCATTTTTGAGAATACGCAATGATATTGCACTTAGAATTAAACTTTATTGATGGATTGAATTTAATAAATGAAAATCATATCTAAGCATATGTTAGATTCCACAACATAGTTTTGCTATCCATCTAATTATCCAACAAAAGTTTTTAAAAATATTTTTATTATGAAGTTAATTAATTGTGCCACTAATAAAAATAATTTGTTCTTTTCAAATAGAATGTTTTTGATGAAGTGTGTGGCAGTGATTTTCAATAAAAGTTGAAAACAAACTGAAACTGTAGGATTCAAAGAACACAATTTGTAGATCCTAACATAAACATAAAGACTGAAATGCATGCTGTGCAATTTTTTTTTAATGTGCATAATTAATAATTGAGTGTTAAAACTTTAACGTGAATTAAGTTTTGCTTGAAAGCCTTGTAAATTAGAGTCATTAATTATTTTGATATTTTAGAATTGTGTTAGAACACAAGAAGTTTATGAATTTTAGACTTGTATATATATTGTTAAAACATTTTAAAACATGTCTTTTTTAATTTAATATTGTCACAAGTTAAGTTATTATTTTTGTGATAATTGTTGGGAATCATCCACAGATAAACGCAACGGAAATAAAACTAAATCGATTCCCCATGCCAAGCATAAATGTGTTGTTTACGTTGATTTTTGATAAAAGAATAATGCAATAAATTGCCTACCTCTTGAAGCTTATTCAATTAATCCTCGCAATTCACGAACGGTTCAATAGTCCCAACTCTTGATCATCACGTAAGAACGAACTCCGAAAATCTTCTTCTCCATCTCCCATAGGCGGCTAGGTGAAGATGAGAGGAATTGATTTCATGTTTTTTTAGAGGCTAGAATAATTATGTGTTGTCTTAGACTCCATGGCTTGCGTTTGTAGAATTTAAATAAAAACTCTACAACTTGAGCCCATGAGTTACGCACTTAAATGGGCAATTGGACGCCTAGAATTAGGCTAAGTTGACCCAGTCAACTTAGCCCTATTAATTTAATCACCTATTATTTAATCCAATTAAATATAATGATTAAATTAATATTTCAATTAATTAATCAATCAAATAATTAATTAATATTTGTAGTTGACCAAGTCAACACAGTTAATTTAATTGTCAATGTTTAATCCAATTAAATAACTAATTAAATTAATTTGTCCAATTAGTTAATTCGTCCTTCCAAAGGACAAATTACCAAAATATTCCAACTACAAAACACGATTTTCAGTTTATTCCTATATAGCGCAACTCTCTATGATTCGTCTCAATTGGTAATGAGAGGATATCAAAGGATGTGAGTGGCACCTAGCCAACACCATGGCCCCATATCATATCCCAATCGAGTATGAAATGACTATGTCATTATGAACTTCTGGAGTATGATTAACATATGAGTATAAGTCTGATCGAGTGAGAATCATGAAAATGTCAAACTCACAGAGCTCGATTCAATGCTAGGAATCATAGTCACATGAGATTTATCGAACTATCCTACATATCTAGCATGGGTTAGTTCATCAGCTTTGCCAGAGACTTTCAATCTCATTTACCTCTGATCACATAGCAAACTTCTCATTTACTTTCGAGACAGTTAATCCCCTCTTAGCAATCACTTCAAAACTGCTACATGCCCATTGGAACGGACTTCGAGGTTGGCCCCACCAACATGTGAATTGGGTTTAACTACTTTGATGACAGAACCAATGTCACAAGCACACTGTGGCTCTGATTGTGACTCTTTAGGTCCAAAGCTCACACTACTATCTTAATTAGTAATACAATCATTGAGAGTCATTGAGTAAAAACCCATATGATCAGATTACTACGAGCCGTATTCGAATACACGAATCTCATTAATGTATCTATGTATGACACAAACTCCCACTATCCCATAGTGTTTGACTGACACTCATGGTCAGAGCATGTGTCACACTCAGTGCCCAAATGAGATTCTCCAACTTGTGAATCTCTTTAAGTGTTCAAGTACCAAACCCTTCCAATGCCTATCTCCCTAACTTCCCCAAGGAGTGGAAGATTTGCCTTGATACACGTGAACTGGTTGTTTGTTCAAGACTTATAGATGCCATAAAATATTACATGAACAAACATAAGTGCCTATTATACGAAGATGTTTGTACAATATAGATTAGTGCCTTATTCTATCCAACTCCTACACTACAAAAAAAATTATTATTGCCCATGTCAATATGTCATGGTGAAAAGTCTCTTTGCCATGGTTAAAACTGTTGAACAAATTTAACGAACAATTTGAAAAATGAAAGAAAAGGATGAGAGTGTTTCAAGGCGAGAATTAACTTTATCCTTAACACGAAATTGCCTCGGCTATAGGTGGTACCGGCTTTGACAAAACGTGTCCCAAGATACAACGAAACCTTTTCTGAAGATTGAACCACTTCAATTTCAGAAAAAAAAAACGAACTTTACTAAACTGCTGAAAAACTCAAGAAATATTTGATGATGATATGATGAACTCAAGAACACTAGAAAGAATGTGTTTGAGTTGGTGTGAATTTCAGAATGCTGGAGGACCCCTTTATATAGGTGAAAAATTTGATAGAATTAAATCAGAAATTTAATTCTGCCATTAACCATTTTGTAACAGCACAAATAAATCAGATGTTATGGCTGTTATGAAATAGTCTTCTAGAAGGCTGAATTAAATTTAATTCGAATTAAAAAAAATGTGGCCAGCATTTTATTAATTCAAATTGATTTAATAAAATCAAATTTAGCTTTGTTGGATTTTCTGGGAAGCCCAATTAAACTTTTGTCCAAAAAGAATAATAGAGAGGCCCAAGCCCATGGCCACACCAAACACCTCAAGCCCGAGTCCGTGGTCCGAGGTCCGGTCCGGTCCACCGGACCGCCCGAGTGAGGAGCTAAGAAATTGGTCATAGACACAATTGCATAGCTCCTCCCCTTTTCACACAAAGGCCCAAAGTGGATGACCCAAGGGCCAAACCCTTGTCTTGAGGTAAGGAATTATAAACCTACTTGAATAGTGATTTATATCCTATGTGGGATATATAAGTTCAAACACCTCACTTTAACACTTAATTTCTCATTCGTTACAAGTCCGAATTGAGAAATTCGAAATGCTAATCTCATCTACTTGGAACGTAGATTAAGATTATCCAATAATCTTTTGTATCCCGGATACGTACGGTGTTCGAATTTCGTACACAAAAGTGGTGGAACACACACTTTGTAAAACTCTTAAAATCCATTTTTTTTCCAACAATACCCCACACGAATGAAATTAATGCAATGCATGCTCTTGAGATTTCGATTGAAAGTTTAGCACATCAGAAGAGGTAGCTTTTGGCTTTGAACCTTTCTTAGTGAAATATCATCGGATTTACTAGGCTAACCAATGAACGTGATGTCTTGAATTGGTCAGCCGTTCATGTAAACCCAGACAACGATATTCACATAATAAACTTTCAGCAGTTTTTCAGTTCTCATGGTTGGGTCCATTTTGGCCGTTGCACCCCCTCTTGGTTTCAGTAGTGTTTACATTTTACTCAATATTGAGGCGGCCTACACCTCACACTTACATAGGTGACTTCCTAATTAAGAGTATCCTGCCATACTCCACTTCATTCAGACAGTGTAGGAATCATTAAAAGTCCAGCTTAACCTTTGCTACAACTTGCAGGTTGCACTTCTTTATCATAGAAATGGGTTTAGAGTTTATGTGAATTAAACTCTTAAGTGCCTCACTGAATATTCACAACTTAGTTTTCCCTTTGAACCAAGATCTTGGGATCTCCAGTCAACATGGTTGGGTTACCACTGTGTCCATTCTTTAATTTGTAGTCATTAAACCCATTCCTCTTGATAGGTATTCTCCTTGATCTCTAGGCAATCCTTTCGTCAAAGGATCTGCAATATTCTCCTTTGATTTCACATAATCAATGGAAATTATTCCGTTAGAGATCAATTGTTTAATGGTATTGTGTCTACGACGAATATGTCTAGACTTACCATTATACATACTATTTTGCGCCCTACCAATTGCCGACTGACAGTCACAATGAATTAAGATAGGTGGTACGTGTCGAATGCACCAAAATATAATTACTGTTCTCACAAGAATCTGTAGTACTCGTAAGTCCAAGTCGAACCCTAGAGACTGATTGATCAAATAACAAAGGGGGTTTTGAAGATTTAATTAACTAAAATTGTAGAAAATAAATGCTTGAAAATTCAATTAATGGAAAATACGATTCAAGAGAAATTCAACCCTTAATTCACACATTGATCATAGACACCTAAATTACTATTCACTCATTGATTACTTAGCCAAGAATCTAAATAACCAGCTATCTAGATCCCTATAATCTTCCTTATATCATTAATCAAAGCCCAGCACCCGATTAAATTCTTATTATTAACTGATTCGGTATTAAGCAATCCTAATCAAATTAATAACAACATAACGAATTAGAAGCGACTAAGGATAAACAATAGTTTAAGCAAGCGCCAACTATTTAATTTACTCCAATGTTTCCCTCAGGTTATCAACGAAAATTGGGAACCTAATCATGAAAACCTAATTGCTACATACACAAATCAAACATAACAATTACGGATTATGAAGATTTGTTAGCAAACAATTGACATATATAATCAACTAATATGCATTTTAGATAATCATATACACAATTGTAAGAACTGAAATCAAGAAACAAAAGATAATCAAACTGTGAATAGATTAAAATAAAAGCTTCGTGTCTCACAATGTATGAATTAATTGGAATTCTCTTGAATCGAAATAAAAACTTAGCTAATAATAATTGTAAGCATAAAACTTGAAAATACTATTTTTCTAACTCTCTTCTCCTTGTTTTTTTCTTCTTCTTGTTTTTGTTGTTCTACTTCAACTTTTGCAAGACATATATATAGGCAATGAAAAGATGACATAATCATAGAGAGAATATATTCTCTCTTCCTTTATCAAGACATGGAGAATATATTCTTCCCTTTAACATCAAAGCATGGAGAATATATTCTTCTCTTTAACATCAAAGCATGGAAAATATATTCTTCCCTTTACACTCTGATTTGTTGCCTCTACTTCATCAAATCTGACTTTGACTCCTTCTAGAAATTTGTATTTTTATGTGTTAGCTTTCATTTCCAACTGGCCTTGACTGAATCCAAGACACATAACTCTAGTTATGAATTTTTCACCAAATCTGCGCATTCCAGTCCAGTCCAGAACAGAAATCTTCATTAACTTCTTCAACACTTTCGAGCCCTTTAACTTCTGAACTGGGTCTGGACTTATTCATAAGAAATATAGGCCTTTGTCTTAGCTTTCCAACTAGATAAAATTCAATAGAAACTAATGTCTGTATCTCCAGATATATCAGTATTTCCGAAACATCGCCAAATCTGTCATTTTGATTGAAATTGATATTTTGCACTTCAAATCTTGCCCAAATCACAAAATGAGATAAAATCAGTTCCAATGGCCATATAATCACAATAAAAAGCTAAAGATAGAGGTAATAAACTATATAAATATTGCACTTATCAATAGGGGGCACTGGTTTTTACCAACAGGGAACATCTTCTAAGAAATTTTGTAGCCACTCAGCTTCTTCACCAGCTTTGTCTAAAGCTATGAATTTTGATTCCATTATGGATCGGGCTATACAAGTTTGCTTAGATGATTTCCATGACACCGCTCCACGACCGATGGTAAAAATATACCCACTCGTGGACTTAGAGTCATTTGTGTCTGATATCCAATTAGCATTGCTGTATCGTTCTATTACAGCTGGATATCTTGAGTAGTGTAATCCAAAGCTCTTTGTGTACTTTAAGTACTTAAGTACTCTAGTTAAGGCCTTCCAGTGGTCTAAACTAGGATTACTTGTGAACCTACTCAACTTGCTCATAGAGTAAGCTAGATCAGGGCGGGTACAGTTCATGATATACATTAAACTCCCAATGACCCTAGCATACTCTAACTGTGATACGGGTTCGCCATAGTTTTTACTTAGATGTACGCTCATGTCTACTGGCGTCTTAACAATCGCACTGTCGCTAGGAAGGAATTTTTCCAGAATTGTCTCAACATAATGAGACTGTGACAGTGTGATTCCTTCAGATGTTCTTAAGATTTTAATCCCAAGTATGACATCTGCCAACCCCATATATATCTTTCATGTCAAAATTCTTCTTTAAAATTCCTTTAGTATTGATGATGATTTCATGATTACTACCCATAATTAGCATGTCATCGACATAGAGACACACTACAACATATGCGTTATGTGTTTGTCTAACATACACGCATTTGTCGCACTCGTTTATCAACTTGAAACCATTTAATAACATAGTGTTATCAAATTTTTTCATGCCACTACTTTGGCGCTTGTTTAAGTCCATACAAGGACTTTACAAGTTTACACACCTTTTTCTCCTGTCCAGGAGCAACATACCTCTCGGGTTGTTCCATATATATTTCTTCTTCTAATTCTCCGTTCAGAAACGCAGTCTTAACATCCATTTGATGTATCTCAAGGTTATGCAGCGCGGCAATAGCGATGAATAATCTTATGGATGTTATTCTCGTTACTGGAGAATAAATATCAAAGAAATCTAGACCCTCTGTTTGTCGGTATCCTTTGACTACCAGACAGGCCTTATACTTATCAACAGATCCATCGGTCTTATATTTTCGTTTGAGAATCCATTTACAGCTTAAAGTCTTACTTCCCTTTGGAAGATCAACCAACTCCCAGGAATGGTTGTGCATAATAGACTCAATTTCACTTTTGATAGCCTCTTTCCAGAGTTGGGCATCTAGACTGTTCAAAGCTTCCTTAATCGTTCTAGGTTCCCCTTCTAATGTATATGATACAAAATTGGGACCGAATGATTTAGGAACTTTTGCCCTTTTACTACGCCGTGGTTCTACATCCCCGGGATTAGAACTACTCGTAGATGCTTCATGTGTTCTTTTAAGAAGATCTTGTTCTGTTCTTTCCTTATTTGGAAAGATATCCTCAAAGAACGAATCATTTCTAGATTCCATGATGGTACCTTCATGAATCTCAGAAAGTTCAGATTTATGTACCAGAAATCGATAGGCGCTACTATTGAGTGCATAACCAATGAATATGCAATCAATAGTTTTAAGCCCTATCTTAACTTGTTTGGGTTTGGGTACTTCTACTTTAGCCAAACACCCCCACACTTTGAGGTATTTATACGAAGGTTTGTGACCTTTCCAGAGTTCGTAAGGAGTCTCACTCCGACTTTTGTGGGGAATTTTATTAAGAATATAATTGGCGGAGAGCATCGCCTCCCCCCACAAATTCTGAGGTAATCCAGAATTTATCAACATCGCATTCATCATTTCTTTAAGAGTATGATTTTTTCGTTTAGCAACACCATTTGATTGAGGTGAATATGGTGCCGTCGTTTGATGAATAATTCCAGAGTTGGTACAGAATTCATCAAATGGCGCTCCGTATTCTCCACCTCTATCACTTCGGATAGCTTTTATTCTTTTCCCAAGTTGATTCTCAACTTCAGTTTTGTAATGTGTAAACGCTCCAAGCGCTTCATCTTTACTTTTAAGTAAATACACATAACAATACTTTGAGCAATCATCTATGAATGTAATGAAATATTTTTTCCCACCTCTAGTTTGCACAAACTTTAAATCACAGATATCACTGTGAATAAGTTCTAGAGGTGCGGAGTTCCTTTCTACTGAGGGAAACGGTAGTTTGACTAGTTTCGCTTCAACACAAATTTCACATTTGTGTTGCGTTTCAACTTTGAAGGAAAGTAATAAATTTAAATTTATTAGTCTTCGCATAGTATTAAAATTCACATGTCCTAGTCTAACATGCCATAAATTTGAATACTCAAGCAAGTAAGCAGAAGATGTAATTTTATTATCATCAATTTCGGTTACAACAGCGCGAATAACATTCATTACATTCATTTTAAAAAGGCCTTGTTCTAGGTAACCTTTTCCTATGTAAATTCCACGCTTTGTAAATGAAAACCTATCCGCCTCAAACACTAGCTTGAACCCGTTCTTCACTAGGGCAGATCCTGATACCAGATTCTTGCGAATATCAGGAACATGTAGCACCTCGGTCAGAGTCAACTCTTTCCCGGAGGTCATCTTCAGCACCACTTTGCCAATTTCTAGAAACGGAGAAGTGGCAGAGTTTCCCATATACAGTTTTCGCCCATCAGAAGGAGAGTAAGATGAGAACGCCTCCTTATCAGAACAGATGTGGCGGGTTGCCCCAGTGTCGATGAACCACTCCCTTGGGTTGTCCACCAGATTTATCTCGAACACAACAGCGGTGAGATCGAGTTCAAACAAGTCTAGTGGGACCCTATTGTCAGATAGGTCATCGACCATTTCGTTGATGCCCTTGACGTCATCAACAGCCAAGT
The DNA here is from genome assembly GCA_019426215.1 of Buddleja alternifolia. Lineage (NCBI taxonomy): Eukaryota > Viridiplantae > Streptophyta > Magnoliopsida > Lamiales > Scrophulariaceae > Buddleja > Buddleja alternifolia. The sequence goes on along the minus strand of CM033394.1, from coordinate 14,667,346 downwards.
GAACCTGGTTCGGAGCCTGGTTCTGAACCTGCTTGCCTTTGTTCTGGTTCTGCCCAGAACCTTACCCTTGAGACTTATTTTTCTTGGGCTCTTTGCAGTCTCTAGCCCAATGATCCTGACGACCACAGTTGAAACAGCCATTTCCCCTGTTTCGTCTTCCCTTTCCCAATTTGCTTTTTCTAGGCATTTCCTTTGGGTTTCCCCTGGAACTTTCTCTTCCGGTTGGAGCCTTCCGGAACTTCAGCAATGTTTGCCATCGCCTGCACTTGAGGCTTCTTGTCAGAGCCCCGATTGTCTTCCTCTATTCTGAGTCGGACAACCAAGTCTTCTAGACTCATTTCCTTCCTCTTGTGTTTCAAGTAATTCTTGAAATCCCTCCACGGGGGTGGTAACTTCTCTATAACTGGAGCTACTTGGAAGGATTCACTTAGAGCCATCGCTTCAGCGTGAACTTCATGAATTATTATCTGAAGCTCTTGGACTTGGCTCGTGACGGACTTGGAGTCCACCATTTTGAAGTCTAAGAACTTCGCGACCATGAACTTTTTCAGTCCGGCATCCTCAGTTCTGTACTTCTTATCCAGTGCCTCCCAGAGGTCTTTGGCAGACTTCACTTCTTGAAAGACGCTGTAAAGTGAGTCACATAATTCACCGAGTAGGTAATTCCTGCAAAGGAAATCACCTTGGATCCAAGAATCATAAGCCATCCTTAGTTGGCTATCAGTTGACTCACCCGGGACATAGGGAGCATCTTCCCTCAAGTACCTAGCTAGGCTCAGAGTCGTAAGGTAGAACAGTATCTTTTGCTGCCACCTCTTAAAGTCAACCTCGCTGAACTTGAACGGCTTTTCAGCCTGAGCCGGTATCACCGGGTTAGCCAAAGGAACAAATGGAGGAACCGGATCAGAGCCAGACCCGAAACCAGGACCTAGTCCTGAACCGGAGCCTAACCCGGCGCCCCCACCAGAACCGGAACCAAACCCAGCCCCGGAACTAGGACCCAGCCTTGAACCGGAACCAAAACCTGAACCGGAACCGGAACCAGGACCCAGCCCTAAACCGGAACCGAAGCCTGAACCGGAAGCAGGACCCAGCCCTGAACCGGAACCAATGCCGAGACCAAGGCCTGCTCCAGGACCAAGGTCGAAGTCTAGAGTATCAGCAGCAGCTGCAACATCATCACGGTTTGCCATTTTCAGATTTTTCGAAAAAATTTGAATTAACAGAATTTCGTGTTAAGTTTGATGAACAAATTTAACGAACAATTTGAAAAATGAAAGAAAAGGATGAGAGTGTTTCGAGGCGAGAATTAACTCTATCCTTAACACGAAATTGCCCCCGCTATAGGTGGTACCGGCTTTGACAAAACGTGTCCCAAGATACAACGAAACCTTTTCTGAAGATTGAACCACTTCAATTTCAGAAAAAAATGAACTTTACTAAAATGCTGAGAAACTCAAGAAATATTTGATGATGATATGATGAACTCAAGAACACTAGAGAGAATGTGTTTGAGTTGGTGTGAATTTCAGAATGCTGGAGGACCCCTTTATATAGGTGAAAAATTTGATACAATTAAATTAGAAATTTAATTCTGCCATTAACCATTTTGTAACAGCACAAATAAATCAGATGTTATGGCTGTTATGAAATAGTCTTCTAGAAGGCTGAATTAAATTTAATTTGAATTGAAAAAAATGTGGCCAGCATTTTATTAATTCAAATTGATTTAATAAAATCAAATTTAGCTTTGTTGGATTTTCTGGGAAGCCCAATTAAACTTTTGTCCAAAAAGAATAATAGAGAGTCCCAAGCCCATGCCCATGCCCACACCAAACACCTCAAGCCACAAGACCAAGCCCCAAGGCCCATGACCCGAGCCCGAGCCCGAGTCCAAGGTCTGGTCCGGTCCACCGGACCGCCCGAGTGAGGAGCTAAGAATTTGGTCATAGACACAATTGCATAACTCCTCCCCCTTTCACACAAAGGCCCAAACTGGATGACCCAAGGGCCAAACCCTTGTCTTGAGGTAAGGAATTGTAAACCCACTTGAATAGTGATTTATATCCTATGTGGGATATACTAGTTCAAACACCTCCCTGTAGCACTTAATTTCTCATTCGTTACAAGTCCGAATTGAGAAATTCGAAATGCTAATCTCATCTACTTGGAATGTAGATTAAGATTATCAAATAATCTTTTGTATCCCGGATACGTACGGTGTTCGAATTTCCTACACAAAAGTGGTGGAACACACACTTTGTAAAACTCTTAAAATCCATTATTTTCCAACAAAAACAAATTGACCACGGCTTTGCTATGACTTTGACCGTGGTATTTGCAAGCATGGCCAAAACATTAACCATGACTTATAGCCATGGTCAGTGTTTTGTTAAATGTAAAGACCATGGCTTTTAGCCATCGTAAAAAAGTGTTAAGTTAATATTTCTTCCACTATGGTTAGTTAGTGCTTAAAATAACTAGTTTTTTTTCCACCACGTCTAACTTTAGTGTGAGTATATGAAAAATTTACCACGACTAAGTTAGGTGTGAGTTTAGACCGCTATAGACCACAGTTTTAAGTCATGACATATTTTCATTGCCAATACTCAATTTTTTTATAGTGCTAGTTGACATCGTGTGCTTAGCAATAATAATTTTTGAAGTCATATTTATATACTTCAATGATATGTTTAAGGAAGAAAAATCTATAAAATATAATCATAATATGAAAAGATAATATATTAACATGAAATTTTCAATAATTGCACATGTAATTTAACATTCGATGAACAACTTATGTAAAAGACAAGAGTTTTAGACCATAGAATCGGCTGCAACATGAACGGACTGCAAAGTGTGGTTTCAATGTTTGTCTTGGTCTTGGGCTAAAATTCTTCAAGACCGAAAACCATCACGACGGGCCAAAAAATTAGAAAAACTTGCCAACGAGCATCATGTACGCTCCTAAATATTGTGCATACTCTCGATATTACAGGGGTGAGGGGTGTCTTGGTCATTTAATAGCTGTGCCTAAATATCACATGGCCTCTGATACACACCATAGTTATACTGTGAATTTTTTTTCTTTGTGGTCCTATAGGACTTAGTGGCTTTCAGTTTTAGTTCTATTGGACTTCAAGTTGCAACTATAGTTCCACAGTACTGCAAAAATTGCACTTTTAGTCCCGTCCGTCTTACGGAAAAAAGCGATTAAAATGCACATTGTTAGAGTCAGATATTTGATGCATGGACAAAAATTGCTCGTTTGGTCCAATAGGACTTTTTTCCATCAAAAAATAAATGGCTGAAACCAAAAGTGCAATTTTTCCAGTCTTATGGGACTAAAAGTTGAAACTTAAATTCCAATCGGGCTAAAATTGAAACGCGCAAAGTCTTGTAGGACCAAAAATGAGTTTTTTCATTATATTATCAAAATTTTCTTTAATAATGAATCGGTGTTCATTTCGTAGCTGGTTCATGAGATGTCATGCGCTTTGTAGTGAAATACGCATGTTGTGAGTTGCAGGGACGAAGGGAGCCACCGCCCCCCCTCAAATTATTTTTTTTTATATTACTACCTATAAAATTTTCAAAATTTCTATTTTCGCCCCCTCTCAATTTTGTTTTTATTACTAATACCCATAAAATTTTCAAAATATCTATTTTCGCCCCCCCTCAAGTCACACGGTTCTACACTTCCATTCAAGATAGAAATTAAAATTTAGGGCTTTTTTGCTTCAATTGCATTCTCAAGAATCAAGATTTTGGGTGATGAAAATCTATAGATTTCTCATTTTAAAGACTAAGAAGGTATTGTGTTATTTGAATACAAATCTTTAAAATTTAATTCTAATACTTTACTACATATTTTATCGGTTACTCTAAAATTTAGTTTAAGAATATTTTTGGTTTAATAATTCTAACAAATAGATTGTGGGCATCTATAAAACAATTGAAATGGTTTAAAGAAGAGAGAAATTGATGATATAGTATAGATCAAAGATAGATATTTCATACTTGAACCTAATTTCTTATTAAATTTTCCCCCATAAATATAGCGTACCGTACCGCGGGGGGCCATCCCCCTTGAATCCTTCGTCTATATGCAAAAAAAATAATGTATAACTATATCACAAAATCTCGCCCCCCCTCGCTGAAAATCCTGGCTCCGTCCCTGGTGAGTTGTTCGGTTATTGAAAATGATGCCAACATTTCATTTTATAACAATATATATACATCATGTGCATCCAAGGACCATTGATTTCCTTGTGGAGGGAATAACTAGGGTATCATTGATCCATGAAATTACCGTTGATGTTGGCCTTCAGTTTCGAGGAACTACGATTGTCCCAAATTTCTGAGAATGATAGTTGAAAACTTGGAGCAGCTAGCTTCCATTCGGCCAAATATAGGCTGGACAAATGAATTAATTACATTAGTTTAATTTGTTTTACCAAGTCTTAACATATGGGAGAGAGGAATGCCGCTTTTGGCCGGCTTTCTGCAGCTCCCGTTACTACTTTAACACCCTATAAATACGTGCACTAATATAATGTATATACCAACACCTAAAAACACAAGCAGATCACAAGAAAACAATAGTCAACGAATTATTTTATAAGTCGATCCAAATTCCTAAATAATGGCCTCCAAAGTTTTATTGATTACGATAATGGTTGCAGCAATTGCTGCTCCGGTTTTTGCAATTGATCACATTGTCGGAGATGAGTCGGGCTGGAAATTGGGTGTTAATTACACTGCATGGGCAGAGGGAAAACAATTCTACCTTGGAGACAGACTAGGTACGTACTCATTAGTTATCGAATATTGTATTACAACACTGTTAACCTTTACCTTCCATATGTTAAAAGAAGTGAAAATTGACATTAAAATTAAGAAGGCAAAATTGCAATAATTGGTCTCACTAGGGCTTAATGCAATTTTAATTCTATTATTTTTAACGTAATTGCAAAAATAGTCTCATAAGAAAAGTTTTCTTTTTGCAATTTTTGTACCATCCATTAAAAGTCGGATGCAAATCGTATATTAATTGTTGATCACGTAATTGCGCATGACCAAACTAACAGTTTCTTTCATGTTTTGAATGTTTGGGACTAAAGATGCAAAAAAATACATCATATTAGACCAATTTTACAAGTTTGCAAATAATTGGACTAAAATATAATTTTAAAGACACATATATCATGTGGGGCTAATATTGCAATTCTCCCTTAAAAGAATGTCCAATCTATTAACTATTAAGGTAGTTTCAAAGTCATTTTTTATTTGATGACTCCTAAGTCTCGTGAAATCAGTACCCTCCATGTGATTGAGACCAGAGATTCGTGGAGCGTTGAGATCTTTCTAAACTCTCAAATCCAAGATCTATCATGTTTGATTTGTAGTGAACATGGTCTTAAATTTCGGTCGAAACACCAAAATTTTGGATTTTGGGAGGTCCCGAAGCGAAATCGAACTTTCGATCCAATTTTGTAAAATATCTTCTGAAATTTCGACAGAAACCCGAAATTTCCTGAAATTTTTTGCCGAAACACGAAATATCTCGAAATTTAAAATATTTTTGTCAAATATCCAGCGAAATTTCGCCCGAAACCCGATATTTCCCGAAACATTCACCGAAACCGAAATTTCGGTCGATTTTTTTTTATATTTTTAAATATTATATAATTAGAAAATTAAATTTATAATTGGTATGGACCATATTTACCACTTACCCCCAACCACAAGAAGTAGTAAAGCAAAAAATTGAAAATGAATATGATTAAAGAAACTGTACTACTCCATTGGAGTTCTTCAAGATTCAACACCATCAGGATATCATCATCATCATTATATGCAGTACTACCAACATTCCATGTCATGGGCAGAATATTGTCAACATGTAACTAATAATTTTCACTTGCAATATGGAAGTAGAGGTAGGACAGATACTAGTGATAGCGATTTTGATCCTCCTAAAACTCGATGTGGTATTTAGTAGTAACTTTTACTTAAATCTCGGTACATTTTATTTTAATGAAGTTCTAATAAGATTTGGTTATTATCTTTCATCAAATTATATTTATTTCATATTTTTCGCAACAATTTTTAGTGATAATATTTAGTAAATTCATTATTCATATATTATATATATAATATTATTGAAGTAAAAGATGCATAAGTATAATAATTAAAGTTACCCAAAATTTTATTGTAAATTTCCAAATAGTTTTATAAATTTTCATGATTTCTTTAAAATCGAAAGCGAAATTTTGAATATCCACAAAAATTCCATCGAAATTTCCGTAGATTTACTACACTGATATCTACCCCGAAACCGAAATCTAAGACCTTGGTAGTGAATGCCTCAAGATATTCCACCCAAAAACCCTAACAGTGCTATTAGGTCCACCTATATAAGTTTGCTCGATCCTTAATAATGTTATTCTGAGTGCAGTTTTCAAGTACGGTCAAGGAGCACATAATGTTCATAGAGTAAATGGAACAACCTTCCAACAATGTATGGTGCCCCCGGCACCGGGGCCGCTAACTAGTGGAAATGACGTGATTCCCCTTGCAACTCCCGGAAGAAAGTGGTACATTTGTGGTGTCGGAAACCACTGCGCCTCAGGGATGAAGCTTGTCATTACCGTTGCTTCGACTGAAGCTCCGACTTCGGCTCCCGCCCCGGCTGCTGGAACTTCAGCAGGAAATCACTTATCCCCCTTTGAGTCTTCTGTATGGATGCTAGCAGCATTGGCCATCTTAAAAATGATCAGGGCCTAGTAACCCTAATCAATTTTGGTTGATTATTTCTTTAATTCTTATTCATTCTTCTTGTGATTTTTTCAATTAAAATGTGTGGTCAGTAATTGATCATTCTTTCTATTCTATTGTTGTATCGGATCCGTCCAAAAAAAAAAATGTTTGTGTTTCTATTTTCATTACTGCTAAACTATTGTTGATTACTTTAAGTTATTTCATTCATTCATTTAAAATGTTATATATATGCCCTTTTTGTATCTTTCAATTACCATATACAAAGACAAATAAATTAGACGATCGTGATCAAGACAACAAGAATTCAATGTTCACTTAATCGTCTATATCTCATTTTAAATAATGAAACGATTTATTGTTAATATAAATCTAACTCTTGACCAAAATTTAAATTTACTCTTTTTCGAAGGTAATTTCGGAATTTCTGGAATTTTCAAACCAAAATTCCACTTTCAGTTCAATTTTGCATAATATCCCCTGAAATTTTGACCACAAACCTAATAAAATATCCATTGAGAGTAAAAATATCCTGATATTCAAATTAATATTTGATTAATTTTACAAAATATGCACCAAAATATTGGTCGGAATCTGAAATTTCCCTCAAACCAGAATTTCTAAATTTTTTGAATAATATTACATTATTTTATATTTAATAATTATATTTAAAAATTAATTTTTTAATATTCTTGTTCTTTATGGATCACGCCTATTAAGGATAAAATTAAAGGTAGGAGAGCGATTAATGATAATGATTTTGATCATTCTAGAAACTCCATGTGATCCTGAATGACGAACTTTATCGAAATTGTATATGTATGAGTGTAAAATGGAGATTCCCCAACCTATAGGTTTTGAGTACTTTGACCTATGTTCTAAAATAGTGTTTCACACTGAATGCCCCAACCTTTGAAAATACTCTCCATTTCTGACAACCAATTTGCCAGAGCAGGTACATAACGGGCGAAAATTACATTTTTTGTCTCATATATTTGGTCATTTTCAATCTTAGTCCCATCTATTACGGAATTCTCACATTAAGTCCCATAATTTTGAAAAATTTTTACATTTAGTCCCAACCGAATTTTCGCTCTAAAATTTAACGGTCAACTCCGTTAGTCAACACAAATCTGAGCGTGAATGTACTCCCACACGAATCCTATTCAATATCATGATATTTCTATTCACTTTCACGTGTCATGCATAAAATCTCTCTAAGAAACTGGTGAAAATGTTGATTAACAGAGTTGACCGTTAAATTTTGGACGAAAAATTTGGTTGAGACCAAATGTGAGATTTTTTTAAAATAACAGGATGCAATGTGAGAATCCCATAACGAATGAGACCAAAATTTATTTATTTTTTTAGAAAAAGCCAAACTTATGAAACAAAAATGTGATTTTCCCGTAAATGGGAAGACAAAAGGAAAGGAGGGAAAACTCCGCCTAATTAAAATCTAGTTCACCTTTCTGGGTCTAGATTTCCCTTCTCCCTTGTCGTGCTTCGGAATTTCACCCGAATCATCTTCCCAAATTAGCTGTTATTTTATATATAAATCTCCAAAGACATATCATGTATACACATCATATTCAATGGCCCCTCATGTTGGTTGTCACATGAAGAGGATCTAGGTGCTAAGAGGATTGACAATCGAATTGCTCTGCTTTAAGCCTGCTGCTATAACGACCTCATCGAAAAATATGTTCAGCGATCCTTCTAAGACAACTGGTATTTTGAGGTACAATCGGGTATGTTGACGTGAAAATGTATTTTTTAAGAATAAAATGTTGATTGTCATACTTAGAAGCGGAAAGATCCGCAGACAAAGCAAGAATAGCTTGAGCTGGGATTTCAGGGACAGGCCCCTTAGCACCTAAAACTGGTCGAGCAATAGAATGAGAGATGGTGTTAGCCAAACGTCTAACAAAAGAAGAAAAAAAAGCGACAAAAGAATGTGAAAAGCGTAAATATCAAAAATCAAATTACAAATAGGAGAAAGATCCGGGGAGGCAGACTTGATCTTTGTGATAATTGAGAGGCAATCTCCCTCCAATATGATATCCGGCCACCCCTCCCTCAACCATGGTTCGCCGTAACGGTCGCGGTGTTCGTCGCGGAGGCCACCGTTCTAGTTCCATGGTACCGTCGCGGAACGGTCGCGGACGTTCCACAATTTTTTGGCTTAAATTGCTCAAAAATTATTAAAAAAAATCCTAAAAAACTTTATAATTAGAAAATATTGTATTGAATGTCTATCTTTCTTAATTATTCTTAATTGGAAGATTTTGAACAACAAAGGCTAATAAAACGGAATGCAATTTGGCTTATAACTCTGAAATAGAATTATATAATTCTTACAATTTGTATTATTACGAGATTTCTTTTGCGCATAAAAGTGTTCGAATTTGAGTCAATATCACCTTACTAGTTTATGGATGTGAGATTTATTACATAAAATTTATTAAATAACAAATTTTCATTAATACCAAGTAGAGTGACGAGGTGGTACAAAATCATCAGTATCTGATCTATGGGAGTCATGTTGATAATGATACAAGCCATGTGGATAAGCAAAGCGAGACGATTCAAGTTGTTCGCCTTGAGGCTGAGATGGTTGATTTGGTGCATTGTAAGTAGTAGAGTGGATTGGATATGCACTTGACAATGAGTCATCATGATAACGATAATACCCAAATCCTCGATATCCACTACTACTACCTGCACTATCAGAAGATCCATAGTCATGTGCTCGATATCTAGCACCACTTGCACCAGATGAGTAATCATATCCATGATATCCACTAAAACCACCAGAAGATCCATAATTTGTTCCATGGTATCCTATCCCACTTGTAGTAGAAGATGTATGATCATGGTGTCTATTGCGCGAATAGTCTAAGTACCCATCAAAGTGTCCATGCGTGCCTGATAACTCTTGACGAGGATTATACGCCACCTCATGAGCAATCCGATTGTCATTGCTAGATCCATAACTATATCCACGTGGCACTTGTCGGATCCCTCTCAAGCCAAGACTTTGCATTTGTTCATCAACACTTTTGTATCTTCCGGAGGATCCACCAGAATAAGAATGATCACCACGGCTAGAATCTATCGATGATAAAAAACGTCTTTGTTCTTCAATACCCGGTCGATATCCATGGTCTGTATCTTGTGTGGCATAATAATTTTCACCTCCTTGTGCCCAAGACATACCGGCGTTATATTGATCATCTTGATAGTTGCGGGCACTTCTATCCTCACTCCTTTGTTCGGTAGTATTATCATTTAATCGTTGAGACCTCCCATTGTTTCCCTTGTCGGTTCCATCACCACTCTCATCGCTATCATCACTGTCATCACTGTCATCACTTAAGTTTTCTGATGCGACATTTTTCCCTCTCGAATTTCTTGATCGCTCCTCATTACGTCGTTTTGGAGCACTAGTAGTTGCATGATCGTCTTCTTCTTGCGAAATAACTCTATCCACTGAATCCAAAATATCATCCGACAATATAGGTTGTTCATTCTCTCTTGTCCATTCTTCCAAGATGTCATCATCGTCAAATATATGGTTCAGATCAATAGGGCTATAATAATCATCGTCGTTTCGGTGCATCATGTTCCTCACACGAAGTCGCATATTATAATGGCAGTAAACCAATTTGTGCAATTTTTCTATAGCCAAACGATTGCGAAGCTTTGTGTGTATCAAAGACCATGTACTCCAATTCCTCTCACAACCAGAAGACGAGCAAGTTTGGCTTAGCACTTTAATCGCAATTTTCCTTAAGTGAGGAGCTTCTTCACCATAGTTGATCCACCATTCAGCTGAAATAAATTAGAATTGATGACCATTGTAATCTATAGTTGCAAAAAATTAAATAAAATAGTTTAAGATTTGAAGAACATTAGAACCTGGAAGAGTTTGTTTAACTGCTTGTAATGCAAGTGGCGAACCGAACTCTCCCATCTTGTTTGTAAATAATTTGATCTACCAACATAAAAAACTTAAAATTATAAGACTACATCTGAAAAAATTATTAATGAACAAAAACACAAGATAGTATACCTCATTCATTGCTCGAGCTTGTGAATTTAGGTCTGGTTCAAGTCTCTTTACTACGACCTTCAGACCTCGTCTGACCTCATCCGTGTAAACACTAGTGGCCGAGTATTGAAGTGTGGGGTTCAAAAAATATGCTGAAATATAGACATACAAAAGTTATTCTTAACTATGTATATGATAATTGACTAAAATATATTATATTACCTGCAGCATGTAAGTGTTGGTGTAACTGATTGTACCAACGATCATCAATGACATTCCAGTACAATTGCCAATCTTTAACTCCATCTTTTATTGCTAGTTTTGCCCTGTCCATGGCCTCATATATGATTGATAATGTGGGTTTCTTGTCTTGATCAACAAGTTTTAAAACCTTAACTAGGAGTTCCATTACTGCACAAATTTCTCTCGCCTTCTTCCAAAATCTAGCATCCAAGATTATCTTTGATACTTTTTCAGCTTCTTTTCTTCTTCTTGTAGTATTATTACACTCTTCCCATTCAGAAGTTGTGCACATTCTCTTCAAATCAATATGATGCCGAAGAAGGCTTTCAATGGCAATAAATTGTGTGGCAAATCTTGTGATTCCAGGTCTCAACAATTCTCGATCATTCGTATAAATTTTCATGAGATTCACAACTTTATCGCTGTTGTATATGAAGCTTGTGATATATTTTGCCTTATCCATATATTTCTTTACTTTTTCCATCTTTCCAATATCTTCTAACATCAGATCAACGCAATGTGCAGCGCAAGGGGACCAAAAGAGATGGGGCCTTTCTTGCATCAATCTCTCGCCAGCAGACTTATTAGCACTTTCACTGTCTGTAACCACGTGCACCACATTTTCTTCTCCTATCTCATCAATTACTTTATTCATAAGAGACAAAAGAAAATCAGCTGTTTTCCTTTTGTTGGTGCAGTCTACAGAAGTGTGATAAATCATATCTCGATCACAATATATCATAAAATTAATGATCGGATGTTTATTTCTGGTGCTCCAACCATCACACATGATAGTACACCCATACTTAGGCCATTTCGCTTTTAGAATGGACATGTAGCTCTCTGTCTCTTTCACCTCTTCCTGTAAATAAATACCACCGATTTGGCGTCCTGAAAGACCTTGTATTCCTGTCCCAGCCTCAGCAATAGTATTTATCATTGATTGATAATAAGAACCACTATCAGCAGCATTAAATGGTATAACATTGAATATAAACCATTTTGAAATGGCCTTGCCAACTCCTTTTATTTTGTCAGGGGAAAACCAATTTTTTATACTTTTTTGCTTTGAGGGGTACATTAGAGGATCAATACCTCTTGACGAAGATTTAGTTGTATCTTTTACGCTTTGGCTACGAGATATTCCTCTTTTTACACCTAAAGTTGGACCGTGTGAGGAACCGGCCCCAACATGACCTACATGTAGCAAAGACAAAAAATTTAATTTGTAGACAGAATCATATGATCATACAAAAATGGTTTAGAGAGAGATACTCGACATACCGTAACCATAGCGATTATGCATCTCATCCTCGAATGCAGCGGTTTTACGACTCTCTCTCATGGCATTTCTCACTTGCCTACTTTCCATTCGTTCTATATGATCGAGATGTTGACCATCAAATTCTTCCTCACCACTACTATTTTCACTATCTAATGTATATGGGGTTTCTTGTCGAATAGCATGTAATGCTACATCTTTTTTTCTTTTCATTAAATTTCTTTTACTCTTCGAGTCTTGAATATGCTTTTGAAGCATTCGTGACACCTCTTTTGGAGCTTTCGTACACCTCTCCACATTCTCCGTCACAAGTGCAATGTGTTCTTTTAACCTTGTAATCCCCCCAGTAATAACTTTTTGAAAAAATTTGCATTTCATTGTTTTTCGACTATCACCAATTGGCTCGGCGAAATCCCAACCAATATCGCGATTTGAGCCCATCCTACAAAAAATTACTCATCATGTTATGCTTTAAATTAATGTACATAAACAACCAAAAAAATATTAAAAAAAATATAATATGTTAACAATCATCTACACACACATATATTATTTTGCAATATATTAATGTTTTATAAGTTTACTTTAGTGGGAGTGTGCCAAGATTAAGACTTGAATGGGTTCCTATATATTAATGTTTTATTAGTTTGCAATCATCTACACACACACACAGATATATATATATATAATTAGACGGTTGGATCAAGTCCCTATACTTTATAATTTAGTTATACCTCTGTAACTTGTACAAACGGGTCTCTATAATTGTATGGGTGAAATGATGTGTTCTAATTATTAATAATACTAATAATACTAATTTTGGTGCAATAGAATAAAAGATCACAAGACAAGAGCCATTATTATTATTGTTGGTATTAGTAATGAGGCAGAGCTTAGAATTAAAATTAGATGTGAATCAAATACTGGATCTATTTCTTTCACCATAAATCACAAATGCTCTCAAAAGTAATATCATTTATCTATCTTTTACCAGAAAATAGAAGAAAGGATAATCTAATAATACTCTTTTAAAATATTTATTTCTAATTCAAAGTTCTATAAACAACCAATAACAAATAATTACCCATAAATTAACTTGAGTACTTCTTATTATGAAAGTACTTTAACTCATTTATTTAATAACTAATTTCAGACTTAATTCGGCCAGGTTGAATATATCATGTGATGATAATAAATACATTTGCTTTTAGCGATTAACACTTCAGTATATGTTATAAAATAGTATGATAACTAAAATACACAATAATAAGCAAAATTAAGAAACGTACCTTTGGGTGGTTCAAAATGATAAGAAATTTATAGAAGAAAATTGATGCAGAGGAATCTATAAATTTTTTAACTTATCATAAAACTGATAGAGAGGCACCGTGTAAATTTATAGAAGAAAATTTATAGAACTTAAAAAAAATCAATAAGACAATGTCTTATTTATAGAAGAAAATTGATAGAGAGGCACCGTGTAAATTTTAACTCATCAGATCCACTACAAAAATCAATAATACATCACTAGACTTTTTTTTTTACCATATACACACTAGACTTTTTTTTTATCAGATGTCTTTTCCCTATTTTCTTTCCCACTTTATTCCTGCCAAAGTGAGTATAGACTATAGAATGAGTGATTAAAGTAAAAACTCATTTTCAGCTTTTGTCCCCATTTTTGCTGGAAAGTGTAAAGTAGGAGATGGCTTCACTTCCATGCCTCTGCAACTCTCCGCCATGTTCAGCCTTTGACCGCCTCTGCATCTCTCCGGCTAGTTGATCCACCGTTCCAGCCGTTCCGTCGCCGAGAAACGCCGTTCCGGCCGCTACAAAGCCGCAACTCGGCTATCTCGCACGCTTTTCTGCCGTTCCGGCACGTTCCACGTACAAAACCGAGATGCCTGCGAATTTTGGAACGGCGGGGGCCGTTCCCGTTCCGGAACGGCCGTTCCTGCCGTGAAAGCGGCGTTCCGGCGAACCATGCCCTCAACGCCAGCTTTACACCCTCAATAGCAGCTAAAGCTTTGACGTATTCCTGGGAATGATCAAAGGTTATAAATCGACCCATCCAACTCACACAAGATCCCTGCAAGTCCCTAGTCACCACTCCCAACACCGGAAAAACCCTTATTTGAGTCCACTGCCCTATCAAAATTTATTTTTATTACTCCTAAGTTAGGGGGTCTCCATCTAGTTGACAACACCGAAGGAGAATGCATAGACTCGACCCTAGAAGCATCCTAGAAGGCTCTAAGAGTCTTACAGCCGAGTCAACCACATTAACCATTGATGGTATCATTTTGTCCATGAGATTTAAATTCCAAGTAAACCAAAGTACGACAAGGACCTCTAGGTAATCATCCTCGTTCAACCTATTATGTAAACCCTGAAGCATGGTTCGCCGGAATGCCGCGAAATCGGCTGGAACGGCCATTCCGGCATGGGAATGGAGCCCGACATTCCAATTTTCCATGTCATCTCGTTTGTGAACTTGAAACGGGGTGGTTCAGCCGAAAAATCGGCGAGACGGGCGAGATAATGGTTTGACTCGGCCATTGCAGCGATTTCCCGGCCATGGAACGGGGCGATTAAATGAAATGTTGGACCTGCAAGTGAAAAATCTAAAAAGGTAAAGAGGAAAAAGAATACAAACTTACAAAGGAAAGAAAGGAAGAAGATGACAGAAAGGATAGAGGACGGAAAGTAAAGGAAGACCGATAGTGATTTTATAATTAATTATAATTTACAAGAATAAAGGAAAAGACAAAAAGGAAAAGAGAAAACGAAAAGAGGAATTCATTTCAATTTGCAAGTACATATAATATATTATACAATTTTTTATTTTTTTGGTGAAATATATTATACAATTTACAAGTTCACATACACATAGATCATTATAATGAAATGTAGATTACTTCCATTTATTATTCATTAAAAGCATAAGAGAGTAAAATCCTAGCAATTATCCTGATATTCTAATAGTGACGTAGAAAGACATTTCCACTTTTTTAATATAATTATTTTTTTATTTTCTTTATCATATTTTCTATTTTATTTATTTGTCGACTTGTAAGGTGATATTGAATCTAGTTCAAATATTTTTATGCGCAAAAACAAACTCTTAGCAATACAAATTGCAAGAATTATATAATTATATTTTAGAGTTATAATAGCATTACTGCATTTTATTAGCTTTTGTTGTTCAAAATATTCTAATTAAAAAAGTTAGACATTCAATCTAATATTTATTTATTATAAAATTTTTAGGATTTTTTTTTAAATTTTTGAGCAATTTGAGCAAAAAAGCTGTTGAACGGCCGCGACCGTTCCGCGACGTTGCAATGGAACTGGAACGGTGATCTCCGCGACAACCACCGCGACCATTTTGGCGAACCATGCCCTGAAGCCACATTTCTATAGGACTAGTCCACGAATTACCAAGAGATGTTAGTCAAAGCCCACGCCTGTCTAGAAAAAGTGCAATCCAACGAGCCATGCTGTAAATTCTCCCGATCACCGTTACACAAAGGACATCTTCCCTTAATATCGACTTTTCATTTGATCAAGTTATTTCCAGTTGGGCACGCATGTAATCGAACTTTTGGTGGGATCCGAGACTTCCTGATAAAGTCCCCAGCCTCCCGACGAGGAGCAATAGCGGTAGAAGAGCTTGGGGAAAAATGGCGAGTCTCGTCCCTGTAAATATTGTTAGAGGATATTATCTTTTCATCTTTATCATATCTTGTATCTTGGAAGATATATATTGTATATATGTAAGGATTATAGTTTTCTTATTAGTTGTAGATTTCTTGTTAGACTAGGGTTCTTATTCCTTGTCTATACATACCTTGTACATCTCACAATTATACTTGGGTTGAAATAATATTGAATTACAAGTTTCTACATGGCACCAAGGCCAAACTTCTCTTCCACGGTGGAATCCGCCTCTTCTAATCCCCCACTACCACCGTCGTCCGGAAACCTTTCCCCAAATCCTCTTACTCAAATACACCATTATCTCTCCATAAAACTTACTCCCAAAAATTATCTTCTTTGGCGTACACAAATTCTTTCCCTCATCAAAGGCCTTAATCTTTTCTCCTATGTCGATGGTTTGACCATCCTTCCCCCCCAACTTCTTGATACCGAAATAACTACCAGCATCCCAGATCCTAAATTTCTTCAATGGCAACAACAAAATAATTTATTGACGAGTGCTCTCATCAACTCCCTTATGGAACAGGTCATCCGACTCATTGTTGGAGCTTCTTTGTCTCACGAGATGTGGCTTGCCGTTGAATGTGCCTTTACCTCGCCTTCGCAAGCACGTATCATACATCTACGCCTTCAACTCCAATCCTTTAAGCAAGGCGACGACTTTATCCAAACCTATTTCCACAAAGCTAAACTCATATCCGACAAACTTTACACCACCGGACAACCTCTAACCAACACTGATTTCAATCTTTATATCTTCAAAGGTCTTTGCACTGAATTTCGTGATTGTGTAACCACTTTCACTGCCCCCCCCCCCCCAGATCCGATAACTTAGTTAGATTTGTTTAGTTTTCTTATGACACAAAAATTCCTTTATGAAAACAACATCTCTATCCCGCCTGGTACTACCGATCCGGTTCCAGGGAACTCTCAGCCGACAGCCAATCTCTCTCAATGCGGGCAGCCCTTTAATTCTCGTAGGGGCAAAAGCAATTATCGTGGGAGAGAAAGATCCAATCGTGCCCATGGTAGAGGCCGTGGGGGAGGCCGATACCGCTGCAACCTGTCTGGTACTTCCACTTTCCAATCTGCTAATCCTTCTTATAACCATAAGCCACCTAACCTAGTAACTACTGCACATGTCCCTCTCACACTCAACAGGCCTCCTTCAACACAACACCTTCTGCTAACATCACCTATCTATCTATACCTTCTTCCATAAATTGGTACCTTGATACTGGAGCCACTCACCATGTATCTCCTGATACCACCACCTTCCAATTGAGGTTTTTTCCAAAATATTATTCTAAGGAAAAATAATTCTCAAACTAGTGCTATTTGAAAAATATTTCCCAAACTATTACTTTTAATGCCACATGTATTGCCATGTGTACAAAACTAATTAGTTGGATTTTTTTTTTCACTACTTTAATGACTTACATGAATTTATTAGTTATTATATTCCTCACCATTTTTAATCCTTCTCTCTCTCCAAAAAATTTTTTTTTGTCTTTTCTTTTTCGTTTTTCTATTGCAAGAATTTCTAACTACTTATAATAATTAAATTAAAATCATATGTAAAATTTATGTATGCATCATTTCGAAAACGTCACATGTAGTATTGGACCAAGTTTTGAATGAATAATCAGATGCACAATAATTCACCTATAATCACTGTTTTTTTATATAAAAAAATAGCTCTAAAATGATGATATTATAGAAATACTCAATGCTTTTATAAAATGCTGATTATTGCTTTTGAATACAATAAGAATTACAATTCTATGATTGTCAGCAAACACCTAATCCTAACTTTCTTGTTCTTTAGATAAAAATGAAAAGTTTGTTGAATGAATTTTCTATATTGAAAATATTTTCATGAATTTTTTGGATATAAAAATTTACTTTAGGGTGCTTTTAGTAAATTTTTTATTTTTCATGTGCAAGCAACCCAAAACAAGAATATTTGGGGAAAATACTTAATCTTCTTACCCCAGCAACTGTCAGTGTGTTGATAATTGGTGGAAAAGAAAATTTTGTTTCAACGATTAGTGAAGATAATGGTGCAAAAAGAGAATTGTTTCCATGGAAATCTATATTCACAATTTTTTTGTTCGTGACTTCATGAACATGAATTATCAAAAAAAAAGACTTGGTGCGCATGAAGTTGGGAAGATGTGAAGTTTCCTATAGAGTAGGAAACTAAAATTAGTAATTCCATGTGGGCCATGAAATTAGGAGAAAGAATAAGAAAATTCAATTAAATAAGTTTTTGTACACATGGCAATACTTATGGCACTAAGAGTAATAGTTTGGCAATTATTTTCCAGGTAGTACTAATTTGGGAATTATTTTTTCTAGGAGTAATATTTTGGAAAAAAACTCCCTTCCAATCTACTGCACCCTAGAATGGCAATAATCAATTGCATGTCGGTAATGGTCAAGGTCTCCCAATTTACCAAACAGGTTTCTCTTCGATTTGTCCACCACAAGCTCTTTTCTCCTTAATGAAATTCTTCATGTTCTGGATATTTCTAAACATTTATTATCTGTTCAACATTTTTGTGTTGATAATAATGTCTCTTTTGAGTTTCACCCCTCTTATTTTCTTGTGAAGGATCATAACACCAAGCAGATTCTTCTTACTGGACCGAGCAATGACAGGCTTTACTCCCTTTCTCAACCATCTTCAGCATAACCATCTGTGTCTCTTGCCAGACGTGCACCATACTCCATTTGGCATCAACTTCTGGGACACCCTCATTCTCGCATACTCCAGCAAGTGATTTCTCAAGATAACCTTCCTTGTACCACCAAAGTTCTAGAGTCATCGTGTCACTCGTGCCCATTGGGCAAATCGTCTAGATTATCCCTTTACCCCTCTCCCTCTAGAAGTAATAATATTTTAAATTTAATTTTCAGTGATGTATGGGGTCCTTCCCTTATTTTTCTTTTGATGGTTTTCGGTACTTTGTTATTTTCGTTGACAATTTTTCTAAATTTACTTAGTTTTGACCTATTGCTAAAAAATTTGATGTTTTTACTGTTTTCACTAATTTTCAATCATTAGTATTTTTTTTTTTTTGGTGTAATGTTAGAAATCCATTACCAACACACTAACTATACAACGAAACACCAAACAACCTTTACATAGACATAGATATGCTCATGTGTGCAAAAATATTAGTATGATACTGCTCTCTAACCAACAACATTTTCAATGTAAAATAGAATCTATGGATATTCTATCCCTATTGGACATTTTCTTCTGCCTGCAACCTGCTATTCTAATACTCAAATCCCTCTTTAGAGTTTCAGCAATGTAGCTGCTGGACGTTTCTACTTCAGTGAAAAATCGTCTATTTCTCTCTTCCCATGGTTTGTATATAATCTCAACCACAGCAGCAACTACAATCTTCTTCTTCAAATCCCAACTTCTAAATGCATAGACTAGCCATCTAGTCCATCTGTCATATAACACAGGGTACCCAACTACATTTATCCATTGCATGATTGTCTGCATAACCTGTTGAACCCAGCTACACCCAAAGAATAGGTGCTCCACTCATTATAATCCTTGCCCACACAACACACAATTGAAATCAGTTAAGAGAATAAACTTGCATAGTCTTGCTCTGGTCAACAATCTCTTATGTAACACAATCCATGTAATGTATGAGTGTTTTGGAATGTTCAATGTATTCCAAGCAATGCCTGCTCCCTTGAACTTTGCCTTCATGCCCTGCAGCCAGTCATAGGCACTGTTTGTGGTATATTGTCCTGATTTTGTCAAGGTCCAGCTATTATGCAAAAATCCATCCTTAAGTTTGAGCTTTATTGAGTTGATTTTCCACCAATTCCAGCTGCAATCCTTTGGAGGAACATAGTTCTAAAAATCAGCATCCCTCAAGTAAACACCACTGATCCATTTGACCCATAAACTATCTTATTTTTGAGAAATTGCCCACACATGTTTCCCAATGGCTGCAATATTCCATAATTTACAGTTTTTGACATCCAGTCCTTCAACTTTTTTCTTCCCATAAACAACATCCCACCTTATCAGAGCATTTTATGCTGATTTTTTTTCTTTCCCCAAAGAAAGTCTCTACATTTGGCTTCAATTTGTTTTACCAGTGCTTAAGGTAGAATGAAGACAGAAGACCAGTAAACATGTATTGTCATTAACGCAGAGTTAATCAATTGGGCTCTACCTGCATATGATAGGTTTCTTGATGCCCAGCAGGTAAGCCTTTTTGCCATTTTCTCCATAAGACACTGACAATCCATTTTATTCCACCTGGTGGGAGATAGTGGGATCTCCAGGTATCTAAAGGTAAATCTACCCTCTTGGAATTCTATCATTTGAAGAAGTTGTTACTTTTTTTCCTGTGACACCCCTCTTATATACATATGTGACTTCTCTTGATTGACCTGAAGCCCAGTTGTGGCAGAGAATTAGTCAAATTGATTCCAGAGGATTGCAACTGACTAATCTATGGCTTTGCGGAAGAGCATTAAGTCATCTTCAAAGCAGATGTTTGTTAAGGCCATAGATATACATGTTGGATGGAACCTGAAATCCCTTTGTGAAGCTGCTATTGTCAAGTTTCTAGTCAGAAATTCCATAACTAGGACAAACAGCAGGGGGAATATTGGATATCCCTACCTTACCCCTCTTTTACCTTGGAAATAGCCATGGATTTCACCATTTATTGCAATAGAGAAGCTTACTGTGCTGACACACTCCATTAACCGTCTTGTGAATTTCTATGGAAATTTGTATCCTTCTAGCATGTCTTCAATAAACCCCCACTCAATAGAGTCATAAGCCTTTTTTAAGTTAATTTTCATTAAACATCTTGGAGAGACGGCTATCCTATTATAGAGTCTAATGATCTCTTGACTAATTAGAATATTTTCTGCTATTGATCTTCCCTTCACAAATGCACTTCCATTTCCATTCACCAGGTAGGGTAGCACAGTAGCTAGTCTACTTGTAAGCAGCTTAAAAATACATTTATAGATACTATTGCAACAAGCAATAGGTTTGCATTCAGTGGCTTTGATTGGGTTGTTAACTTTTCGTACAAGATCTAGGGTTGTGCTATTAAGTTGCTTTAGGATCTCCCATCCTTGAAAAAACTTAACACAGCTTCTGTCACCTCTTCACCCACAATACTCCAAGCTTTCTTGAAAAGATCACTACCATAGAAATCAGGTCCAGGGCGCTTAGAGCTATGAATACTGAACATGGCCCTTATAACCTCTTCCCTACTGTTAGCTGCTGTTTTACTGAAAGTCTTGGCAGTGCTTCAAAAACAGCAGGATCAGATTGTACACTTCGACCATATTACCCCAATTGCTGTTTGTAAAACTCAATAAAGTGGTTCACCACTTGCTTGTAATCAATCAGTGTATGCCCATCCTCATCAGTGATTGCTACCACTTTGTTTCTGTTATGCCTTTTCTTCATGAACAAGTGAAAGAACTTAGTATTTTGATCCCCCATTGTTAGCCAATCTACCTTAGACTTCTGCTTATATAATTGATCTAGTTCCATGCTCTTTCCATGCAAAAATTGCATTGCATCCCTTTCCTGTTGCTGTAAACAGTCTTTCATTAACTGGTGTTGCAGTTTATCTTGTATCCTCTGTAGTTGGGCCCTAACTTCAGTTACTTGATGCTCAATTTCATGGATGTGATTTTTTAAGACTTTTCAGGCTACTCTTCAATATTTTCTGCTTTTGAGAATTACCTTAAACATACTTGTGCCACTCATTTGTTGTTTCCACACTTCTATCACCATTTCTTGAGATTGTGGTGCTTCTGACCACATATTAAAAATACTTGAATGGAACTACTCTATGTTGAGCCTGAGTTTGGAGCTTGATGATCATTGGGGTATGATCAGATACCCTAGCTGCTACAAAGTGTGCCACAACTTCTGGATATACTTCACACCATAACTGGCTTACTAGTACTCTATCCATCTTAGAGTATATTCTATCTCCAGGGTTATGTCCATTAATCCAGGTATATGTATGGCCAATCTATCTCATTTCTTCCACCTCACAGTCTTCCAGCCATTTCTTACACAGTTACAAATGCACCTCCTATTCTGTCATCTGGTTGAAGCATTGTGTTAAAATCCCCCATAATGATCCAAGGTAAGTCTACAGATGCCACCAGCCCCTTGAGTCTCTCCTATAATTCTCTCCTTTCATGTTGTTGATTTTAAAGGCATATAAAAATGTGGCAAAGAATGACTTTTGATTTGATTTGTTTTCCACTCTACAGTGCACAAGTTGTGCTGTAGAGAGAAGGATTGCAATGTCAAACAAGTCCTTCTTCCAAATTACCCAAATTCTTCCTCTATGATTTGCCTCTAAATTGGTAAAGTTGCCCCAATCTCTTGCTATGCTCTTATATACTTTTTCATAGTTAGGTTTCTTAATTTTATTTTCCAGTAACCCAAGATCATGTTTATTACGGAGGGCCTAAATTTCCCTCTGTCTCTCCGGGCTGTTCAAACCCCTAACATTCCAAGCTCCAATTGTTGTCATGATTAGTAACTGTAAAAGTCACCAGTCCTGATTCCACATGAAGTCCCTTTACAACTGCACAGTCTGTTGCAGTGGCACTTGTACTAGCCCTTTGTGAATCCTCTCTGATTTTTTAACCACTCCTCAGTACAGTATACACTCAGGCTCAAGCCTAATGTTCTGCTCAATTGTGTTCACCATTTGGGGAGGATCCATACTCCTCTGCTCCACTCTCTCAGATTGTTTTGCCCTAACCTTTGGCACCCATACTTGTTTGCTCTTTCTCTTTTTACATTGACTCTCATCATGGCCATAATTTTTGCAATATTCACATAGTTTTGGTTTCCACTCATATGTGACTTTTTGTTGTACTATAATGCCTTTTTCATTCTCAACGTAGCTTTCATCAGGCATAGCTTTTGTATCCACCTCTATAAGTAGTCGTGCAAACTAAATTCGTTGATTCTCTACTGTCATTTTTTCAGCAACAATTGGAGTACCTACTAAGCTAGCAATTTTGCTTAATGATTTGCCACTCCAGTATTTTAGGTCTAAGTTTTCTAATCTCGACCATACTAGTATTTTTTCCACTATAGTCTTATCATCGGAGAAGTTTTCAGTCCAGGAAGTTATAATCAGGGGCTTTCCATGAAAGTGAGCAATCCCAAGTTGCAGCACACTATCTCTATTTTCTACTGTATGAAATCGAACTCGATACATACCACTTTTTTTTAGCAAAATTTTGTCAATGCCATACTTACCCCAGACACGCCTGAGGTATCCATTCATAACTGGGAATGTTGATTCATAACTGGGAAAGGTGGATTGGCTCCAACAATGTAACATACCACTGCAAAGCTCCAATATTCAATTTCAGGTAAGATTTCCTCGTTACAGATTCGCCCAATTTGTTAGCCAATCTTTGTTTCTGGCTTAGTATATTGCAATTTACAACAAGCTCCTCTCAGTTTGGTGATATCAAAATTTTTCCATACACTTTCCTGTTTGTGCCCTGTTGATCCAACCACTGGTGCCGACCTTGACGCCAGATCCGGATTTTGGATCTTCTGCAAGCAGAGCTAAATCTACTGCAAGATTTTTAAGTGTTCTGCTTGAATCACTTGATTGCGAACTTCCTTGAGCATGTCCTCCAGATTCCCCATCTTCTGGGTCCCTAATTCTTCTTCAGTTGAAACCCTAATTTCTGGGTGATTCAGGTTTGTCGCCATGTTCGGTGGTGACGTCTGTCATATCTCCTATGATTTAGTGATAGGTGTTGTGGAGGACGGTGGTGTCACGGTCTCAATTGCAATTTTCACTGGTCCTTTCTTCCTCTTGGCCAAGGCGAGCAGCGCACTATAGACGCGTGCTAATGTACGCTGAAAGAAGAGGTAGAGAGAGAAATCATTGATTGTATTTCTTTTTAACTCATTAGTTGAGTGATAATTTAACTCAAAAATTAACTCGGTCCAAACAAATGGCAGGGGCGAATACACAAAATTAAAGCGCTTTTTTCAAACTCATGGTATAGTCAACCGCTTAACTTGCCCACACACACGCATGAACACAACGGAACTGTTGAATGTCATCACCGTTATATAGTTGAAATAGGCATAACCCTTTTAGTCGACGGGATGGTTCCTTATAAATTTTGGCATTTTGCCCTTGAAACAGCAGTTTTCCTTATCAATGAACTGCCATCACCTACCTTGGAAAAGGTCTCTCCTTAGATAAAACTTTTTAAAACAACTCCGAATTACAACTTTATCAAAGTCTTTAGCTATCTTTGTTTTCCTATTCTTCGTCCCCATAACAATCACAAAATTAATTTTAGGTCTAAATCATGTGTCTTCCTTAGGTATAGCCCGTCACATCATGGTTACAGGTGCCTTAACATCCTGTCCAACGGCCTCTCGGCATGTATGGTTTGATGAAAACTCATTTCCATTCCACAAGCAATCTATCCTTGGTCCTGCTCCCAAATACCGCCCCTTTGCGGAACCAGGCTCAGTTTACCTTTACATAATCTTCCACCAACCACATGAATACCCGCACAACAGCTGCTGTCATCTCCATTACCAGTCTCTCCTCAATCTCAAACACCTATAAACTCCACTATTCCTCCCATCAGAACTTGCAGCATCAAAACAACTACCAGCCAGTCCGCTTACACACTATAATATTCCTCCCACCAGAATTTCAAGCACAAACAACTACCGGATAGTCCGTATCTCCCATTCCTCGGTGTCTTGATCTTACCCCATATCATCTTCCAGGAAACAACACAAAATCCAGCCACTGTCCAACCAACGCATCATATGCAACTCTGTTCTCACCAACCCACGTCCTTCCGAAATGATTCCCTATTACCTCCACCTTACCGTTACCTGATACTCCCATTGAGCTCACTTGCTTCACCATTGCCAATAAAGATCCACGTTGGCATAAAGCCATGGCAGAAGAGATTGATGCTTTGGTTTATAAAACTTGAATTTGGTACCATTCCACCCATCTATGAATGTCATTAGCTGCAAGTGAGTCTTCAAAAATGAAAAGTTAACCTGATGGATCTATTGAGCAATTTAAAGCCCGTCTTGTAGCCAAAAGCTTCCACCAAAAAGAAGGTATCGTTTTACTGAAACTTTTATTCCTATTATTAAACTTACTACAATTCGTATTATTTTGTCTCTTGTTCTTTCTCGTGGTTGTGTTTTAGACAACTAGATGGTTGGAATGCTTTCCTCAATGGAGTTCTGGATGAAGAAGTGTTTATGTCTCAACTGTCGAGGTTTGTGGACTCTCACCATCTGACTCATGTCTGCAAACTCCGAAAGTCTCTCTATGGGCTTAAGCAAGCCCCGCATGCCTGGTTTACCCGTCCTAAATATTTTTTACTCCGGAAAGGTTTTGTGGCTTCGAAAAATAATGCTTACCTGTTTATTTATTCTACTGCTGCTGATACTCTTTTTTATTTATGTTGATGACATTTTGGTTACTGGTACAAATAGTTCCACTGTTGCAGATATCATTAAGTCTCTTAGCCGTGAGTTTGCGCTTCGGGACCTCGGTGGTATATATTACTTCCTAGGTCTGGAAGTGGTTTCTTCTAGTGATAATATTGTTCGGTCACAGTAAAAATATATTCAAAATCTCTTAGATAGCTCTGGTATGCAATCATCCAAGCCTGTCCGCTCAACACTCTATCCCAGTACCAAACTGTTCAAGTCTACTAGAACCACATTCGATGATCCGACCAAGTACTGAGAGATAGTTGGTGAACTTTAGTAATTCACTTTGACTCAACCAGATATTGTTTTTGTCGTCAACAAGGTCTGCCAGTTTATATATTCTTCGTCTGACGCACATTGGATTCCGTCAGGCGGATACTCTGGTACTTGAGACACACTATCAACCTTGGTCTCAAGTTTACACATTTTTCATCTCTCTCCTTGACTGTATTTTTAGATGCCGACTGGGCTGGTAGTCTTGATGACCGTATAGCCACTGAGGGCTATGCCATTTTCCTTGGTCCATATCTTGTATCTTAGAGCTCTAGCAAGCAAAGAAACGTTGCTCGATCTTCCACTGAAGTCGAATATAAGTCTCTCGCCGACACTGCTGCCGAGCTCACTTGGCTTCAATCACTTCTCTAGGAACTTCATTTTACTCCATTTGTTCCTACATTATGGTGTGATAACATTGGTGCCAATTACTTGTCAAAGAACCCTATGTTTCATTCTTGAACAAAACAAGGTGAAATTGACTATGACTTTGAACGAGAAAAGGTTGCCAATCATGAACTTGATGTTTGTTTTTTTTCTACTTATGATCAAACCGCCAACATCTTCACCAAATCATTGTCTATTGGCTAGTTTGAACTTCTTCGTGACAAGCTCCATGTCGAGACACGTCCGCCATGAGTTTGTGGGGCGTGTTAGAGGATATTATCTTTCCATCTTTATCATATCTTCACCATATCATATTTTGTATCTTGGAGGATATATATTGTATATATATTAGGATTATAGTTTCCTTATTGGTTGTAGATTCCTTGTTAGACTAGGGTTCTTATTCCTTATATGTATACCTTGTATATCTCATAATTATACTTAGGCTGAAATAATATTGAATTATAAGTTTCTACAAATATTATAAGCCAAGTGGACTGAAAAAGGACCATTCTTCGTATAGTTCCACATTATTGTGTCAGGGTTGATCAAGGACCCTAACAAATTGGAAAGAATACAATTTGCATCCTCCATGCACCTGATTTACATCCCACTAGCCTGTCTCGGTGTCAAACAATGAGTTACTCGTGCATCTAACGATAGCGTGTTCGACTGCATATCTACAGTGAACTCAGGTGCGCAAGGAATCCACTTGTTAGTTCAAATTCTGACGTGAGTCCCCAACCAAATTCACCATCGAATACCCATGAAAATCAGTTCCCTAGCTTCCCAAATCCTGCGCCATGTAAGCGAAGGCCTATGACCAAACTCAGCTTCAAAGAACGAGGTGCCCACAAAGTACTTCACTCTATAAATTCTACTCACCGAACATGATGGCCAAAATTCTCCAGGTGTGTTTAATCAACATTGCAATGTTAAACGCTTTGAGTTCCACAAAGCCAAGACCACCCTCCTTCTTCTTCTGACATAGACTAACCAATGTATTTTCTTCGTTTATCTATTATGGCACCAGTAGTTAGCCATATCTGATTTGATTTTTGAAAGAAGAGAATTGGCCAACTTAAAGAAACCCATACTATACATTGGGATGTCTTAAATAACCGCTTTTAGTAACACTTCCTTGCCTTCTTGGGATAAGAAATGAGAAACGTTGAACCGAGCCTGAATATGGTTGTGAATCCTCAAAAAATCTCTTTTTTAGACCGACCCACAACTGATGGGAGGCCTAAATATTTGTCATGTTTTTCTAGAATTTGGACTCCCAAAATACCTGCCAAGGCCTGCCTTGACTCCTCCGACACATTTTTACTAAAGACTAACCTAGATTTTTTGACTTTACCTGCTACCTCAATGCCATTTAATATTTAAGAAGAATGTCCTTAATACTGTTTAGTGCTAGCGCCCAAGCCTAAACATGTAACATGGATGAAAGAAGAGATACTTAAAGAATTCACGCCATCCAAAATGCATTTTTTTTAGATCAATGCAATTATAATCGATAAAGATAGATGATTTAGGCGACAATTTTGGTGAAATTTTGGAACACGAAAAGGGGGAAAGAAATTAGGGCATAGAAAGGTGGGGAACCATGATCTAGGTGGCAATTTTGGTGAAATTTTAGAGCACAAAATGGGGGAAAGAAATTAGGACATGGAAAGGTGGGGTACAATATTCATCTATGGCGCGACTATACCATTAAAAGTTTTTAAACATCCAAGTATTCTTCGCCCTAACCCTCCCTAACATTCACCTATAGTGCAACCTGCATCGACTACAACTTTAGGATCAATGTGACCTTCATTAATTGGGTAGGCATCTATATCCCTATCGAACTCACTTAACCACCTCGATGCAGAACTATCATTAGAGAACCCATTGTTATTCGCAAATCTATACATGACTTCCACTAAATTGGTACAAGAAGTTAATAGTTCCAAGTGACATACTAAAATGGTCTAGAAGGGGGTTGAATAGATCCTGAAGTTTTGGTCGAACTTCAAAAAATTTCACATTCTAAAAGCTTTGAACACTTACAAAAAGCTTAACGCTAAACGAGCGTCAACTGAAGAATGTTTTTGAAATTTAACTTAGACATTAATTTTAAACGCTTAAACAAATTATGGTTAAGCTTGCATCGCTTATATTAGAGTTAGCACATGGGAATAAATTTTGGTCCTCTTAAGTTTAGAAGTTGAGCGTTTAGATTTTTAGTTAGTTACTTGGTGTGGAATACAAGTTAAAGTGTTAAGTATGTTATGCTTTTATGTATGATAAGCATTAAAGTAAAAGCAACAAATTGTAAGTGCATGACAGAATAATTTGTAAGGTTCACTGGTTTATATAATCCTGGTGATGTCTTTTTTTTCTTTTTCACTTGGAGAAATTCACTAATTGACCTTTGAATCTTCACACAAAACGCTTCTACAATGCAATGAATAACTAAAAGAAATACCTCGAACTCGCTGGTCATATAGATTTCAGCACCTTGAATTCTCTGAGTATTTCTTCTTTCACACAGGAATAACTAAGGTTTTGTTTGATTAAAATCAAACGATGAAATATCTCAATAATAGTGGATATTTCTTATAGGGAAGATATTTGAGAAATTTTGACTATCTTAGGGTTGAGAAAAAAACAATAAAGAATATTGGCTATGAAACTTTGAAACTTTTTTGAAGGTTTAAGGTTTGAATGCAGCAAAAGTTTTTCTTAAGATTTTTCAAAGTAATATTCTTCTTATTTGACTTGGTACTGAAAGTCAGACATTCTTGGAAAAAGTATCTTTTTGACACATTGTAGGCGTGCGCCTTTCACTTTGGCTAGTGAACAACCTTTTGTCCTTTTATCACTGAAATTCAGCTACAAGAAGTAGTGCCACAGACTGCAAAAGTTGACAATCCAATGGGAAGTCTTGTCCGTACATCTAGGAGTACTTATCATATTTAATGCTCGTATTAGTATTTCAAGCATTTGAAATAAATGCCCGGACATTAATTCTCTTCCAATAATGCGTTTACCCTTATAGACTTCAAATTTAATTTAGGTGAATTCTGTCTTGTTGTTGCTTATTCAATCCTGAACAATCTTTAGCACTTCACTTTGCTTCGATGCTTGTCAACATTTCACAGATCGTCATCTACTAAAAATTTCAGACGCTTGATATTTAAAACTTGATTTGATAGACTCACCTAAAGTTTTATCAATCAGCCGAAGCGTTCGGACACTAAGCCTAACAATCTAAAGAAAATAGAAAGTCTTATCCAAATCTAATTTCAAAGCTATACAAATTTCTAATGAAATTTACTAACAGAAGTCATTATTAAATATCTTTCATCTTGAAATAGTTAGTAACAACTAGTAACAATCATGAACATTAATCATCACTCGACCTTTGAACAATGAGTATACGTAACAATATGTAATCAACAAACAACTATTAAAAAATTAGAGAAAGATGGAGTGTTAGTGTGGACACTTTATCTACACATCGATGATAGTAGAATCAAGACCTTTATTTTTTAGCCCTCAACTTCATTAGTAAAGTTAGGGCTCGTTGAATATCTCTTTAGGGTTAATAAGGCAAAATTACAGTTTTAGTCTTGTGACCAGGGGTTGTAAAAGTAGATTTGCAAGCAACGATGCGGGAAAATTGTATTTTTCATGCCATAATTTTTACCTAGTTCAATTTTAATCCCATTTGTTACGATTTTCTCACATTTAATCTTATACCTTTCAAAATGTCGCACATTTAGTTCAAACCGAAGTATACATCCAAAATTTGATGGTCAACTCCATTAGTCAACCCTTTATCCCTTTTATTGCCCGAGGGGGGGGGGGAATTCGTTCATATTACAGGGATTTTTTTGACCTATTACAGCAGTTTTAACCGCTGTAATTGGTTTATATAGGGACCAATTACAGCGGTTACGTAAAAAACCGCTATAATAGGTGTATTTATTTTATTTTTATTTTTTTTTGAAAAATCAATTATAGCGGTTATATGAATAACCGCTAGAAATAGGTCACCTATTATAGCGGTTATTCCTATAACCGCTATAATAGGTGTATATATTTAATTGTTTTTTTAATTATTTTCCTAGTTGCACTGTACAGAATTTATAGTAACCAGCTTCCCACAAGCTCAAAATTCAACACACTAACACAACAAACCATAAAAACCAATTCAACAGGAACAACAAATTAAAACCCAAAATTAACTTCACGAAATGGTCATCTCTAACAAGAAAAACCAATTCTTTCCTCCTAACAACATATAAAATTTTATGTATAATCTCCAACAAATGATAACGAGTTTTCAATCAACCAATTAAATACAACAAATCAAATAAAAATTTACAAAAATTTGCAACTTACACCAATACTAAAAGCGCATTGGAAAATGTATTGTGTCAATTCGCAACGTACTTCATCAAGTTGCTCTATAGAGTAAGTGACGTATTGACAATCAGGAAAGTACTGCAAGATATGGAATGATAACCCAACAAATTAAAGGTTTAATTAATAACTTAAAAAGGGAAATTAAATTTGATGATGAGTATTAATTAGGATTATATATGCATACCATTGGTGGGATTGTAGATTCTCCGTGGCTAATAATATCCTTCATGAATTTTATAATGAAAAAGCCACAATCTTTGTCGTTTAACTGCAAGGGGCACTACAAAATTGAAATCAAAATTGTATTAGAACAATAACTTTTATACGAATAATCTCTTGAAAATATAAAATTACACTAACCTTTATACAAGTCCATTTACAGGCCATGTTTTTGGATTTGATCTTTTGGGTGTTACGATTTGCACGAAACATCAACACAACACTGTTAAAAACATCAAAAAACAAGTAAAGATGTCAATATCAAGCAAATATATATGTGAAATTTAGGAAGATATAAACACTTTAAAATTAATATTAAATATAATAGACACATTGATTGAATGAAAAACTTATGATTGATTGTTTCTTTCATATCACATCAGTTATTCGGATCACCGTGCAAAGAATCTTGATAATAAATGATCTCTTTAATTGGATCAATCACAAGCAACACCCAATGTCCCCTAAAAAGCATTCAAAAGATAAGTTCAAAATTAATTTTACAAAATAAAGTTGGGTCTTTAGTAGCTCACCCGGTGTTGTAAGGTGCAATAAACAACTTCCCGTCTGCGCAATCTTTCATGGCATTTGTTATATATTGCGCTTGTAAGATACAATGAGAGGGATTAATACCTGCTCCCGCAACTATAGTATGTGGGCTAAGGAACCCGAAATTATTTGCTTTCTCTTCGGGGACCACATACTTAGCCCACAAACACCTAAATTGAGCATAAAATCAATTTGAGCAACAAAAAAGAACATAGTTCAAATTAATGCAGTAAAATAATTTCAAAACATACTTTTTTTTAATTCATATTTATAAACTTACTTGATGTAAAGTGAAATGATAGAGACTCCTATCTATTCTTTACGCAAAAAGTGACAGATCTCCTCCCGCCCAAGATACTCTTGATAGGGTTCATTATTAGAGATTGCCTCGGGAATGTCTATAGTGACTTGTTGTTCAATGGGCATTATCTGCAGGTACCTTTCAAGAGTTACAAGTGGCTGAGGGCGTTGATCAGCTGTTACAAAGTCTGCTGCTCTATCATCTTCATGTGAAGGGTTGGCCACTGGAGGTGTTCGTTTGACAGCTGAGTGCTTCGACATCTCTAATTTATTTTTTCCAACTGATGATTTGGATTTTCCAATAGACTATTTAAGCAAAGAAAACAAAACGTGAATGTTACAAACCAAAGTATATTTAGTAACCTTAAACAATTGTTATAATTTATTAATGGCTAGTTATTAATAATTACGTACCGATGCATCACTAACAGTGACAAGACTCTTAGGCCAAGCAACAATGTATCCCACAGCCTCAGAAACTGTGAACATTCCTTCATCAGCGAGAGGGACTAGCAGGGGTGCAATATCTTTAATTGCAATGTCAATCATCACTTTCACAAGGTGGGTGGGTAATGGACATGTATGCAGTGTTCTATCATCCGATCGATTGTACATTTGTGCTTTAGCCACCATACGATAAGACGGTGTTGAAAGTGCTAATTGACATTGCGCCACAACCTACATATATAATATATATATATATATATATATATACACCACTATAATATTAGAAAATTTTGTGTGTTTTAGAGAATTGCAAGTTAAATGATCACTAAATAATTTCATATCATTACCTGAGGAAGGTTCTTAACTGGATCTGGGCAGCTATCTTTCAAAGAAACTGCCTCATCTTCATGTGGCTTCTGCGACCCAGACGCCTTATGCTCATCAAACTCGCGTCACAATGAGGATAGTGATGCAGTGATCATGTGCACCATGTTTTTTAAGTTATCAATCTCCTCATCTTTAGAAGGCTTTGAATCCATAAAGTACTTTTTTTGTGATACCCCAAAGCCTACACCCCTAACGCGACCCGAATGCTCCTTCTTTTCAAGAGTTTTAGCCAATATATCATCCTGGGTGCTCTCGTTTCCACTATGGCTACCCTCCTGTGATAAGCACTCCTATAATAATACATTTAAAAAATAAAAAAAATTAGTGAACTTTGCTCTTTTAAAAATATTTCAAAAAAAACATACAACACATGATATAGCTAAAATTGCAAATAACTCACAATTTCATCCGCTACTCTTTTAACATTGACATCATCAATGTTATGCTGGCTGTCAGAATGTGCAATCCTCCACACGAGTGCTCGTGTCACGTCTGTGCAATCTGACCCTGCTTCCTTTCTTTGTTCCATCTATATTATGATTAAATATATATATATATATATATATTAACAAAGGAATTTTTATTAGAAAACTTGTAAGGATTCACTGTTAAACGAACTACGTACCTCAATTTGCTCCAATTGAGCATATCCAAGACATGATTTCCTATAAGGATATTCAGGTTCCTTTGCTCTTTCCTGATTTTCCCTACTTAGTTGTTGTTCATTACATAATCAAAACATTAGTCAATGTATATGGTTTCATATAAACGCAATATGCAACAAATGAAACCGTAAATTAAAATAATTACCATCCAATCTTCACTTTGCCGAACATGTAAAAACGCTGTCCAATCTTCGTGAGATATATTATATTTTTGGGGTGGGCTGGAATTAATATTCTCATTATCATCCTCTACCCACACTCTGCTCAAGTAGCTCCTGAAGTTTCAAGCTAGCTTTCCAGCTTTGACTAAAACAAATTTTTGTCTACTTTCTTCAATATCAAAGACCAACTATAAAAAACAAACAACAAAGTATATATGAAACTATAATTTAGAGAAAATTGAATAAACAAAAAATACATTAACCAATTAGAAACATGATAATAACCAACTTACAGCTATTTCATTCCAAATTGCTGATTTTGTTGCTCCCGATACGTGTCACCAATCACTGATGGTAATCGACACCCTCTCACGAGCTATGACTCCAATGTAACCAACAAATGTTGATTTATTTGGGTCAATTGGTTGGCCATTCTTATTCCAGCCGACTGGTAGCTTTAAGCCTTTACTTCTGGCATTTATGACTTTTTTCATTGCCGTGATACCTCTACGTATCTCATTTTCAACACGTTTGTTTGAAGTACCCCCAGAATCCATCGACCTACAAAAGCGAAAAATACGGAATTTAGATTCATATACCAAGTATACAGTACCAAATAACGCCACCATTATTTTAGAGAAAATCGACAGAGTAACGACGCAAAAATTTCTACCAAGTTCTCGACTTAATCTTCCCCCAACCTTGGAACTGACAAAACTCAGATATTTCAACCACAACAAACCCAAACAAATATATATGCAGTAAAACAAATAACAATGCCCATTATTCTAGAAAAAATTCGACAGAGTAATAGCGCAAAAATTTATACCAAGTTCTCGACTTAATCTTCCCCCAAAATTGCAACCAACAAAACCAATCCATCGATTCGTTCACAAAACCAACAACCCAACATGCATGGAAAGAAAACATCAAGCATCCAAACATAAAACATAAAATATCCAACAACCCAACAAAAGATAACCAAAAACAAAACGAAACATGCATGGAAATAAAACAAGATAAGCCTAATCTGTAGTGCCAAAACGGTCAATGTAGTCCTCATCTGTTGCGCCGAGATCATCCAAATCAATCAACGGGCTACCCTCATCATTATGAGCCTCATCATCACCTCCTACAGGAACGAGAGCACCTGACTCGTGCAAATCTGCGGGCTGCTGAGGCGGGGGGTGTGGGTAAGGTGGAGGAGTAGAATAATCAAACGGCCCCCGTCCGACAAACTCATTATGCTCGACAAGAAGCTGACGAAAATAAGCACAAGTGTCGGACATGACCACCCTCATCTCATCTCGCAACTCATCCCTCAATTCATCCTTTAATTGTCTAATGGCGGCGGCATCCATAGGTGGAAACTGTGGGGAACAAGTAGACCGGGATGAAGACGGACGAGGCCTCTTGGAAGTAGCTGGTGGTGGAGGAGCCTGGGGGTCGTCATCTACCACGGCGAGATAAGAACCAGGGAGCTCAGTACGCTCCATAGGAAATGTGGGAACCTTAGCTGCCTTGCATAAAGCTGTGATCAGTGATGGGAGAATGATGGGATTCTTCCGAGTGGGACCTTCGCCCTTTTGCTTAGCCAATTCTTTGTTAATCAACGGCCCTAACTCATTCTTCAACTTCTTAAAGTGGTCCGTCAAAGACTTGTGGATCACCCGGGCAAAGTCCATAGCTTTCTTGGACATAATAGCATAGATGAGGGTGGCCCGTTCCTTGTTTGCCTCTGACCGATTGGTACTCGGTATTAAATTGAATCGGATGAAGTCAAGCCAGAAAGCAGCCTCGCGAAGTAGAGCCCTACAGGGGACATGAGCTTCTCCGGGTACCCACTCCCACCCCTCTCGGGCAATAACCCGCAAAATAACCGACAGGCTAACCCGGAGGCGCCCTGCATTGTAAAGAGTGGTGAACTCGCATGTCTGAGGGGTGGGGGTGCCTATGCTCTCCCTAATCTGTCTCAACTCATAATCGACATGTTTGCCCCGTACCAAAAGGGTAGTCCCCAGCCATCCTCGCGTCTCAATCTCATCATAAACCCCAGAGCTGAAGAATTCCAGGACCCAAGGAAGACAGATGGCCTCGGGCTTTTGACAGAAAAACTGTAAGTGATGGAACTGTATCAATTCGTGCACAGAGGGCTGTCCCCGGGTGGTCAAATAGTGCTCCTTAATAAGGGTGCGGGGGGTGCTCAAACTCTGACACATAATTTGGACTTTGGAGTTTTCGAAACGGGTATTACCGGGAGTCTCGGACTCATTAGAGGAACCCTCACCCACTTTTTTCTTACCCTTGGACAGTTTGTTGGTAGTTCTAGTCATTTGCAACAACAATGGTTAAAATTATCTCAATTTCTCAACTACTCAAATCAACCCGAATGCAACCAACCCAACACAACAATCGTCAACGCCCAACAACACACCAAAATCAGAGAGCAACCCACAATCTAGCAACAATCCACGATCAACAGATTCCTCAATTTTAAGCAACAATCCACAGATTTAACAACAATATAGCATCCAATTCAACAACAACAACCCCCAAATTCGACTACAACCCACAAATTGATAACAACCCACGGATTTAACAACAATATAGCATCCAATTCAACAACAACAACCCCCAAATTCGATAACAACCCACAAATCCAATAAAAGTCCTCAAATGCAACAAAAAACACAATCGGACTAAATCCCCAATTAATCCTCAAAATATAACGTAAGGCACCTACTCGTCGGCTATGAATCGGAAATGGAAGAAGGGTAAAGCCAAAACTCACCTTTTATCCCCAAAATTGTCGCACCGAGTCGATGTGAAAGAGGAGCCACTTGTGCAACGAATTATGTTGATGGAAAGTGGCGGTGAAACACGGTGGAAATGGCCGGAAATGGTGAGAGTGTCGCCGGAAATCGCGTGGGAGAGGAGTTGTGAAGATTTTGTGAGAATTTTGACCGTTTTGACCCACAGATGTGTTTAAATCAGAAACGGACGCCTAGGCGCGCGTGTTTGGGCGCCTAGGCGCGCGACACAGCGTACCTGGATTTTAGAGTGAAACTTTCCACGCCTAGGCGGGAGTTTTTCGGCGCTTGGGCGGCCCTTTCAGAAATGGGCGCCTAGGCGGGCTCTTCAGAAATATTATGTAAAGAATTTCATTTCCTGTTTCAAAAGGGGAAAGACAAAACACTTAAAACACAAACTAACAAAGATTTAAGACTAGAAAATCAAGCAACAAACGGAATAATAAGAGAAAAAGAAAAGGAAACGGAAAGAAAACATGGGTTGCCTCCCAAGAAGCGCTAGTTTAGAGTCATTAGCTCGACTGAAAGCGAAGAATCACGAAGGGTCCGCGAGGATGAAGGACTCTTTGTCTCTCGGTCCATCCATCCCTAAGTAAGGTTTTAGACGTTGAGCGTTGACCAAGAAAGTATGTCCTTTATCTGTTGTAAGCTCGATGGCGCCGGATGGATAGACATGGCAAATCAAAAATGGGCCCGACCATCGAGACTTAAGCTTCCCGGGGAAGAGTCGGAGTCGAGAGTTGTATAGCAACACCCGCTCTCCCTTGTGGAATTCCCGGGGGAGAATATGTTTGTCATGCCACATTTTGGTCCGCTCCTTATAGAGTTTCGCGTTCTCATAGGCAAGATGATGCCATTCTTCGAGCTCATTGAGTTGTAGCAAACGTTGTGTACCTACACTTTGAGAGTCAAAATTTAGAAACTTAATGGCCCAATAAGCACGATGCTCAAGTTCAACGGGCAAGTGACATGTTTTGCCAAAAACAAGACGATACGGGGACATGCCAATTGGGGTTTTATAGGCGGTCCGATAAGCCCAAAGAGCATCATCCAATTTAAGGGACCAATCCCTTCTTGATGCGTTGACAGTTTTTTCTAAAATACGCTTAATCTCCCTATTCGAGACCTCCACTTGGCCACTAGTTTGTGGGTGGTATGGGGTCGAAATTTTATGCTTCACCCCGTACTTGGTCAATAAAAGTTCAAACTGCTTGTTGCAGAAGTGGGTGCCCCCGTCACTAATGATGGCTCGGGGAGTTCCAAATCGAGTAAAAATATGCTTCTTCAGAAAACGAGTGACAACCCGAGCATCATTAGTAGGCAAGGCCACGGCTTCCACCCATTTGGAGACATAGTCTACCGCAACAAGGATATATTTATTTGAACAAGAACTGGGGAAAGGGCCCATGAAATCCACACCCCATACATCAAACAACTCACACTCTAACATGCTATTTAAGGGCGTTTCATGATGTTTAGAGATGTTCCCCATTCGTTGACAGCGATCACAAGATTTGACATAATGATGTGCATCTTTAACAAGAGTAGGCCAGAAGAAACCTGATTGGAGGATCTTAGCTACCGTTTTGGAAGGCCCAAAATGGCCACCCACCGCCATATCATGACAATGAGATAGGATAGCATGCACGTCCGTTTCGGGTATGCAACGTCGAATTAAGCCATCTGCACAAACTTTGAATAGAAAGGGTTCGTCCCAAAGATATTGCTTCACATCAAATAGAAATTTCTTCTTTTGATGAAAAGTGATATCCGGGGGAAGACGGCCCGTAACAATGTAATTGGCAAAGTTAGCATACCAAGGTGAAATTTTGTCAGAAATAGCAAGGAGGTGTTCATCCGGGAATTCCTCACGAATTGGTATCTCATCTAACGGATCATTCACTAGCTCTAATCGTGAGAGGTGGTCGGCTACTACATTTTCGGTGCCTTTCTTGTCTTTTATCTCTAAATCAAATTCTTGGAGTAACAAAATCCACCTAAGAAGTCTTGGTTTAGCATCTTTCTTGGCAAGCAAATATTTTAAAGCCGAATGATCGGTGTAAACTATCACTTTGTTTAGCACGAAGTAAGAGTGGAATTTATCGAATGCAAAGACTATGGCTAGTAATTCTTTTTCCGTGGTGGCATAATTCAATTGTGCATCGTTAAGAGTTTTATTAGCATTGTAAATGGTTCGAAATACCTTTTCCTTCCTTTGGCTAAGGACCGCTCCAACCGCGGTGTCACTCGCATCACACATCAACTCGAATGGTAAGCTCCAATCGGGGGGTGACATGATAGGGGCGGAAACTAAGCATTCCTTCATATCAAGAAAGGCCTGCATACAAGAAGAATTGAAATCAAAAGGTGCATCTTTGACAAGCAAATTAGACAACGGTTTCGCAATTTTAGAGAAATTCAAGATGAATCGCCTATAGAAACCGGTATGCCCGAGAAAACTCCTAACAGCTTTTACCGAAGTGGGCGGGGGAAGTTTTTCAATGACCTCAATCTTGGCTTGGTCCACTTCGATCCCTTTTTGAGAAATCTTGTGGCCAAGCACAATCCCCTCCCGGACCATTAAATGACATTTTTCCCAATTCAAAACAAGGTTGGTTTCCTCGCAACGTTTAAGCACAACATTTAAATGAGCAAGACAAATATCAAAAGTTGTTCCGAATACAGAAAAATCATCCATAAAAATTTCAAGGAAATCTTCAACCATATCATGAAAAATAGCCATCATGCATCTTTGAAAAGTGGTCGGGGCATTACACAAGCCAAATGGCATCCTTCTATAAGCAAATGTGCCATAAGGACAAGTGAAAGTGGTTTTCTCTTGGTCCTCGGGATCTATGGCAATTTGATTATAGCCGGAGTAACCATCTAGAAAACAATAGAAATCATGCCCGGCTAATCGTTCAAGCATTTGGTCAATAAAGGGGAGGGGAAATGATCCTTACGGGTGGCATCATTCAACTTACGGTAATCTATACACACACGCCACCCACTAATTATACGAGTTGGGATTAGCTCATTATTCGCATTCTCAATTACCGTTATCCCCCCTTTCTTAGGCACCACTTGGGTAGGGCTCACCCACGCACTATCAGAAATAGGATAGATTATACCTGAGTCGAGCAGTTTAATCACTTCCTTCTTTACTACCTCTTGGATTTGTGGGTTTGACCTCCTTTGGGGTTGGCGTGTAGGCTTGGTGGAGTCCTCCATAAGTATTTTGTGCATACATATCGCTGGACTAATGCCTTTGATGTCCGCAAGTTTCCACCCAAAAGCCCGTTTGTGAGATCTCAACACCGTCATTAATTGCTCTTCTTCTGATCCTGAAAGAGATGAGGAAATGATCAATGGGAGTGTTTCTTCGTCGTTCAAGTACACATATTTAAGGTGGGAGGGGAGGGGTTTGAGTTCGAGAGAGGGGGGTTCTTCAATAGATGGGCGAGGTGCTCCTGACAATGATCTATCAACTTTGATGGAGCCTCCCGAATGAGAGGAAGATTTGTACTCCAAGCTTAGAACTCTTTCCACTAGATCATCTCTCTCCGAGTCCACTTGCATGGATTTCATAAGATCCTGTTCGAGAGAATTTTCAATTGTATTGTCCTGTAAATACTCAACAATCAACTGGTCAAATGTATCAATTCGATAACACGAGTCATGATCAATAGTGTGTTTAAGGACTTTGTAAACATCAAAGGTAACTTTGTCATCGCCCACATTCAAGGTAAGCTTAGCATTAGCAATGTCAATCACCGCCTTACCTGTGGCTAGGAATGGTCTCCCTAGGATTAATGGTACCTCCACATCTTCTTCCATATCGAGTACTACGAAATCAACGGGAAAATAAAACTTGTCGACTTGGACAAGAACGTCTTCGATTATCCCCTTGGGCCTCTTGATCGATCGGTCGGCTAGTTGAAGGCTCATTGAGGTCGGCTTGGGATTTCCAAGGCCTAGCTTTTTAAATAGTGAGCATGGAAGAAGATTGATGCTGGCCCCCGAGTCACATAACACCTTCTTGAACGATAGGGATCCAATCGTGCACGGGATTGTGAGGCTCCCGGGATCTTGGAGCTTAGTTGGCAATTTATTGAGCAATACGGCGGAGCATTCTTCCGTGAGGCACACCGTCTCATTCTCCTCCCACTTCTGCTTGTTGGAGAGTATGTCCTTGAAGAACTTCACATAATTCGGCATTTGGAGAATGGCGTCAATAAACGGAATATTAATTCTCACTTCCCGAAGGATTGCCAAAATTCGAAGAAAGCTCGGATCCATCTCCTTTTTCTTCTTTTTGTGAGCATTTGGGAAGGGGAGACGAACTTCGATAGGGGGAGAAAGTGTTGTATTAGACGGATGAAAACCCACTGAAACAGTAGGCGGCGCCTGGGCGCGTATCTATTGGCGCCTAGGCGCGTATCTGTAGGCGCCTGGGCATGCATGTCGGGGCGCTCGGGCGCGGGATTCAGAACATATGCATCTGGCAGGGTTGCGGGTGGCGCCTGGGCGCGTATATTGGCGCCTAGGCGCAGATCTGTAGGCGCCTGGGCGTGCATGTCGGGGCGCTCGGGCGCGGAAAATAGAGAATTTTGTCCAGAACAGGGGAGATCAGGCGCCTGGGCGTGCATGTCGGGGCGCTCGGGCGCGGATGTACTGGCAGTGTCACTCTCCAATTGTTTGCCACTTCTCAAGGCTATGGCATTGCATTGGGCCTTCGGGTTCTTTTCCGTGTCGCTTGGGAGAGTCCCCGGGGCTCTACCGTTAGCCGCATTAGAAAGTTGCCCCACTTGTGTTCGCAAATCCTTCATCTCCATACATATATCCTTTATCATACCCCGAAGTTCGTTGAAAGATGTATCGGACTTTTTCATATGAGCATCTAGTTTCTCATCGATTGTGGGAGGTCGCATTTGCACTTGACCTTGACCTTGTCCATTGAAATTGCCTTGCCTCGGAGGTGGGTTATTGAAAGGTGGCCGTGGAGCTTGATAGATCCCCGGTTGTGCGTTTTGTGCGGGGTTGGCCCTTTTTGGAAAATTCTCGAGTACATGAAAGTTCACCCGAGGTTGATTTTGATTCCCCACATAATTAACGTTGCCAACCTCCGGTTCCAAGACTACTACTCCCTCAACTACTTCCTCAATACAAGAAACCTTTTTAGAGGATGAGGCCTCTTCATCGTCGGGGTAAAGCTCGTCTTCTCGGGCCAACTGTTCGACTTTGTCCCATACACTTTGACAGTCTAACCCAAGGAGATCTCCTCCCGCACCCGCGTTGAGTCTATGCCGAATACGTGACCGGACCCCATCATAGAAATGGAGTACTTGTTCATTCAACCCAAAATTATGATTGGGACATTTACGGAACATGCCCTTATATCTAGCCCAAGCCTCGGCTAAAGACTCATTGCTCTTTTGCCTAAACCTTTTTATATTACTCCGGAGCTCATTGATTTTGGAGGGTGGAAAGAATTTATTTAAAAAGGCATCGACCAACTCACCTCATGTTGTAATAGATTGTGGAGGTAAAGATTTGTACCATGTTGTCGCCCTATCCTTCAATGAGAAATGGAAGACTCTTAGACGAATCGCATCAAGATCTCGTGGGTGATATTGAATGGTCACAAGAGCCTCATCTATGGTTTCCAAATGAGCGTGTGGTGATTCGTGCGGTTCTCCATAGAAAGGATCTCCTTGCACCATATTAAAAATGTGAGCCGGAATGTGGTAGTTTGGTGTGAAGAAATTAGGCACGACTACGGGCCCCGGAATGGTATGGACCCTAGGTGGTAAGCTACCCCGAACCGACGGGAGTTGTGGAGGAGGTACCGCTTGCATGGCTTGTACAACACCTTGTAACCACTCCCGAGTTTCCGGTGAGTTCATGTCCGGGAAATTTCCATTCGGGTTTTGGTTGAGATTATTGGCCATTTCTCTTGCTCGCCTACTAGTCCGAAGAACTCGTTCAATTTCGGGCTCCAACTCGTATAGAGGCTTGTTTGAGGAGCGGGTCATGCACCTCAAGATCCTAACAATTAAATACAAGAACAAAATTAGACTAAACACGAAAATAAAAGAGAATCAAGAAATAAACGAAAACTAAGAATTATAAAAAATGTAAACGAAAATCAAAAACTAAAATAAACAAGTCCCCGGCAACGGCGCCAAAAACCTGACACGCTAAAAGCTAACGTGCTATGATAGCAAGTGCACTAGACGTGTGTAATAATAAGTGGACAAAAAGTCCGGGTTGTCGAACCACAAGGACTTGAATTCTAGTTAATGATTTTCGATAAAAGAAAAGACAATTAAAGTAAAGTGCAAGAAAAAGATTAAACAAACGAAGAACCAAAGAGAAACGTATTATAGATTAAATCTCACGTATGATAAAATGACTAAGGCACATGCTACAACTGAATCTACTCGTCAATATATATGAGCTACTCCTCGAATTATTAGACTCCTATTGCTTTGGTGGAAATTCCTTAGATAATTATTACCCGATGTCTCGGCACATAATAATCCTATGATTAATTGATGGTTCTCTAAATATGTCTATCCGAGAATCTAATCAATAACCACGCATTAAAGTTCTAGAGTTTCCCCGGATAAATCCGGCTAACTGCACCCGGAAATCTTTACCTATTTCTAGGGGCAATTCCACATTAGTTTCGGATGATGAGTTGATTCCATTGAACCCTAATCTATCTTCTCTCGAATGACTAGACTAGGCAAAATAGCAAGCATATGGTGATCAAGCACATGATTGTGATAAAAGCTCAAAATCAACACACAAAGCAATATGAGAATTAATACGAAAATTCACTTCACATATATTGATTCATAAATTGGCCTTCACATGGCCTTAGTTCTACTATATTAGCTCATAACCATCAACATAGAAGAATTCAACATATTCATATACATAAGTGTAAACACATAAATGCTATAAACAATGAACAAACTCCCTCAAAGGTTGAATGGTGATGGATCCTCGAGTGGAGCTTCAATCCTTAGCTCCTATCTCTTTCTTCCCCTCCAAAATGATGAAGAATGGTGATGAATGATGATGAGTAAAGAGTAATGGCCAGCTGCCTCCTCTCTCCTCGTATGATCGGTCCCTAGTGAAGAAAAATGCCTTAAGAAGACCAGAAATTCTGGGCTCCCTAGTGTGTGTCCTCCCTAGTGTGTCCTCCACTACTCTAAAGTGAGTAGTATAAAATTCCATAAAGTAGATCTACTAAGAAACATACTTATGACATCCCCTCCATACATGTGATGACCTCTTGGCTTTAAATGTTCCATTCCCCCATCAAATGATGATCTTTTGGCTGAAAGGAATCAAAACTCGGGTGTGATCACGCCTAGGCGTGGGCATTACGGCGCTTGGACGCCGCTGACAGAATGCTGAAATTAAATGCAATGTGTCCTGCGCAGCAATCGTATTTCATTCATAAGGTTATCCACGAAACTCCGATTTAGATGATTCAAGTCCTCATTTGAAGCTAACACATAGTTCTACAACATTGTAGAAGGGAACTTCATCCAATTCGGTCTCTAAACGTACGGAAATAGCGCTCGAACGTGGAAAGTGGTGCAAATACGGCGCCCAGGCGTGGATATTACGGCGCCTAGGCGTGGACAGCAGAATGTTGACGTTATTTGCATCTTGTCCGGCGCCTGGGCGTGGACGACAGAAGCAAATTGGCCTGAACTTGTTTTATATGTCGTTTTTCGCCTCGTTTCTTCGTATGCTCAAATTTATCACCTGTAATCACTTAACACCCCGCTAAAACGCAAATGTGGCATGATTTTGTCAATAAATGAATCCATAGCATAAGTCCCATAGGCTTAAAAACACGTAAAAATGCCTCTTATCAATCTTTTTCCATTGAGGAGAATCTGAGGGGTGTCGAATCTTGTCATCTTCAATTCTTTCTTCAAGCCTTCTATCAGCATGCCATGTCAAGTCCTTGGCTAACTCTTTACTACTGTACATGCGCTTAATTCGTGGTATTATGGGCAAATACCACATGGTTTTGACAGGAGCAGATCCATTTTTCTTGTACCGCGAGGCGCCACATTTCGGACAGACGTTCAATGATGCATAGTCAGTTCTAAACAATATGCAATCATTGAGACAGGCATGTATCCTCTCATATCCCATACCAATTGAGGTTAACATCT
Source organism: Buddleja alternifolia (assembly GCA_019426215.1). Classification (NCBI taxonomy): domain Eukaryota; kingdom Viridiplantae; phylum Streptophyta; class Magnoliopsida; order Lamiales; family Scrophulariaceae; genus Buddleja; species Buddleja alternifolia. The sequence goes on along the minus strand of CM033394.1, from coordinate 14,622,890 downwards.
TCTTAGCCTCATAAGTACGATTAGGTAACACATTATCCTCGAGTAGCACGCTTTTTAATAGATCAAGTAAGTCTGTGAAACTTTTATCACTCCACCCATTGTTGGCTTTTAACTTGTCGAGGTTTAGGACTGCTTTCAATCTTGTGAATTTACTACCACTATACAGTGGTGTCTTTGAATCACTTGTCAAATTGTCAAACATCTTGGGACAATTTCGCAAATCCTCCTCAATCACATTTGTCATCTCCTCCAAACGATCAGGCTCATAATCATCCATGTCCAAATCCTGTGATCGATATGATGTACCACCCAAATCATCTGAGGTGGCACTGCTCTCACCGTGTCTTGTCCAACGTGTGTAGCTTTTATCAATTCCATTACACACGAAATGATCTTCCAATTCACGTGGACTAATTCTCTCTCCAAAACAACAACGTAAACATGGGCAACTGATTCTAGTAAGATCTGGTGCATGCTCAATCGCAAAATTGATGAATTCTTTCACCCCCTTTCTCATATTGCTTCGACATACGATCCGCTAATATCCAACTTCGATCCATCTTGATTCTGATTTTTTAACCACAACAAAACTAAACAACAAAACACTATAAAGTTTCTAAATTATTCGAACCACAATGCCCATTATTTTAGAAAAAATTCGGTAGAGTAGCGACGTAAAAATTAATACCAAGTTCTCGACTTAATCTTCCCCCAACCTTGGAACTAACAAAACTCAGATATTTCAACCACAACTAACCCAAACAAATATATATGCAGTAAAACAAATAACAATGCCCATTATTCTAGAAAAAATTTGACAGAGTAATAACGCAAAAATTTTTACCAAGTTCTCGACTTAATCTTCCCCCAAAATTGCAACCCAACAAAACCAATCCATCAATTCGTTCACAAAACCAATCGAACTTCACAAAACCATGAATGCATTAAACGATGTCAACAAAATAATACAACGAAAGTCCAATCATAATACCAACATATCATAGCATAAATCAAAAATCCAACAATCAAGAAACCCCAATTAACATAACTTATATATAACAAATACCCACATTATATAATTAACAAAACCAATTAATATAATCAACTATAACATAACAACAATCCACATTATAACATAACAAAAATCCACATTATATAATTCACAAAACCCCAATTAACATAACATATATATAACAACAATCAAGAAATTAAAATATAACTCACATTATATAATTCACAAAACCCAATTAATATAACATATATATAACAACAATCAAGAAAGTAACATATAACCCACATTATATAATTCACAAAATCCCAATTAACATAACATATATATAACAATCAAGATATTAGCTTATAACCCACATTATATAATTCACAAAACCCCAATTAACATAACATATATGTAACAACAATAAAAATATTAACATATTACCCTGATTATCATAACATATATAAAATATACATAATATATATAAACATATATATATAAGTATATACCTATAAGGTGAGAGATAGTCGAGAGAGAGAGACGAGCGGCGCCCGATATATGTGTTGTGTGTGTGAGTATATATATGTATATATAGCTAGAGATATATATAGAGTAGTAGAGAGAGAGAGAGAGAGAGAGACTAATGAGGGTATATGGTGGTGGCGGCGAAGGTGGTGGTAGAGGAGTCAAGCGAGAGAGAGAGAGTAGAGAGAGAGAGTCGAGTGAGAGAGAGAGAGAGAGGCCGGCGGAAATGGGGGGAAAAATAGGGGTGAAATGGGTTTTTCATTTTTTATTTTATTTTAAATAGCAGTTTTTTGAAAAATCGCTGTATCCGGTTCCGGGCTATTACAGCGGTTCTTCAAAAAACCGCTCTAATTGGACTATTATAGCGGTTTTTTGAAGAACCGTTGTAATAGCCCGAAACCGGATACAACAGTTCTTCAAAAAACCGTTGTAACCGCTCTAATTGGTGAACCGGATACAGCGGTTCACCAAAAAACCGCTGTAATAGGCCCCGCTGTTCAGCGGTTTTCTAAAAACCGCTGTAATAGTGTATTTTTATAGTAGTATAAATGCACTCACACATGGATTATATTCATTATTAAAATGTTTCTTTTCAATATCACATGTTATTCATGCACAAAATCACCCCAATGAACCGGTCAAAAAGTCGACTGACGGAGTTGACGGTCAAATTTTGGATGGATACTTAGGTTTGGACTAAATGTGAGGAATTTTGAAACTTATAAGACCAAATATGAAAAACTTGAAATGAAAGAGACCAAAATTGGACTAGGCCAAAGTTATGGGACGAAAAGTGTAATATTCCCTAACGATACCGATTACTTAAGCAAAAATAAAATCAAATCAAATTTGCCAATTCCAAATATCTGACAATGTTGGTTGAAGACTTGGAATTGGAACAGCTCGCTTCAGATCTCAACCATTCGGCCAAAATATAAATCACATTTAGTTTATTTTACCAAGTTTCACATATGGGAGAGAGTTGCTAAGTCAATAAGGTTTCTTTGCCGCTTTTAGCCGGCTGGCTGCAGCTTCCATTACTACCAAATTAACACCCTATAAATACTCTAAATCATCAACACCACATAACACAAGCAAATCACAAGAAAACAACACTTAACCCATTATATATATTATTATTATTTAAGTCGTTCAAAAGAACTTAATGGCCTCTAAAGCTTTATGGATTATGATAATTGTTGCAGCAAGTGCTGCTCCAGCTTTTGCGATTGATCACATTGTTGGAGATGACTCCGGCTGGAAATTGGGTGTTAATTACACTGCATGGGCTGAGGGAAAGCAATTCTATCTTGGAGACAGACTTGGTACGTTCTCATTAGTTATCAAATATTGTATTACAAATCTAGGGAAACAAAATAGGGATGTGTCACGGAAAGGAATTTCTACTTATAATGGTGTCACATCAATGAGAGATTAATTTACGGGATAGAAGATCCGCTCCAATATTAAAAGGTCTATTTTTGCTCCACTAAGGTAGTTTCGGCTATATTTAGCCCCCAAAAAAATGGCGGTTTCAATAATTTTGGGTGTGTCTAGAGTATTATGAGATTACCATCCTTCATGTGATTGAGATCACATGTAAAATTTATGGAGGGCTAAGATTTTCCTTGACGTTCGTGTCCCAAGATATGCCAAATATTATTAGTGTGTACTTGATAAAGTCTTATAGGGAAAATACATTTTTAGCCTGTATCTTGCCCAATTACACTTTAGGTGCCGTTCATTATGGGAATCTCAATTTACGTCCTATAATTTTTTTTTTTAAATCTCAATTTTGGTCCTACCATCATGTTCTTATCGCCAAAAGCCACGTGACTCTTCTGTTGGGGTTTTGGGGGGGCGACCCCCCCCCCCCCCCCCCGACAGGGTGAGGTATGCTGAACAACACTAATGGTTTTTTGAAGAGTCATTAGATCAAAAATTCCAACCCTAATCGTTCATTTTTCTCCCAAACAAAAAATCCTAACTTCTCATAGCCTAAAATCTTCAACATCAACCATCAATTATGGCATAAACTGAACAATTACAGCAAGGAAGGTCCAACAAAGAAGGTTACAGCAATTTAAAGATGCCATTTTGTCAAAATTTGCTGCAATTTTAACAATTGTGTCCAACAAGGAAGGTTGCAACAACGATTATGGCAAGGAAGGTCCAGCATAAACCGAAATTGCTTCTTTAAAAGGGCAATGGGAGGCTTACGGGATGCAAATTGAGAATCCAGTAACATATGGGACCAAATCTGCAATCGGACATAAATACCGGACTAAAAATGCGATTTCCCGGTCTTATAAGACATTGTGAGTTTAAATAACACATTTTTGCGCGTCTCTTAATATGGTTTCACTGTTTTTCTGAGTGCAGTTTTCAAGTACGGTCAAGGAGCACATAATGTTCACAGAGTAAATGGGACTGCTTTTCAGCAATGTATGGTGCCTTCAGCACCGGGGCCGCTAACTAGTGGAAATGACGTGATTCCCCTTGCAACTCCCGGAAGAAAGTGGTACATTTGTGGTGTCGGAAACCACTGCGCCTCAGGGATGAAGCTTGTCATTACCGTTGCTTCGACTGAAGCTCCGGCTTCGGCTCCCGCCCCAACTCCTGGAACTTCAGCAGGAAATCACTTACCCCCCTTGAAGTCTTCTGTATGGATGGTAGCAGCATTGGTTGTCTTGAAAATGATCCCGGCCTAGTAACCCTATTGAATCTTTGTTGATTATTATTCCTGTTCAATCTCTTGTGATTCTTTCTAATTAAAATCATGTACTGTTTTTAGTAATTGATTATTCTTTTTATTGTTGTATTCCAAATGCGTCCATAAAGGCTAAAGCATGTCTTTGTTTCCCTTTTCATTTATGCCAAAACATTATCTATTACTATAAGTTTATTGCATTCATTCATTTAAATCAATTACGAAAAATAAATCTTTTAAACGTCTTTTTATGCCTTTCAATTTTCTATATTTTAATGATCACCAATTCACCAATACAGAGTCAAACAAATTAGGTGATCATCAAGCAAATAAGAATTCATTATTCACTTAATCAACATTTGTTCTTATTTTAAATGAATAGTTTTATTGATTAATATAATTGATTTAACAATTTGTAGGAGTTTTGCAATGTAATTAATGACTAAAAGGAGATTTCGAAACAATGTGGCAAAAGTCTGAATATTCTCATTTTTAGAAAAGTTAAATAATGTCATCTTTATGCAAAGATAGAATATATAATCGGAGAAAAATGCAAAATTAGTCCTATAACTATAGGGGGTTGGCAAAATTGGTCCTGTATTATTTGAATTGGCCAAATTCGTCCTGTAACTATCAAAAATTCGCAATTTGAACACAATTTTGATCAGAAAGCCCGAATTTGGCCTGAAATTGGCAATTCAATTTGGGGATTTTTGATTTTTTGGTCCCGTAACTATCAAAAATCCTCAAATTGCGAATTTTTGATAGTTACAGGACCAATTTTGCCAATTCAAATAATACGGGACCAATTTTGGCAGCCTCCTATAGTTACAGGACTGATTTTGCATTTTTCTCTATATAATCGTAATAATCAAAAATCATTCTGACGGTATAAAAATTAGGGAAAATAACTAAAAACCCCCTAAAACAATTTTTTGTATTAAAAAATCCATGAAAAATATTTTTCAATATCAAAAACCCACTCTACAAATGTTTCAATCCAAAAAATCCAAAAGTTAGGATTAAAAACTTTTTAGACTAAATTACACTTGATTTATTAAGTTAAGAATTGATTAATTGATTTTTTTATCATATTCTTTTTATTTTAAATTTTTCAATTTGATAAATTGTATAATACATATTTTGTTTTTTTAATATTAAATATTTTTAAATATTTAATATAATTTACTTTTAATTTTAATTTTCATATGGTAATCATCTAAAATATATTTTTTTAATTTTTTAAAAAGATTAGAAAAATCTGAAAATTTAAGATTAAAATCAACTAGTATCGATTATATATCAATATAATAGTTCCAAATAAAATAAGTTTCTATACAAAACTACAATTGATTAATTTTTAATCTAGAAAGCTAAGGGCCATTTAGTCCATAAATTTATTAAACCTAAAATTTGAGGGTTTTGGATTGAAAAATTGGTAGAATGGGTTTTTAGGATACAAAAGTTTATTTTAAGAGGGTTTAAATAATTTTCCCTAAAAATTATTCTTTATGTTGTGGCGTCATAAATTTGGAAATTATAATATTATCATCGGTTAATGGTTATTAGATTGAGTTTATAAGCTCCTTGAATATCTTGTAATATGTTTGAGAGTTTCTAGTCTTAAGCGTCTGAATAAATTTCTTAAAGATAAATTTATAAACTTTTAAAATAAGATGGTAGAAGTTAATACACTCCTTACGAAAAAGTTAGTATATCCTAACTTAATTTTTAAAATCTTTATAAGAATATACGGAAAAATCCATCTCTAAAATCCATATTTCTGTCTATTGTATATGTATTAATGCCTCTACCTCCTTTGCTTTAAATGCAATGTATTTATGCTTTTACTTCAAAATATATGAAGTGGGTGACTAAATGATATGCTTAATTTAAGTATGTCTACTAGAAGACCGAAAGGCATCTCAAATATGGGAAATTTTAGCCCACTCTCGACTCGGCCATGGCCAAATGTATTTTCTAAAGAAAGTGTATTGTACTTGTCATTTGATTGGTTACTCATTTTGTGAAGAACACTTGGATGTGGCCGAACCGGGAGTGGACTAAAATTTCACCTCAAATACATGCATCAATACATTATCAATATCAATCATCACAAAATGTTTAACAATCCGTAATAATTTATAATCAACAAATAACTTGTAGGAATTAGAAGAGAAAGACTCACATGTCATTAAAAGTAAAGTCCAAAACCTCTAGCATTTGGGGCTCCACCTTCAACAATAGAGCTAGTCCTCGTTGGGTATGTTTAGGGTTTAAAAAGGCAATTTTGCAATTTTAGTCTTGTAACTAAGCTAGGGGTAGCAAAATTAGCTTTGTAAATTGAGATAATGGTAACCTAAGTACACTAATTTTTGATTTTTTGCTAACTTGAGAACAAATCTCAATAAAATAAAATAAAAACAAATTGGCCGGAAAGTAACATGTGCCCATCACATGACCATATAATTTGAATATTTTTCAAATTTGGAAGTAAATAGCACACATTGTGCATGTGAGAACCAAATATAGTTTCCAACATTAATTTTCAGGACTAAAATTGTCGCTTTCTGTTAACTTATAAAACAACGAGTTAGTAAAATACAAATTAAAGTTGCAATTTTGGTTCTGTAAGCCATAAGAGAGATTTTTGGTACTCATATCATATTTTCCCCTAGCAAATTGAAAGTTTTACCACATGCAACTTTCTGGTCAAGTTTTCAGTTTCTTACGAAATTTGTCCTCAATTCACGACGGGGATATTTAGTCTTCATGAATTTCTAGTGACATAATTTACACGACTTAATTTGCCGACCCTCTTTAGTTAAAAGATGAATTTTGCAGTTTCGCAGGGCTATAATATAATATGTTTTAAAATAACAAAATATTTCCAAAATCACTTTTCTAATTTACATATTGACCCTAATATATACTTTTTCACATTTCCAATCCATAACATTAAGTTAATTCAAATTAAGAACGCCTATTTGTTTAACATAAATCTACATCAAGTAACAATGTAATAACATCCAACTTATTGATGTCTAAATCTCTAAACTATTATTTAACCATATCATCCAAAGTCCAAACCGAAGAGGTTGTGCCCTTCGCAATTTCCAAGTTATACACATTCTTGGGAGCATATAACTATGCCTGTCGCTGTTAGCCGGCCAGGCAAATTGTCGCTTTCTTATTGTTCATAGTTTCTGTTGTTACACTACTCACATATCCATGATGCACATATACATCCCAGAAAGAGATCCAAATCCATTCTTCGGATGTTTTTGCTTAAGCTGCACCAGATGAAAGTCTTATATACGATTCTCAGAAGCTATTTTAACTCATTTCAATAAAGTCGAACCTGAAGGTCTAAAATGAAATCGAAAGGAATAGCTTTCTTGATCATTGTTATTCTTGCGACAGTGATTGCTGCTGCTCAGGTTTTGGCCGCAGTTGATCTTATGGTTGGAAACGATACGGGTGGAGAACCGAATGTGAATTACACTGAACGGGCTGAGAGTAGAAAGTTCTACGTTGCGAAAACATTATGCTACAGGTATCAAATTAAAAGAATATTAGTGACAATAATGTATGAAACAAAGAGTATTATTTCTCTAGTGATTTGTCTACTTATTAGACAGATAATTGTGGGGGTTTTCCATTTGTAATTTCGTCTTTTAACTTGTGTGTCATGTCTTGACGGGAAAGGTACATGGGCAGGTTTCAGTTTTCTGAGTTTTGTGCATTCAGTTCTCTGAGTTTTGTGCATTCAGTTCCACAAGGTCTTAGTACTAATTTTACCAAATTGTAATATTCCATAAAAAAATGTGCAACTTTAGACACTTGCAGTGGAGAAGATAATGAATATTGATGATTTTTTATTTTTCTCTTTATTTTCCAGGGGTTAAGTGACCAAATTTTTTTTGGGGAGATGTTTGATACAAGTTATATAGTTCTGGGGGCAAATTGTAATTTTGAATTGACCATTCCGATAGCTTGTAACAGAAATGTAAACTCCGTTAGGTTTTAATGGATAATAAAAACAAGGGACAACTTTTCTTTAAAAAAGGACTAACGTTGCAACTTAGAAAAATATTTGGACCATTTCTAAAATCATCTAAAGTGTGGGAGTAGTTTAGAATTGGCCCTATCATGTGAGACTAATGTTTCATTTTGTGGAGGATCACGCTATCACACGCCTCTATTTGCTCTAACACGGTCCATTCAAAATTCAATTCCACCACCCCAGAAGCTCCCGCTGATAAGTGTGAGGGAATGGCTAATTTGGTGACATGCTGGCGAAAGGCTTCCAAAAACGATCAGGCTCAAATCAGTATACTCAGTGAATCGGTCACTTCCTTGTCCTAGACGATATGATTCCAAGTCCTACCAGATGGACCAACAAAGCAATAAGGAAATCTGAAATTTCCATTAGATAGTTTGAACTCTACAACCCGAATCCAGTCTTTATAGAACCTTGCCATCTTGTGACAATAGCCCAAGTCAAGTCCGAGAGAGACCACACTTGCGAAGCTAAATGGCAATTCAATAACACGTGCAAATCCTATTCCTCATTTTATGGATATAGTGCCAACGTACAAGTTCCAATTGGCAATGGCGACAATGAAGGTTCACTGAGGTGGGTCAGATGCCCCGATGAACCCTCCAACAAAAGGTTTTCTATCGTTCAACATGAGCATGCGGCGTTGATCTTTGGCGTAATGACTGGGATGCTTATAAATGGCCGTTTGCTCCTCGAGCATTCGATCTACGAATACATCAATCACCCTACCAAGAGAAATATGATACGCATGTCGCTGATCACCACCCTTGCTTGCAATGCTGGTGTCCAGATTTTTTTATCACGAGCCTAGGGAGTCCCCTCGGTGGCTGTTGACTGACAAGAGTGCTAAAGATGATCCTCCTTAATGACCGATCACCATTGATAATGATTTGCAAATTGTAGATGCTCCCCCTAAGAACCAAGATCTGCACCCACCCCTAATGTCACTCCTCCACCCCCTGCTTTCCTCTCTCAAACTACCCTTTTGGATCAATTTGAGGGGTCTATTCGAGATTCTCGCCTGCGTAGCTGTGGCAATAGCAGACTGAGTTACGACTAGATGACTAGATAGTGCATAGTGATGGTCGTGCACATCATCTGCAGCAATATCATAGTGAATGTATTATAGGGTTGCTAGGTTTGTTGGTGTTTAGGGAATGCCAAGTCTGCCTGCTTGAAACTCTTCACCACATCAACGTCCATCTCCTGTAATTGTTCCTGGAGATGAGGCATCTCAGGATGCTACCGAGGAGTTAGCTTAGAATTTGTCATTATAGGCAGTTTTCTTGTATTTTTCTCCTCTTTGGTTAGTTTTTGTTTTTACTTCTGGTTTGAGACATTGTACTAGATGTTTTATGCTTGTTTTTGTTCTGTAGTTTGTTTCCTGTTTTGACTCCTTAGTCATATTTTGTTTCTATTGTTCGTTGATCTGTTTTATTTGTTATGATCACATTTAGTGGTTGCTTCTTCTTTGTTGACTTGTTTCGTGCTTTGCCCATCGCCCTATGGATCTACATAATTATGTTGTTCAGGGAAGTTTTTCCACCCTTTTATTTTATTTTTCTTTCCTAGCCCATTGAAGACAATGTGCTAGATAAGTTGGGGACGGTTTATTTCTTGAGTTATTAATATATTCTATGGCAATATGCGTAATAAGTGTTCTCTCGTTTACAAATTTTTACTTAGTTAATTGTCAAAGTTTGTATTCGATAATGTTTAAACTGAGCACACTTTGATAGATATGCGACTATGACGCATGTTTTTAAATGGTTGATAAATTGACAAATCCTGATGAAAACATGTTGTTTCATGAGTTAATGATCTTTAAGAGCACGTTTAGCCAATATTAGAGTTTACGTTATTTTGAGTTAGAAGTACGATATTTCCATTTTCTTCATTTGAAGTTTACATTTATTAATGTCTAATAATATCTCCAAAAGGAGATATCTTGAGAACGGGTCTTGGTCAATTTCACTTTAGTGAGCCATTTGGATTCTCAAAAGGTTGATGTTGTTAGTGTTAGTTGTCCAAATCGCCATTTTGTGGCACTGCTAAACCTGTAAACACTTGTGAACAGTCTTTTCTTTATATATCAATAAACACTTGGCATTTTCTTTATCTATATTCTATGTCGTAGTTGATAGAGTCCCAAAAATAATTGCACGGATATGAGAATGGTCGCGCACACGAGGTGGAAATTATAGAACATTCTCCCAATCGTGTGATCCTTAACTTTTTCCAAGCTACATAGACATGAGAAAAATAGAAATCATATTCTCGTCAAGGGCTTGCTCATGCAAACATTATCGTAGATAGAGTGCCTTATTCCATGGGCATTAATTGGAGATCAGTGTATGCATAGAGGATCTGTAATTGTACTTGGAGGTACATGACTAAATACCCCACATGATTCCATGTCGAACTTGAAAGCCTAAGGGTTACATAGTGTGAGATAATTTTCATGACTTGAGATGTCATGGTTGCAACATGTGCAACACACATAAACTTTGACTTATTCCAGGTTCCAGGAGAATCATTAAATGAAATAATGTTGGGAGTAGTCATGTTGCACGACTAAGCCGATGACATGAACAGAGTATCCTTCCACGGTCGGATACTGGGATATTTTCTATCTTGTTGTTATACATAAATGACAAGTGGAAATCGTTAAAAAAGATTGGTGATCTTACCTTAAACGACGAAAGTCACTATCGTCACAATGCAGTCAAAGTTATCTAAGCTAATTGAGTTTTGACTAAACTTAAACAATAGATTTAGATTGATAAAATGATGGAATGGAGTTGGCTCACATGACCATCACATAATTACTAGCATCTAGATGTCTGTGATGATATAGCTAGACATCGAATCAGATCGATGAGAGTCTCAAATTGACCTTATTGATAAATTCTGTTAGGTTTATGTCCTCAAATACCATTAGACCATAAGATAGAATAAGGACATTTTGATCATATAATTGTTATTCTCTATTTTGATAAAAGGCTTTCCAGTTGTTTACTTTATTATTGGCATTTATATATATTAATCGTCTATAAGTCTCTGAAGACAAGAGTTAACTCTCTATGGCACTAGAGGAGTTTAATACTTGTGTACTAAATTGGTCGCAAGTGAACGAGAAATTATCGTATGCCTTTGTAGGTAAGTGAGATCATAAGTTTTTGGCCAAAACACATGAACTTTCTTTTTGGAGTAAGACTCAAATAGGAAAGTTCACTAATTTTGACTTATTATAAATATAGCATAAATTGATTTAATCAATCTACAAACTTTGTCTTCTTGGCTTTTAACAATAAAACCTATTTGTTGTTCCATGTAGGTTTCTTCCTCAAATTCTTCATTGAGGAAGGGAGCCTTTACATCCATTTGATGTAATTCCAAATCCAAATTAGCCACTATAACCAATAATAGGCGAATGAAAGTAGATCTCACCACAGGCAAAAAAGTCTCATTGTAATCAATACGGTCCTGTTAGGTATAACCTTTTTACCACCAGTCGAGCCTTATACCTCTCAATAGTTCCGTCAGCCTTTCGTTTGATTTTGAGAACCTATTTGTTGACAATAGCTTTATATCCAGATGGAAGATCAACCAGTTCCCAGACTTGGTTTGATTCCATTGACTCCATCTCTTCTTCCATTGCTTTCATCCATATGTCCTTTGCAGGACAAGACAGAGCCTCACTTATATTCTTAGGCTCCTCATCATCTCCTACTGAAATAATAAAAGCATGCTCTTCAATCTCATAATGACGTTTGGGCATTCCTTTCCTAGTACTCTTTTGCAGTTTGATTCATTTAGATCACTTGGATGGGACTGGATCCCAATAGGACCAAGTGATAAAAGTATGAGCTTAAATCTCATAATGACATTTGGGCATTCTTTTCCCAGTACTCATATATAGTTATGATTTATTAGATCACTTGGGTGGGATTGTCTCCCAATAGGACCAAGTGATAACTCATCATCTTGTATTTCAAGTGATCTAATTTGCATATTTCCAGTATCTGAATCAATCAACCTAAATAAAGATTCTTTTTCCTTTATATCACCCTTACTAGGAAAATCATTCTCTATAAATGTTACATTACGTAATTCAATTCTCAGTAACACATCCATCTACTTTCTCACCTATGAACACATAACCCTTAGATTGTTCAGAGTATCTAATAAAGATACATTTCTTTCCTCGAGGACCCAACTTTCCATATTTACTAAAAGAATCAAGAATCTAAGTAGCTAGTCCCAAGGTCTAAGGTTATTTAGGTTAGGTTTTCTACCTGTCCATATAGTTCATATGGCGTTGAAGGTACTAATTTCAAAGGCAATTTGTTTAGAATGTATGAAGTAGATAACAAAGCATCTCCCCAAATGGAAATAACTAGGTTAGCTTGTGCCATCATGGACCTCGTCATATTTAACAGTGTTCTATTCATTCTTTCAGCAACACCGTTTTGTTGAGGTGCATCGTCAACTGTCTAAATTCCTTTTTCATTACATAGATCCCTAAATTGATCAGATAGATATTCACGTCCTTGATCAGTTCTCAAAGTTTTTATAGTTCTATCCATTTAATTCTCCACTTCATTCATATAATGTCTAAAACACTCAAGTACATCAGACTTAACGAAAATTAAATAGACATGACCAAAATGGGTGAAATCATCTATGAATGTAATGAAATATGAGGAACCATATCTAGCCTTCACATTCATTGGACCCCATATATCTGAAGGGATTAATGCAATGGAAATTCTGCCCTAATGGATTTTTCAAATGGTTTCCATGTATATATACAAATTACTGGAAGAATGTGACCTAATCTAACATGCCAAGTATAATCATATATATACACATTACTGGAAGAACAAATATTTAACCAAATACAATGATCAACATAATAGTTAAACATTTGTCTGTCACAATCTAACGTGATGAAACCATTCCTAAGATGCTGAAAACCATAATACATATTTTTATAATATATAGAAACCACATGACTACTAAAGTTCAAGCTAAAACCAAATCATAGAAGAACAACAACAGAAATAAGATTTTGCTAGATCTTGGGTGCATAGAGGATATCATGTAGAATATGAGTTTGGCCACCATGCAACTCTAGTTTGCAAATTTCTATTGTCGTGAATTCTGGTTCATGTGCAGCAGAAACGTAAATACATATCCAGATTCACAATCGAATCACCTTTGGATTTTAATGATTTTTACAACATTCGAAATTTTTAAAGAAGATGAAATCTAATTTCATCTTTTCACTAACCTTTTGATTTGATTAAAAAACTTAGGCTCCGTATGGTTGTGTTTTCGAAAATGAATTCTGAATATTTTTTGGGGAATGTGTATTACAGAAATTCGTGTGAAAATGTTGACTTAATTTGTTTGTTTGGATGTGTTTTTAGAATTTGATTGAAAATAGTGTAGATGTGATATAAAGTTGATTTTTAGTAGGATTTGATATATGAAATGATTGAGTTGGTTATGAATATGATGATGATGGGAGAAAAAATATTAAAATAATATTTTTTTTTAATAATGTTATGAGTTAGTTATAAAATAATATGTATATATGTGTATATATATATATATACATACACACACATAATATAATATATATTATATAAATAGAATGAAAAGAAAAAAACAGGAGAGGCAGCCAACAAAAAGGGCGTTCATGCGTTGGGGGTGGGGGGCCCCCCTTTATTTTTTGTTTTTTTTTTTCCAATTTTTTATTTCTTTTTAGCTTTAAATTTTTATCCTTTTTTTCATTTCGTGTTTTTTTTTTCAATTTTATATTTTAAAAGTTCAAGAAAATTGAATTTTGCTCGTCTATATTTATAATAGTTAGTGCAATTATACGATTCGCATTGGACAAATATAAAATAGGATGGTCTACATATACAATATTTTATGAAATGTGTAAATATGTGGTCCATATATACAATATTTTTACTCCCGAATAATTAATTTATATCCATATTATACTCGAACTTCTACGAATCCATTTATTTTTCGTCTCCGTACTTTTTATCCGACTTTTTCACTGTAATTTTCAATAAAATTTCATAATATACACGTACATATTAAATGATGAATTTTTCCCGTCTCGTATTTTACTAACTATGGTAAATAACAAATTAGTGCATTTTAATAATAGCAAATTTCATCCACTTTAGATAGAGATAAAAACATTAAATAGGGATAAAAACCTATTATTTATTTAATATGGTTGGGCCACACTTTGCCCACTTTTTGTTATTTTTCATCCATTTTATTTTTTCTCACTCCCACTTCATCTTTTTCACCAATACACACACTCACACATACACATACATATATACACACATGCAGACACACACACATATATCTATACACAAGCAGACACACACACACACATATATATATATGAACAGACCCACGCACACACACACACACACACACATATAATATATATATATATATATATATGAACACACCCACGCACACACAGACATACACGCACACACACACACATCTATACACACGCAGACACACACACACACATATGGAGAGGGGGGTGGGCACGTGGGGTTGGGGGTGGGGCCAGGGAAATGGGGGTTGCGGCTGGGAGGAAAAGGTGCAGGGGATAAATAGTGTAAGGGGAGGAAAAAATAATATTTTTTTTCAAATTATATATTATTTAATAATAATAATAATAATAATAATAAAATATGAAAAAGAAAGAAAGATAATGAGTTGGATAGTGGGATAGTGTAATTAATGATAAAAGATTGTAAAAAGATTGAAATGATTGGTTGGTGTATAGGGGAATGTGTAGTATATTTAAAATTTGACCATTTTCTATTGAATTTGGCTTGGACTGTGTATTTTCATTTTTTGGTGATCCAAAAAATGAAAATATTTTTTAAATACACAACCATACATAGCCTTAATATTCTGGATAGCAGCAATTGATAAACTCCTGCCTGTAGATTTTAATGATTTTTACAACAATCGAAATTTTTAAAGAAGATGAAATCTAATTTCATCTTTTCACTAACCTTTTGATTTGATTAAAAAACTTAATATTCTGGATAGCAGCAATTGATAAATTCCTGCCTCTAGATATCACGCCAAAAATAAGCTTGAAGAAAAATCCACCACCCTTGACTCTCTAAGGGCCGACGGCTATACTAAGGAGGGGAAAGAGATTTTTCTATTCTTCTTTCTTTACTGTCAAGTCAATTGTGAGAGTTAGGGCTTTCTGAACCAAAGAGTTAGGTATATATAAGGAGTGATGGGCTTGGAATAAACTATTCCTTGAGCCCATCAAACTCACACTTACACGCCTCACACACGCCCTCCCACTACCACAAAAAAGTCCTATTACAGCGCACCTATGACAGCGGTTTTGAAAACTGCTGTAATAGGGGGCACTCGGTTCGGACCTATGACAGCGGTTCGAGCCGAACCGCTGTCATAGGTGTCAAAAAAAAAAAAAAAAATTGGACTTTTGGCAGCGGTTCAGCCGAACCGCTGCCACAAAGTTCACTTTTGGCAGCGGTTGGGGCGGAACCGCTGCCAAAAGTTGTCAAAAAAAAAATAAAAAATTTTGAACTTTGTGGCAGCGGTTCTGCCCGAACCGCTGCCAAAAGTTCAAAATTTGGGCGGGTTTATTTCAAACCGGCCCCCCCTCTCTCTCACTCTCACTCTCACTCTCTCACTCTCTCTCTCTCAACTCTCTCACCACCACCACCACCGCCGACGCCCACCTCCGCCTCTGCTGCCGACGCCGACGCCGCCCACCTCCGCCGCCGCCGCCGCTGCCTTCTTCCATTTAGTTTTGGTATTTTTTTTTAGATAAATATATATACACACACACACACATAGAGTATATATAGATATATGTATATGTGGGTGTATGCATATATGTGTGGGTGTATGTATATTTGTGTATGTGTGGGTGTATTTATATTTGTGTATATGTGGGTGTATGTGTGTATATTTGTGTATGAATATTTGTGTATGTATATATGTGGATGGGTGTATGTATATTTGTGTATATGTTCATGGGTGTATGCATATATGTGTATATGTTAATGGGTGTATTTGTGTATGTGTCGGTGTGTGTATATTTGTGTATGTATATATGTGGATGGGTGTATGTATATTTGTGTATATGTTGATGGGTGTATGTATATTTGTGTATATGTTGATGGGTGTATGTATATTTGTGTATGTGTGGGTGTACGTATATTTGTGTATTTATGAAAATATTTCTCGGTTGAAATTTTGCGGTGTTGGAATGACACGAAATTCACAAGGTCAAAGAAAAACGGCATTCTGAACAAAACGCAAATTTGCGCTCTCGTGATTTTAGCCATCCGAGATCGTTTAAGGCCTCAAATACGTGTTTTATTACAAAAATACGTATTTATGTAATAAAACGCGTATTTGAGGCCTTAAACGATCTCGGATGGCTAAAATCACGAGAGCGCAAATTTGCGTTTTGTTCAGAATGCCGTTTCGCTATGACCGTGCGAATTTTGTGTCATTCCGACATGGCAACATTATAAACGATAAAATAAAATTAAAAAAAATAAATATACCACCCTATGACAGCGGTTCAGCCGGAACCGCTGCCATAGGGTCCAATTTAATTTTTTTTTTTTTTGAATAAATGACCCTATGACGGCGGTTCTGCCGAAACCGCTGCCATAGGGTCACCCTACTGCAGCGGTTTCTATAGAACCGCTGTCATAGGGTGACCTATGACAGCGGTTCCGGAATCGCTGCCATAGGGTTTTGACCTATGGTAGCGGTACCTATGGCAGCGGTTCAAAACCGCTGTAATAGGCCCAAAAAAACCGCTGCTATAGGTCATTTCTGTAGTAGTGATCCTCATCCTAATTGGGTTAAGTTGACTTTCAACTTAGTCCAATTATAATTATCTAATTAAAATATAATACTAATTAACAATCATCTAAATTAAATAATCCAATTATTTAATAATAGGATGAGTATAATAAATACATCTAATTATTTATTATAATTAATTTATTTTTATTAATCCAATTAATCAAATAAATTAATGTGTTCATAATAAATACATCTAATTATTTATTATTAATTTATTTTCATTAATCCAATTAATCAAATAAATTAATTTGCTCATCAAATAGTAAATTACCTATTTTATATACTTGACAACGAAAGAATTTTCTTTGATCAATTCCTTTGAAGTGCGACTCTCTAAGTTCGTCTCAATTGGCATTGGGAGGAAACCAAGGATGTGAGTGTTACTTAGTCAGTCTCGTGGACTCACATCGAAACTCAATTGAAAAGAATAGATCAAATACGAACCTTCAGGTCACAGAAACCATGTGAGTATAGCCCTTCACTATAACATCCCGATCGAGTGAAAGTCATGGATTATGTCAAACTCACAGAACTCGATGTTGTGCTTTATCAATCATAGTAAGATGAAATTACTGAACTACTCTTATGTACTATACATAAGTTAGTTCTCCTACTTTGGTCAACAACTTATAATTTCATTTGCCTACAATCACATAGGACGTTAACTCGTTACTAACCGAGACAGTGAATCCCCTATTGTTAGTCATCGAACAATTGCCACTTGTCCTTCTGAACCACACTTCGAGGTTGATCCCACCAAAGGGTGAACTGGATCTAACTACTCTAATAATTGTTTCAGTGTCATAAGTCCAATCTTCGTGAACCCTTAGGTCTAAGGTTCACGCACACTACCATGACCAGTAATTCAATCATTCACAGTCAAAGAGTAATTACACATGTGATTGAATTACGGCGAGCCATGTTTGAATATATCAATTTTATTGATATATCTATGACCAAGGTCCCACCATCCAAAGCGACCGACTGACACTCCTTGTCAAAGCTTGCGTCATATAAGTTTGGTCTTAATGCCCAATTAAAACTTCTTTGACTTGCGAACTCTAGTATAAGTAAACAAGGAACCGATACTTGTAGTGTCCTTCTCCTCTAACCATTCAGTAGTAGATGCTCCCACTTAGTTACTCGGGACTTATTTGTTTAATACTTATATTAATGCCATCAAAATATATATATCAGCAATGCCTTTATTAATGAATAAGAGTTTGTACAACATAGATGTAAATGTCCTAATTAATCTAATTCCTCTATGGCATGGAGGGCATAATCCCAACACCTATCCCCTTGACTACCACTCTTGCATTGTTTCCTACATATATCCACCATGTATCGCTAGGGACTCGACAAAATTCTACAAATACTTCATGACTCTAGTTACAAGGTTTGTTGCCCTGGAGTGTACAATCCACACAGGATAAGATTCAATGAGTAGGGACTAGACAAAATTCTACAAATATTTCACGATCTCTAGTCGCAAAGTTTGTTGCCCTAGAGTCTGCAATCCACACAGGATAAGATTCAATGAGTAAAACAGTAATAGAGATGTATATAACACTCACAAAAACATTATTAAGTGCTACCTTTTCGGCTCAGAGCATTCACAAGCGAAATGGCTAAACCCATGACAATGTATCACTACATCTTGCTCTTGTCTTTCTTCTTATTCCTAAACCGCTTACGCTTGTTTTTTCGATTGGGGTTGAAGTGTTCTTCTTGAACCCTTCTCCACTATTCTTTCCTTTCTTACATTTGTTCCAGTTCTTCTTACGTTTAAAGCCTGAAGGTCTTTTGGAACTGGACTCTGCCACAAAAGCACCAGCTACGGCCTTTTCAGCACCGAGCCGCTCATCCTCAAGTTCAACATGGCGAGCAGCAACAATGAAAGTCTTGATGTTATAGCTGTGAGTCACATTAACTTTCAGATGCTCCCAGTTGTCAGTTAGGGACCAAATTAACGCTTCAACTTGCTGCTCATCAGAGAGAACATGGCTAACAGAATTCAACTCTCTTATCATGTTTGACATAGTTCTCAGATGTTTCTTAATGTTGTGATCATCTTGTTTCTAATAAGTGTCAAACTTGATAGCCAACTGCCTCAGACGAGTCACTGTTGTACCCCCATACTTCTGCTTGATAATAAACCCAGATGTCATGAGTAATAGCATGTTGCTCACACTTGTGAATCTTTTTTTTTCCATGCTAACTAAGCCTCGTGATCAATTCTCTGTTGAGCAGTGCTTCCCATATCGAGGTCTAGCATGATCTGGTTGATGCCATCCAAAGCATTCTGCTAATCGAGCACATACCATATCTTGTGGCGCCAGGTGTTATAGTTTTCGCCATTCAGCTTGTCACCTTTGTTAAGGTCAACAATGATCGATTTCGATGCCATGGTCTATATAGTTCACAAATGAATATTCATATTAATACTCATAATATATACATATATAATTTGTACTTAGAATTAACGATTATGATGAATCAACATAAGGCATAGACTCAATAGTGAACTAAGTTCCCAATCATCATCTAAAATCCCCATATTTTATTATCACAAACTTAAATCTTGAGTATCAAATTCAATGAATTCTAGGAGAGAATTACTTAAATTCTTCCAACTTAAGAACTCTCACTTAGATGCATAATCAAAATAAAACATGATATACCAAAACAAACACATTTTGCCATCTTAAAGAAAAACATAGATACATCATAGTCATGCGTACATGCTACAAGAAAAACACTAGAAAGCAAACATAACATATAAACATGTGATCCATTAACATAACTAATTCTTGTTCTTTCCATACACACATGATACAAACTTAACCATCCCATTAGAGAGACTATCTCTAAGAGCGAATTTGAAAAGACGACGAGGACCATTGTTCATCCTCAAAGATAGAAATTTAAATGTCTTTAATTCAAGCTCTCTCTTTTTCCACACTTTAATTAATAAAGACTTTATGACACATAGAACTCTATCTTTTTCAGCATGTATTCTATCCAATTCATTCTTCCAAAACTCAGTTAGAGAATTTCCCGATAATTCTCTCTCGGTCCCGACCACCAAAATAATGACCCAAATGACAAAGCTTCTTCATTTTTCCCTCCATTGTCTTAAAATGATGGGGCAAGGAATGCTCGGAGTGCATCCTATTGTTAGGTGTATGCCCTCAATGCCTTTAAGGAATTAGATTGAGTAGGGCTTACATAAGTTATTTGGACAAAACGTTTGATGTTTCTCTTTGTAGAATAAAGGTTTGGATTTTGTTCATATAAATCTAATGGCATTTAATTATATTGAACAAATTAGTCCAAGAGATTTCAAGATAGACTTTCCACCTCTTATGGACAAGAGGAGGCACTGGACGAGTGCAGTACTTAATCTCTGAAACTGGGAGCTCATGAGTTAACGAATATTGATTGGGCATTAATATTCAACTCATATGACTCCTTCTTTGACAAGGAAGTGCTAGTCGTACACTGATTAGATAGTGGGAGCTGGTGTCATGAATATGATTAATGGAATTAACATATTTGAACTCGACTCGCATTAATCCGATCACAAGGGCATTTACTCTTTGACAGTCAATGATTGGGATTAAGATTGCGATAGTATGTGTGAACTTTAGACCTGAGGAGTCATCTATAACATGCTTGTAGTATTGGATATGTTATCAGAGTAGTTAGACTCGTATCACCTGATAGTTGGGGTCGACCTCGAAGTACGATCCAATAGTGCATTTGATGTTATAAGATAACTTGCCAAAACTGGATTCACTGTCTCGACAGTAAACGAGTATGTGACTTGTACGATCGTAAGTTATAAAAATTATAAGTCCTTGGCCAAAGCATATAAAATATCCCGTGATTGTCACTGAGGGTAGTTTGGTAATTTCACATTATTATGATTCTAAGTACAGTATTAAGTTCTATGAGTTTGACTAAATCATGGTTCTTACTTAATCGGGTCACGTCGGTGAATAGTTTATACACATATGGTATTCGTAGTTAAGGTTCGTGATGACATGATCATCTCGTTTTCAATTGGGTTACGATTTGGTTCCACGGTGTTGGCTAGGTGACAACCTTATCCTTTGGAATCCTCCCATTGCCAATTGAATCGAGCCTAGAGAGTCGCGCTATGTGAACAAAAGGAATATTTTCTTAAATCTAAGGGTATTTGGTAAAATCACATTTGATGTAAATTGACTGACAAAATAGATGACATGATTTAATCACTACTACAAAAAAGGCCTATTACAGTGGGTTTTTTTACCTATTACAGCGGTTGTAACCGTTGTAATAGGCAACGCTCTAATAGGCTTAGACCTATTACAGCGGTTAAAAACCGCTGTAATACGTTCCCTATTACAGCGGTTCTATCCAGAACCGCTGTAATATAGTCTGCTTTTTTTTTTATTTGCAAAATCCTATTACAGCGGTTCTGATGTAATTTTTTTTTTCCACCCGCACCCTACTAGTTTGGAACCTTCCTGTACAGTATATATTCAATAAACCAAAACAAACCAGATCTCTGCACAGTAAAACAAATTCAACAAAAACCCAAAACTTCATTAATACAACCAATTCTTTTTTTTAACAAATGAGATCACGTGTTAATTTACAATCAACTAATTAAATTACTCATAATTTAAATACAACAAATCAAATCACAATTTACAACAAGTCACAATGTACAAAAAATACATTACCTAATTTCTAAGGAGTTGCTAACAAAATGTATTGTGCCACTTCGCAATGTACTTCATCAATTTGCTCTTGAGTATAGAAGGATTGGGAATCATGAAAGTACTGCAAGATATATATAGAGATAGCAAAACCCAAGTGACGTTTCAGTTACCTACCAAAGGTTTAATAACTTCAAAAGGGAAAGAAATTAAGTATTAATTAGGATTATGCATACCGTTGTTGGGATTATAGAATATCCGTGGCTAATAACCTCCTTCATGAATCTCATAACGAAATAGCAACAATCCACCTCGTTTGTCTGTCGGGGGCACTACAAAATAATCAAAGTTGTATTTAAACATTAACTTCTATACGAATAATTTATCTCTTGAAACTAGAAAATGCTAACCTTTATTTTAATCCATTGACAGGTCTTATTTTTGGATTTCTTGTTGTTGCGATTTGCACGAAATATGTGCACAGCCCTGTAAAAAACTACAAAAAACAAGAAAATAATCTAACTTACGGGCAATTATGTGAAATCTAGGAAGATATATACACTTTAAAAAAATATTAAATATAATGGATACATTGATTGAATGAAAAACTTACAGATTAATTTTTTGTGTCATCTCATCTCGGTAATCCAGCTCCCCATGCAAAGAATCCAGATAGTAAACGACCTCCTGAAATGGATCAATCGCAAGCAACAACCAATGTCCCCTAAAAAGCATTCAAAAGATAAGTTCAAAATTTGCTTTCCGTAACTAGTTTTACAAATTAAAGTTGAGTCTTTAGTAGCTCACCCGGTGTTCTAAGGTGCAAGAAATAACATATTTATTTGTACACTCTGTATCATAGCACCTGCTATGTACTGCACTTGTTCAGTATGCTTGCTTGTTCCCACAGATATGAAATGTGGGTAAGGAACCCGAAATTTGCTTCTTTCCCTTCGGGGATCACGTACTTAACCCACAAACACCTAAATTGAGCATAAAAATGAATTTAACGAAAATAATCATAGTTCAGATGCAATAAAATAATTAAAAAACTTACTTTATGTACACTATAATGAGAGAGGATCCTATTTGTTCTTGACGCAGAAGGTGACAGATCTCCTCTCTCCCAATATACTCGGGGAATGCAAAATTCATAATACTTTCCTCGATGTCTATAGTGATATGGGCATTAATAGACATCATCTTCATGTACTTTCCAAGAAATATGAGATCATTAGGGAGTCCAGTTAGTACACGGTCTGCACATCTGTCACCTTCACGTGCAGGCTTGGCGACTAGAGGTTTGATAGCTGAGTGCTTCGACATCCCTGATTTCTGGTTTCCAAATGATTTGGATGCTCCAAGAGACTGTTTAAGCAAAGAAAATAAAACATGAAAGTTACACACGAAAGTATATTTAGTAACCTTAAACAATTGTTATAATTTATTAATGACTAGCTATTAATTACATATCGGTGCATCAGTGACAATGACAAGACTAGCTGGCCAAGCAACATAGGTACCCAAAGCACTAGAAATGGTGAGCACTTCATCATTGAGAGGGACGGGTAGGGGTGTATCCACCTCAACTGCAATGTCAATTTGCACTTTCACAAGATGGGTGGGTTATGGACGGTTGTGAAGTATTCTATTCTTCACTCGATTGTACATCTGTCCTTTAGCCACCACACGATATGACGATGATGAAAATGCTAATTGACATGGCGCGATAACCTACATATATATATATATATGTATACACAACATTATATTAGAAAGTTGAAATAGAGAGTTGCAAGTTACATGATCAATAAACAAGTTCAAATCATTACCTCAGGAAGCATCTTAACTGGTTCTGGGCAGCTATCTTTCACAGAAATCACCTCATCTTCATGTGGCCGATGCGATTTAGGCGCTTCCAAATCATCAATCTGGCGTTGCATGGCAAACATCGTTTGGGAGAGGTTCTGAACCATATTTCTCAAGCTTTCCATCCCCATTTCTTTAGAAGGCTTTGGATCCATAAAGTACTCTCTTTGTGAGACTCCAAAGCCAACACCCCTAACGCAACCCGAATGCTCCTTCTTTTTAAGAGCTTTAGCCAATACATCATTTCCACTCTTCTCATTTCCACTATAGCTAGTACTCTCTTCTGAAATGCTCTCCTGTTATAATACATTTTTAAAAAAAATTAGTGAACTTTGTTTTTTCAATAGTATTTCAAAACAAACATAAAACACATTATAGAGCTAAAATTGCAAATAACTCACCATTTCATTCACTACTCTTATAACATTGTTGTTATCAATTTGATTTATTTTATCGGAACGCGCAATCCTCCACACGAGTGCTCGTGTCACCTTTGTGCAATCGGACCCCACATCTCTTCTTCTATTCATCTATATTTTGATTAAAAATATATATATTTAATAACAAGGCATTTTTATTAAAAAAATTGTAAGGATTCACTACTAAATGAACTACGTACCTCAATTTGCTTCACAAGAGCATGTCTAAGACGTGATCTCCTGTAAGGATATTCAGATTCCTTTGCTCTTTCCTGATTTTTCCTACTTAGTTTCTGTTTATAACATAATCAAATTATTAGTTAAATATAAATGCAATAACCAACAAATGAAACCGTAAATTAAAATGACTAGCTAGCTGAAACTCTTCACTTAGGC
Source organism: Buddleja alternifolia (assembly GCA_019426215.1). Lineage (NCBI taxonomy): Eukaryota > Viridiplantae > Streptophyta > Magnoliopsida > Lamiales > Scrophulariaceae > Buddleja > Buddleja alternifolia. Next base: position 14,598,271 of record CM033394.1, on the reverse strand, counting down.
GAAGATCTACAAATGTCTTCCAATCGTCTTCAGGTATCTCATAGTGTGAGGGTGGGTTGTAATTAATGTTCTCATCATCATCTGGCACCTACACTCTACTCAAGTAGCTCCTGAAGTTACTTGCAAGCTTTCCAACTTCTGCTAGTACGAACTTTTGTCTACTTTCTTCAATTTCAAATGCCAACTACAAAAACAAACAACAAAATATATATGAAATTACAATTTATAAATACATTAACACTTAGAAATATGATAATATCTAAATTACCTTTGTATCATCCCAAATGTTTCTTTTTATTGGTGATGGGACTTTTCGTCAATCACTAATGGTAATCGGCACCTTCTATCGAGCCAACACTCCTATATAACCAACCAATGTTGATTTGTTTGGGTCAACTGGTTGGTAGTGGCAACGGCGATGCTTTTATAAATATAGAGAGAGAGTTAAATATATATATATATGCACATATATATAGAGAAAGAGAGAGAGATATCGAGGCGGAGGTGGACGGCGGCGGGTGAGAGAGAGACCAAGTAGAGAGAGAGAAAGCGCGAGAGAGAAAAATAGAGATAGATGGTGGTCGTGGTGGTGGAGGCGGTCGGTGATGAGGGTCGTGGTGGTGGTGGTGGTGGTGATGAGGTGGTGGTGGTGGTGTAATAGAGAGAGAGTTGAAAGAGAGAAAGAGAGTTGAATTTGGGGGGAATTTAGGGGAGGAGGCCGGGTGCCCCAGGTAAAAAACCCGACAGCCTATTACAGCTGTTCGTGTACGAACCACTGTAATAGGCGGTTTTTTATTATTTTTTTTAATTCTATTACAGCGGTTCGACGTCGAACCGCTGTTACCGTCCAAGCATATTACAGCGGTTTACCCCGAACCGCTGTAATAGCCCAATTTTTTTTATATATTTTAACGGACCGCCTATTACAGCGGTTTAGAAACGAACCGCTGTAATAGGTCCGAACCGAGAAGCCCTATTACCGCGGTTTTTTAAAAACCGCTGTAATAGGTACCTCCATTCAGCGGTTTCACCAAAACCACCGTAATAGGTGCGCTGTAATAGTGTATTTTTGTAGTAGTGAGTTAAAGATATTTAATTAAATTAAATTAAATAATTAAATCATATTAATTCCAAAGTTAAATTAATTGGATATTAATTTGTAAGTTGAATTATATTAATTGGATTAATATTAATTAGATAAATGTAATTAATTAATTACCAATTTGATTGGACTTGGATTTAATTAATTACACATGGGCTAAGTCAAAACAAAGTTTTAAGCCCATCTACAAAGGCCATTTCGGCCGCCCCCTCTTATGTGTAACCTAGGGAAGTCTTTTACTTGGTATAAGTAATCAGTCAGTGTCAAGACTCAATACAAGAACACAAGTCATTGTTTTAGAATCTGACACTAAACCAAAATAAACCTAGAGCATTAGGAAAGAAAAATCCCTCTATCTCCATCTAACTAGCCGCCTGCAATTGTTGCCGAGGAGGAGATCGAGCTTTTTTCAGAGAATTTTTCTTCCGCGTGATTATCTAGAGGAAGGAGTCCGGGGCTGCTGCTGATAATTCGAGATTCAATAGACGAAAAGGTAATTCGATTACTCTTGTCAATTCTCGTTAATTGATCTATATGCTTAATATCATGAATATCTCCGGATTGGATTCTCGGGTGTGATTCGGATTAAAAATTTTATCCGCTAAACCGTATCACAACAGTGGTATCAGAGCCAAAATTCGAAAAAAAATCATGATATTCCTTGTATGTTTATGTGTTTTAATTGTTTTAATATCACAAACATGATTTTACATATTGTATAAAAATTTGGGTAATTTGTATTATACATGCTTATCTGTAAAATTAATATTTCATGAGTTGAATTGGATTTATTGGGTAAAATGAAAAAATTGAATTGGATTCATGAACTTTTAGAAGATTGCGCCGCCCTGGAGCGGCAGGACGCCACCGCCAGAGCTACTGTAGCAGCAACGCCATCACTGCTGCTTAGGGAGGCGGCGGTAATGGTGTTGGGTTTTAGCCCAACACATTAGGGTTGTGTTGGGCTAAAGCCCAACACCCGAATGTATACAGCTTTGGGCTTGGCCTAGCGCATAAGTAAGCACTGGGCCGAGGCTAGCGCTGGCGTGTATACATATGCGCAGGGCTTGGCCCAGCGCACTAAGTAGAGGTGGGCCAGGCCCAGTGCATTGTTCATTCGTGTTGGGCTTAAATTTTTGCTGGGCTTGGCCTAGCGTAATTAATTAATAAAGTTGGGCCTGTTGTTTAATTAATTAGTTTTTTGTATTGGGCCTAACATAATTAATTATAGGGATTGGCCCAAATGATTTAAATTGGATTGACCAATTATCAATTAATTAATTATGTGGGTTCAATCCAAAGTGAAAAAACTTAACCTAAATATTTATCATGTAAAACAACCCTAATTAAATTTCATTTCAACTTTTAAATTGGATTTAGTGAATAAATTTTAATTAAATTTAAGTTTACTCAAGAACTCTAAATTGGATTTAGGAAATTTATATTAGGTTTAATTTTACTCTAAATTGGATTTAGTTATTTTATTTAAATTGAATTTAAACTTGAAAAATGTGCAGTGTGTGTAAAAAGTGTGCAGTGTGGGTAAAAAGTTTGCAATGTATGTAAAAAAGTGTTAGTGTGTGTAAAAAATATGTTGTGTGTGTAAAAAGTATGGAGTTTATGTGAAAATATAAGTAGTGTGTGTAAAAAGTGTGCATTATGTGTAAAAAATATGTAGTGTGTGTAAAATGTTTGTTGTGTGTGTAAATAGTGTGCGGTGTGTGTAAAAAGTGGGTAGTGTGTGTGAAAATATGTGTAGTGTGTGTAAAAAGTATGGAGTGTGTGTGAAAGTGTGGGCAGTGTGTGTAAAAAATATGCAATCTGTTTAAAAAGTGTGTAGTGTGTGTGAAAATATGTGCAGTGTGTGTAAAAAGTGTACATTGTGTGTAAAATATGTGCAGTGTGTGTAAAAAGTGGGCAGTGTGTGTGAAAATGTGTGTAGTGTGTGTAAAAAGTATGGAGTGTGTGTGAAAGTGTGGGCAGTGTGTGTAAAAAGTGTCTAGTGTGTGTAAAAAATATGCAGTGTGTGTAAAAAGTGTGCATTGTGTGTAAAATATGTGCAGTGCGTGTAAAAAGTGTGTAGTGTGTGTGAAAATATGTGCACTGTGTGTAAAAAGAGTATAGTATGTGTGAATATGTGTGCAGTGTGTGTAAAAGTGTGTAGTGTGAGTGAATATGTGTGCAGTGTGTGCAAAAAGTGTGTAACGTGAGTGAATATGTGTGCAGTGTGTGTAAAAAATATGGAGTGTGTGAAAATATGTGCAGTATGTGTAAAAAGCATGGAGCGTGTGAAAATATGTGCATTTTGTGTAAAAAGTATGTTTTTGTGTAAAAAGTGTGGTGTGTGAAAAGTGTGCATGGTGTCTTAAAAAGTGTGTTGTGTGTGTAAAAAGTGCATTGTGTGTAAAAAGTGTGTAGTGTGTGTAAAAAGTGTGTAGTGTGTGTTAAAAGTGTGTTGTGTGTGTAAACAATATGTTATGTGTGTAAAAAGTGTGTAATGTGTGTAAAAAGTGTGTAGTGTGTGTAAAAAATGTGTTGTGTGTGTAAAAGTATGTTGTGTGTGTAAAAAGTTTGATGTGTGTGTGTGTGTAAATATGTGTAAAAAGTATGTTGATTGGAGTTGGAGTGAATTTCAATGATAGGGTGTGGGAGTGGATTTGAAATCCATTAGAAAATGGGCTTCAAATCCACTCAGCCCTAAAATGGATTTGAAATCCATTCATTTAGAATTGGGGCCAAACAGCAAAGAATGGATTTGAGTAGGGGATTTGAAATCCCCAAGTACAAATCCATCAATCCAAACACAGCCTTAGAATTGTTCAAAGTCTTAAATGGGATTTAAAACTCCTTTTCAAAGTTGGTATATATTAAATTGAATTTGTTGAATTAGATTTAAATATCACTTTCCTTTTACATGATATTGCTGTGTATTTAGATTAAATTACCCATTAGACGTTATTTGATGATAGTCAATCTTTAATTAGATTAAAGTATTCAAACTAAATTGGATTTATTTTGATGATATTAAATTGGATTTAATTGAAAAATAAATTGGATTTAATCAAGAGATTGAATTGGATTCAATCATAGATTAAATTGGATTTAATCTTAGACTAAATTAGATTTAATCACACATTAAATTAGATTTAAAGGATAAATTCACATATGTGTTTAGATTGTTTATGTGCTCCTTATATATGTGATGGTGACACCATGTATGGACTTAGGGTTTTATTTTTGTTGTCTTACTTGGGTTGTATTGGGCCAGTTTTGAGCCCCCCAGTTTATATCTTCAATTCATAGAATTTTGTATACGTTATTTTTATGCAATTGTTTTAGAGATACGCCCAAATGGCAGTTCATGGTGGCACATGAAGTCTTGGAAAAACAAGAAGATTAGATCTTTCTATAGGGCCCAATCCTTGTAATAGATAGGACCCCTCCCCGATCACTCATTGGCTCGAGTTGATCTAGATAGTCCATACATGTGTGTGTTGTTAGAATTGCTAGGCTTATTCTTATGCATTTCCAATTATTGAGCGATAAAGGAATTAATGTGCAAAGTGAGACCAACTTAATAACATTATCGAATGTTATAATTCTCCCAAATTAAAATACTGAGTAAGTAAATGGGCATTGGATGTTCTAGATCTCCATCAAACTTTAGAAGGTGGGTTCATTTCTAGTGCATGGCATCTTCCCGGAATAAGGAGGTCATGCATCAAGACATGGTACTCTATCTTCTCTAGTGCATTTGATGGCTTCATGTTGAAACAAATTTTGCCCCATATATCGTTCAAGGTTCCAAGGTGAGATTAAATTGTTAGACTGATAGGAGTTGATGGAATAAATGACTCAGATGGATCACCACCTATATATCGAAAAAGTTTGCGGTTCAGTTATCCATAAGCTAAAGGGGATTGAATCATCGGTTGGACTGATTGATGTTTGACATCACCTCAATGATCTAACGAGCCATATATCGTTCAAGGTTGCAACTTGTTTAGATCGTTGGGGAAATCAATCACTCACTATGAAACCAATCCAACGAGGTTTCCGATTATTGTAGTGGGAGTGCAATATTTTGAGAAAAATAGTGGGAGTCAAGTAAATATTGAAATCCTTAATTTTACTTTAAAGTACAAAATAACACATCTAATCGAAAATCTTTGTTATTTTTCTGCAGTTTATTTCCATCACAATGACAAACCCTTTGACAATACTATTTGAGAAAAATGTCCTCACTGGACCAAATTTTGTTGATTGGATATGAAATTTGAGCATTGTCCTTAGCCTTGAATCTTTGGGACATATGCTCGACGAAGAGATGCCTGAAGTCCCAGACCCTGGATCTTTTAAAGATCGGCTTGCCCGTGAAGACTGGATTAAAGCCGACACTCGTGTCAAGGGGTATATGCTAGGATTGATGACCAATGAACTACAACAATCTCATGAAAAGATAGGAACAGCTGCTGAAATCATGGTTCATCTAAAGGAACTCTATGGAGAGCACAGTAGAACTACTCGTTATGAGACTTCATGTCAACTCTTTGGGGGGAGAATGAAGGAAGGAGAGAAAGTTGGGGATCATATTTTGAAGATGATCTCCATGTTCGAGAGATTGGAAGCCCACAACTTCTTTATGGACTTCCGGCATCAGACTGATCTCATCCTGCAGTCACTACCCAAGTCTTTTTCTCAATTCATTGTGAATTTCAATATGAATGACATTGAGTGTTCATTGCCTGGCCTTTTGAACAAACTCACAAATGCTCAAGCACAAATGGACTCCAAGATGAAAGAGACTGTTTTGGTCGTTTCTACTGATTCTTCAAAGAATCAGAAGAAGAAATGAGGCATGAAGCAACTGGGAGTGACAAACTCTTCTGGGAAGACCAAAGGCAAGGGAAACCAAAAGAAGAGGTTCAAGGGCAGGGGCCCGAAGAAGACAGACATCTGCGTCCACCACAAAGAAGCAGGGCATTGGAAGCGTGACTGTCCTAAGATGAGAGTAGAAAATAAAGCAGGTATAGAACTTTATATTTTTGAAACAAATTGTTCTATGATGCTATTTTCTACTTCTTAGATTCTAGATTCCAGAGTTAGTGCTCATATTTGTGTTTTGAACCAGGATCTGGAGGCAAGTAGAAAGTTGGTTGAGAACGAAGTGATGATCAATATAGGAAGTGGACACAGTGTGGTTGCAACTCACATTAGAATTACTTCTATTAGATTAGATGATTGCCTTATTTTGCCCAATGGGCTTAAGAATATTATTTCTATTCCTGTATTAGTCAGAAAAGGATATCTGTTTACATTTAAACATAATTCTTTCGATATTTATTTTGGAAATAAGTGTGTTGGCTCTGCATCTTTAATTTATGGTTTATACTATTTGATTGTCTGAAATCAATGTATGGTTAATACTATGACTAGAAAACGTAGTATGAATGGAATGAACCAAAAACTCATATGGCACCTTAGACTGGGACATTCCGGTGAATTTAAGATTCACGAGTTGGAAAAACGTGGGCTCATTGGTCCACTTGGGTCTGACCCATATCCCACTTGTGAATCGTTCCTCAAAGGCAAGATGACTAGGTCACCATTCACTGGACATTTCGAAAGGGCAAATGAAGTTTTAGGATTAATCCACACTGACATTTGTGGGGCCCTTAAGGATGCGGCCCTTAGAGGTTTTCAGTATTTTATAACCTTCACAGATGACCACTCTAGGTATGGTCTAGTTTATCTGATGAACTATAAATCCAAAGCACTTGAATGGTTCAAGGAATTCAAAACTTTGACTGAAAAATAAACTGGGCACAGTATTAAGGCACTGAGATCTGATCAAGGTGGTAAATACATGAGTGCCGAGTTTGATGAGTTCTTAAAAGAACAAGGCATAGTATTGCAACTAACTCCAGCAACCCGACAACTCAACGGAGTAGCAGAAAGAAGGAATTGTACTCTGTTGGACATGATACGCTCCATGCTTAGCTGCACCAATTTACCCATCTCATTGTGGGGACATGCTTTGCTTACAGTTGTGCACATTTTGAACAAATGTGCCTCTGAAATCTATTCCCACTACACCATATGAGATATGGAGTGGTAGCAAGCCTAGTCTGAAATATATAAGAATATGGGGTTGCCCAACATATGTAAAAAAGACCAAGGTAGAGAAACTAGAGGATAGATCTTTGAAACGACGTTTTATTGGTTTTCCCATAGATTCGATGGGATACTTCTTTTACCTGCAAAATGAACATCGGATAATCGTGGCCTTGCAAGCCCACTTTCTTGAAGAGGAATTCATTCGAGAAGGTGGTCCAGGTAGAAAGATTGTTTTGGAAGAACAAGATAACATCCCTTCGGAGACATCAGTTCAAGAATCTGAACCCAACTTGACACAACCGTCGTAGCGACAATCTAGCAGAGTATCTCAGTCGCTTGAGAGATATGGCTATCTGCACAAAACGCAGCATTATTTGTATGTCGTTGCAGAAGGAAGCCATGGAGATGATCCCTCTGACTATGATGAAGCAGCAACGGACATAGGTTCCTCTAAGTGGCTTGAGGCTATGAAAGAAGAGATTGGTTTGATGTATTCGAACCAAGTGTGGACTATTACTGATCTACCAAATGGAATATGTCCAATTAGATGCAAATGGATCTATAAGTAAAAGATTGGTCCGGATAGCAAGGTGGACATCTATAAGGCCAGGCTAGTGGCTAAAGGTTATAGTAAAAAAGATTGGTCCGGATAGCAAGGTGGACACCTATAAGGCCAGGCTAGTGGCTAAAGGTTATAGTCAAAAAGAGGGCATTGACTATGAGAAAACCTTTTCGCCAGTAGCCATGATCAAATCTATTAGAATTCTGCTAGCCATAGCTGCAAACTTAGACTTTGAAGTCTGGCAAGTGGATGTAAAGACCGCATTTTTAAATGGACACTTGGATGAGGACATTTATATGTAACAACCCAGGGGCTTTATATCCGAAGCCGACTCTAATAAAGTTGGCAAACTTAATCAGTCCATCTATGGACTGAAGCAAGCCTTTCGGAATTGGATTCTGAGATTCAATGTAGAAGCCAAGAAATATGGCTTCATCAAGAATGAAGACGAGTCGTGTGTCTATAAAATGGTCAGTGGGAGAAAGTTCACATTCCTGGTTCTATACGTAGATGACATACTACTTATAGGGAATGACATAGGCTTATTGACTTTAGTCAAGACATGGCTCTCAAGCATATTCTCCATGAAAGACTTGGGAGAAGCGACCTATATTCTAGGAATTCACCTTTATAGAGATAGAGCGAATAGAATTATTGGTCTCTCTCAAGTGCTCTACCTAGAGAAAATCCTTAAGACATATGAAATGCATAACTCTGAGGCAGGACTTTTGCCCATGAGACATGGCATTCATCTTTCCAAATCTATGAGTTCCGATAGGGACAAGAATAGAATGGGAATGGGGAATATACCCTATGCATCCACTGTTGGTAGTCTCATGTACGCGATGTTATGCATGAGGCCAGATCTGGCACATGCTGTAAGCATGGTCAGTAGGTTTCAAGCTAACCTGGGGGAGTCTCACTGGACAGTAGTGAAGTGTATCTTAAATTACTTAAGAAGAACTAAAGATATGCTACTATTATATGGGAATGGAGAATTAAAGGTGGATGGTTACACCGACTCAAATTTCCAATCTGATCTGGATGACCTTAAATCTACCTCTGGGTACATATTCACACTAAGTGGAGGAACGGTGTCTGGAAAAGTTACAAGCAAAGTACAACTGCTGACTCCACAACGAAGGCAAAATATATGGTAGCCTCTAAGGCAGCCAAAGAAGCTGTTTGGATGAGAAAGTTCATGGCCAAACTTGGAGTGGTTCCTAGCGTGGAAATGCCATTGCCACTTTGGTGTGACAACAACAGAACAATTGTGCAAGCTAAAGAACCAAGGTCTCGTAACAAATCTAAACACGTGATGAGCAAATATCATATAATACGAGAAATTGTTGGAAGAGGTGACACGCTAAAAGCTAACGTGCTATAATAGCAAGTGCACTAGTCGTGTGTAGTAATAAAAGTGGACGAGAAGTCCGGATTGTCGAATTACAAGGACTTGAATTGTAGTTTAAGATTTTATAACAACAAAGATCAAAACAATAAAGGTAAAATGAGTGTGAAATGCGTAAGATAAGAACAAGGTTGAACAAATTATTTAAAACAAAATAGAAAGGGAGACTAAGGCACATGCTAGGTTCAAATTGATCAATTATACTTATAAAGATTCTCGTTGAAAGATTACGCTTATATTGTTATGGTGAGAGCTCCAAGGGTAGAGAATAACCGATGTCTCGCGTATAAACTCCTACGCTTAGATCGTGATTTCCCAAATATTCCTATCCGGAAATCTAACCACTAAACATGCATTAACGTACTAGAGTTCACTCGATTTGAATCGAACAACTTCACCCGGGAATCTTTACCTAGGTCTAGGGCAATTCCTCATTAGTTACGGGTCATGATGTGAATTTCTTGCACCCTCAGTCAATTTTCTCCCGAAATATTAACCTAGGCATAAGATTCTAACATATAGTGATCAAGTATATGCAAGATAGGCAAAAACACAAATTCACATCACATAACAATATAAGAACAACCTCAACAAGCATCTATTATAAGCATATATCACAATTTGGCCTTACATGGCCCTAGTCTTATGAATTTAGTTCATAATGGATAATATGAAAAACATAAATGAATTAATACACATGTTCATAGACATAATTATAATGAAAAGCTATAAAAACTCCCTCAAAAGTGAATAATGATGGATCTTGAAGTTAAGCCTTCAATCCCCAAGCTCTTTTCCTTCCTCTAGTTTTCCCCTCCAAGAGTGATGAAGAATGGTGATGAATGGTGGAGAAATCAGATTAGGGGCTGCCCCCTCTCCTCCAAGAATCTGAAATTGATAGTGAATGATGAAGAGTATGGGTTTCCCCTCCTTTTATAGCCAAAATTCCACTAAAGTATGCATTAAGAATTCCCATTAAAGTTCCCCAATGAGAATTCCACCTAAGGTGATGCTTAAAGTTTGGCTTTTAAGATTCCAACCAGCTAAAAAATGCTAAACTTTCGGCCTTAAGAATTCCACCAAGCATAACCATGTGAAAACTTCAACAAAACACATGCATGCTGCCATTTTCTTGCTTTCCAGCGCAGTCTTAGTAGTTTCCTCAGAAAATTCTCCACCGATCTCCAAATGGGATGATTCAAGTCCCCATGTTCAGCTAAAACATAGATCGACAACTTTCCAGAAGGACATTTTGTCCAATTCAGTCGCTAAGTATACCTAAATTACGTTTCAATATGGAGGTTGTTTCTGATTTGGCACCCATAAAGTAAATCTACCAAGAAACACACTTATGACAACCCCTCAACACATGTGCTGAATTATGGCCAAAAGTGATTCTTACCCATCATATAATGCTGGAATTTAGGCTGAAAAGGAGTAACATTCGGACTATCCATGCCTAGGCATGACTAGGAAGGCGTTGGGGCGTATCCTGGCACATGTACTTCTCTGTTCGGCGCAACAATCGTATTTCCTTCACAATTATCTCTATAGACCTCCGATTTGGATGTTTCAAGTTCCCATTTGAAGCTAAGACATACATATAAAACTTTGTAGAAGGAAACTTTGTCTAAGTCGGTCTCGAAATGTACGGAATTATCGCTCGAATGTGGTAGGAGATGCATAAACCGCCTAGGTGTTGAAAAACATGCTTGAACTTGTTTTGTACATCGTTTTTCTTCCCTTTTCTTCATGTATTCTCATTTATTACCTGTATTCACTTAACACACCTATTAAATGCAAATGTGACATGATTTAAGCAATAAGTGAATCCAAATCATAAGAATTACGGTCTTAAAAACACGTAAAAACACCTCTTATCAAGAGACGATATACTCATGCAGAAAATAACCTCAGCAGAAAATGTGGTTGACCCACTCACCAAGCCATTATCACAGGCGGTGCTAGATAAACATCTTGAGAAGATGGGAATCAAATACAATAGCGATTGGCGTTAAGTGCAAGTGGGAGATTGTTAGGTGTATGCCCTCATTGCCTATGATGAATTTGCCTATGATGAATTAGATTGAGTAAGGCTTAGATAAGTTATTTGTACAAAACGTTTGATGTTTCTACTTATAGAATAAAGGTTTTGATTTTGTTCATATAAATCTAATGGCATTTAACTGTATTGAACAAATTAGTCCAACAGATTTCAAGATAAACTTTCCACCTCTTATGGACAAGAGGAGGCACTGGAACAGTCCAGTACTTAATCTCCGAAACTGGGAGTTCGTGAGTTAAAGAATATTGATTGGTCATTAATATTCAACTTATATGACACCTTCTTTGACAAGGAAATGTCAGTCGTACACTGATTAGATAGTGGGAGCTGGTGTCATGAATATGATTAATGGAATTAACATATTTGAACTCGACTCGCATTAATGCGATCACATGGGGATTTACTCTTTGGCAGTCAATGATTGGGATTAATATTGCAATAGTATGTGTGAACTTTAGACCCGAGTCATTTATAACATGCTTGTAGTATTGGATATGCTATCAGAGTAGTTAGACCTGTATCACCTGATAGGTGGGGTCCACCTCGAAGTATGATCTAATAGTGCATTCGATGTTATAAGATAACTTGCCAAAACGAGATTCACCATCTCGGCACTAAACGAGTATGTGACCTGTACAATCGTAAGTAATTGAAATTATAAGTCTTTGGCCAAAGCATATAAACTATCCCGTGATTGTCACTAAGGGTAGTTTAGTAATGTCACATTATTATGATTCTAAGTACAGTATTAAGTTCTATGAGTTTGACTAAACCATGGCTCTTACTTGATCGGGTCACGTCGGTGAATATTTTATACACATATGGTATTCGTAGTCAGGGTTCGTGATGACATGATCATCTTGTTTTCAATTGGGTTATGATTTGGTTCCACGGTGTTGGCTAGGTGACAACCTTATCCTTTGGAATCCTCCCATTGCCAATTAAATTGAGCCTAGAGAGTCGTGCTATGTGAAGAAAAGGAATATTTCCTTAAGCTAAGGGTATTTTGGTAAAATCACATTTGATGTGAATTGACTGACAAAATAGATGACATGATTTAATTAAAGATATTTAATTGGATTAAATCAATTAATTAAATCATGTTACTTCATAAGTTAAATGAATTGAAAATTAATTTATAAGTTGAATTATATAAATTGGATTAATATTAGTTGAATTAATGTAATTAACTAATTACCAATTTGATTGGATTTGAATTTAATTAGTTACACATGGGCTAAGTCAAAACAAAGCCTGAAGCCCATCTACAAAGGCCATTTTGGCCACCCCCTCTTATGTGTAACCTAGGGAAGTCTTTTACTTGGTATAAGTAATCAGTCAGTGTCAGAACTCAATACAAGAACACAAGTCATTGTTTTAGAATCTGACACTGAGCCAAAATAAAACTAGAGCATTAGGGAAAAAAAATCCCTCCCTCTCCATCCAACTAGCCGCCTGCAATTGTTGCCGAGGAGGAGATCGAGCTTTTCTCAGAGAATTTTTCTTCCGCGTGATTATCTAGAGGCAGGAGTCCGGGGCTGCTGCTGATAATTCGAGATTCAATAGACGAAAAGGTAATTCGATTACTCTTGTCGATTCTCGTCAATTGATCTATATGCTTAATATCGTGAATATCCCCGGATTGGATTCTCGGGTGTGATTCGAATTAAAAATTTTATCCGCTAGACCGAATCACAACACCTATATCGTTTCAGCAATTCAAAATTTGCCAAATGCTCGGGAGTTCTAGCTGCTCCCCAGAGAATGCTAAAAGTACATCGTCTCACGCCCCCAAATTCAGTCCCTAAAGGGCCAAAATTTGAAAGTGTATTCGTGGGGAGGTATAAGGTGATGGCTTTTAAGCCGCGTGTTCAGGGGTGATAAGGAAGAAGCAACGGGACCCAAAGTGCCGTGGGCGAGTTATCAGACGCGATGGTATTGCTAACATGGCCCCCTCCTGCTTAAGCGTGCCTTGTACACATACTTGCATTGAACTACCTGCTAATTAAATGCATGTTTTGAAACTTAAGTATCATGCCACTCATTTTCCACTGTTACCATGAATGTAAATTCATTTTTCACACATGTTTTAAATGATCTTTGATTAAAACTTTATCGTGCTTATACAAAGATCCTGGTGTCATACCAGCTATTGCTGGAACGCAAATGTCATTCTTACTCGCCTTTTTAATGAGCGTAAACTGTTATTGATTTCACCTCATTAATTTATCATTTTGGGGTCTAAAAACTATTTTAAGCACCTGTCACACGTACACTAGCGCTCACTCAGCCTTTGCTTACGTATTAACTCCTTTCTTCCAGTTAGAGGTGACTTGAGCAGTGGGACTGACTTTGAGGATCATGAGTGTAGACATGGACAATCCTAGACGTGACAATTGCAGACTAAGACATGGATAGTAAGTTTACTCTATCTGGTCTATAGTGTTAGGGTTGGGAACCTACTAGAAGGTATTGAATTGTTGTTTTGTTAGACTCATGCTTTCAGATTTTGGCCCTTTAGAGATTGAATTTGGGGGCGTGACATATCGTGTACTTGCCATCTATGAATATACAAAATAGGTATTAGATTGAATACGAAGCCAACCCTAATACTTTAACTAATAAATGAAGATTTTAACACTTGGCATCATTAAAAAAAGTTGCAATTATGCACCAATAATTTTTACTTTAGTAAAACAAAAAAAATCCAAGTATATTAAAAAAAAATAGCGTAATATAAAAAGTGTTCAAAAATCTTCGTCTTGGTAGCCAAAACATAAAAAATAGTTTCAGAGAAATAAATAAAAAAAATCTAGATTTTTTTTCTGATCAGAATTTTTTTCCATGATTTTTAAATATCACAAAATGGAGGAAAAATATTTTTGATCTCCAAAAAATACATTTAAAATTTTCAAATAATCTGAAAACCAATTCTAAGCATACCGCGCCTACACGCACTGCCTAGGTGCGTGGGCGTGTGAGTCCAATAGTGGTGTCCGTGTATTTTTCTGGGCACTGAAGGATAGAAGGTAGAGTACACACAATGTAGGCGCGATTGGGACGGGAAAAGATGTTTCTGTTCATCTTCTTCATGTATTTTTCCGATTTTCAGATTATCACATGCGCGATCACAACTTAGAGAGGCCATATCTCTCATTTCTAATCCATTTTAAACACACAATATATGGTTGGAAAGCCCTTTGAATAATAATATCAATAAAATGGGGTTCAAAAACGGGTCTAAAGTCACTGCAGTTCGCACCATAAAAAATTAATTTCTCATGGAATGTAAGGCATGGATGCATGTAACTTCGTACAATGTTTATACATATTCTAACCATGTTATATTTCGAATTTCAAGGCATAATATGTACATTATACAAATTCACCATGAAAGAAGCCATAACTCATGTAAAAATGGGGAGCAGGATAACCAATGATTTAAGGCATAAGAACATCATATTTTCGTGTGAAAATAAGTCTGGAATTCAACCAAACTTGCTTTGATACCATTGACAAAAAAAATAACCATTTATCATGTATATTCAAGATAAAAGTCACTTATTAAAACCGGATCTTACTTGGTTGATTCACACCTTTTTCACAAGTTTTTGATGCTCTAAATAGTCTACAATCTCAGTCACGGGGAGAAAGACGCTTTCCATGATTCAAGTACTTCAAACCGTAAAATTTCCTTGCCAAAGTTACACCCAAAATGTCTCCTTTTTGCCTTTCTATTTTTCACCCAAAATATGCTGCGAAATTTCTTGTGTAGAGAGTGGTTTCATTTTCAGATTAATGAGTAGATAATGGAGCGGAAAGTTGGGGTGGTTTCTTCCTTCAAAAAGCCACTCCCTCCATTTTTCATCTTTCAAACGTATGGGTAAGGTCAGACTTCATGGGCGATCCATAGCCCATACCCTATTTCCTATTTCCAACACTTACCAATGCCAAGGCATGGAAAAATTATATCAAAACTTAAATTAATAAAATCAGTATAAAATATAATATAATTACGTAAAAACTATGTATATAGTTTATTTAAATTTGAATTTAATAAGTAAATGTATGTAATAAATCTTGAAATGTTTTTACATATCAGATAGACTTTTTTGGATTTCTTTTTAATTAAGTTGGGCTCTATCTTGGTCCTCAACCTTTCACTTCAATCTTAAATTCGTTTTTGTGGTTCTAATGTACCTCAATATAATCCCTCTATGTATCTCCAAGTGCAAATTTTTTGATCGTTTTACTGTAATGCCCTTGAAATATATTTTGTTGAGTTGTAGTCAAAATCATGATCATCCACTTTTAAGGATAGAGTTTAAATTTAATAACTATCTTGAACCTATGAAAGTAAATTTCAATCTAGTACAAGGTATTGACATTGTTTGTTCCTTTCGCATAAGTTGCAGGTGTAAAACGCAGTGGAATTTAAAAAAAAATTAAAACATGTATAAACGGGGACGGAGCCAGGGGGTTGGAGGGTGCCACCGCCCCCTCCCCCTCAATTTTTTTATTTTCTAATTTTCAGGTATAAATTTTTAAAAATTTATATTTTTCGCCCCGCCTCAAAACATACCAAAAAGCAAAATAAATCACATTCCTAACCCACAAACTAGCCCAAACCAACATAATAGAACAATTGACTCAGTTAAACATTCTAGTAGGCTATACAATTAAAATTTTAAGTTAGCATTCTTGTTATACATTTCTCATCACCCATGATTTGTTCATATCCTATCAACCGTTTCTCGTCTGTTCTATATGATAAGTATTTTTTTATTTTTTCTTTATCTTTTTATAGTCGATTTCCAGGAAATTAGATATTATTGATGAAATGTAACGATGATTGTCATTTTTAATTTTTGAAATGTTAAAATTGATATTTGTCAAATCATACCTTTTAGGCTTTTTATGTTTTGTTTTGTTTTATTTAATATTAGAATCATTTTTCATTTTAGTTTTAAAAATATATTTTATTTGATTAATTATGAAAAATGTATCAAATATTATTTTATGTGGTTCGGCAATTGCCTACATCCACGGGAGAGGATAAGAGAATTTCACTATTAATAAAAGAGCTATAGAGTACAAAATATGTCAAAAGTTCTTACTAAACCTAATTCTCATTTTCCCAACATACATATATATAGTGTACCGTACCGCGAGATTCTAGCCTCCCGCACCCCCCTTGCTCAGCTACCAGGCAAATGAAACGCATGTATATCACAATAATCTCACCCCCTAGTATAATTCCTGGCTCCGTGCTTGTATATAAAACTAAAGTTCTAGCATCATGTTAACGATCCAAAAATTGATCAGGCAATTACTGTTATCTATGGAAAGGATAAAAACTAGTATCGTTCTTTTGGATTAACTTATAATTTGATCCGCCAAACTAAAGTGGAATTAGCCCCGTTGTCCGTACCTGAGAAGATTCAACTTTAAGAGCTTTATTAGTAGCTCCTTCAAACAAAATTAATTAAATACCTAATTAGTTGACAAAGTAAGTAAATTAATTTTTCCGCTAACCCAGACTAATAAATAAATAAATTTTTTCCAAGGAGTTCAACTAATCCAGTCTTTTTTTTTTTTTTTAGAAAAACGGTAATTTCATCTCATTCAATAAAAAGTTTACAACGTTAAGAATAATATAACTTAGACTGTCTCGAACGATATAGTAATAATAATCGAAGCACTGAATATCAACTTTTTTCAAGATAACAAATCTTAAAAACTAATAAATTGTTAGGAAATTTCATGTTAGATGTTTTGATGATAACAAGATAGGATTTAATGTTAGACCCCAAAAATACAATGTAAGTTTCCGTTTTTCATAGATTGATGTACAAGCGTTTGAAAGTTGTAATTTATTTTTTAGGCTTGTAATTTTTATCTTTATAGAATTTAGACTAAGTCTTAGTGACTGAATCGCTAGTAGAATTCTAGGTGAGTCTATTAGAGAAGAAGTTGAAGACCAGCGTCTAAAGTCAACTAGAGAGAAAGATTTTCTTCTTAGCGTCTGTCAAACTCTAAAAGACCCCATTTCAGGATTTATGGATCAAGCGCTCAAAATCTCTCAACCGACTTATGTTAGATTCACCTGAAATAAATCCTAAAGTCATGAAGGACTTAAATGCAATCATTCAACGGACATTTATTTCCAACGGGAAATAAATTCAAATTGCATTAAATGCTTGATAAGAGCATTAAATGTGATAAGCTAATGTGACTTGTGGACAAGCCACCTTTTGACCAGACTGTCAGAAATTTCAGAGTTTCAGCTGCTCCCATCCAATTGGCTTCAGCGAATTTTCAGGAATGTCAAACTTTAGCCAAACTCACGTGCTGCGTGAAAGGCACGCTCCTACATGTGTCCAACGGACAGATCCTAAGAAATTGCCTATAAAGACCTTACCCCAGCAAACCCTAAAAATACACAAGATACGTATGAAAAAAAGAAGAGAAATTGTTGCCAAAAATCTTACGTACATTTTCTGGAAAAAAGCTTAGAAACTCCATAGCCAAATCTTTCAAGCTTTTTATCTACATTCCAGACAGTCACAAATATCTCAAACATCTTCCAAAGAAGAAACCAAAATTCCAACTGAGATATTCCAAGTTGTTTGATCTTTTCAAAAACAAACAAAACCTTAGGGACAAACCTCAACCTTTCATCTGAGTGAGAACAGTTGTTGAACTCTTTCAGACAGTATTTCTGAGTGAGAGAAGCTTGAAGAAGACGATCTTCATTGGTGCTGAAGTCTGTGTGATCAAGGAGCCCAAAATCATTTTCACCCTTTACTATCATGTAGAAGATTCTGTGTGATTCTTTGAAAATCAATCTAGTAAATTCCTCCGAGTGAAAAGAGAAGAAGGACGTAGCTGGGATTACACCACCCAGTGAACCTTACATATTTTGTGTCATTTATCTTTATTGTCTTATTATTATTATTACATCATTTATCTTTGAAAGAGACAAGTTAAAGTGCAAAGCGATTAAATTAACTAAAAGAACGCTAAAACTCATTTCCGGTGTGCTAACCCTGATTAAGCGATGTAAGCGTTGCCCTACTTTGGTAAACTGCTAAAATCACTAAGTCTAAGTTAAGTTTCCTGAAGCGTCTGACCCAAGCGCTCAGTTATTCAAGCGTTCAAACCTTTAACGTGATACGAGATTTTTGAAGTCGAAAAAGACTTTAGGGTCTATTCAACCCCTCCCCCCCTCCCCCTTCTAGACCCTTTCGTATGCCACTTGGGATCACCAAGTGGTATCAGAGCGGTTGAAGTAGAAACCTAAGCGTTTTCGAGCGTAACTGCTTGTTTAGATCCATTTTTCTAAAAACCTAATCGCTTTTACTTTCTCCTACATCTCATTATGGCTTTTAACAAAATGCCTAAGTTGGTAGAATCAAATTATGATTCTTGGAAACTTAGAGCATTCGCATATTTATGTTCGTGCGATTATGAAATGTGTGATGTGATTACAGATGGTCCCATTCATATTATGAAAGTTGTAACTCGAGCCCCTGGAGCGACCGAGGCTACTCTAGATGGTAATGTCGAGAAACTTAAGTTAGAATGGACGCCAGAGGATAGAAAAAGTGCTAATCTGGATAATGTTGGACGAAGTGCACTTTACTCAGCGTTAGGAGATAACGATACATTGTTCAACAAGATCAAGCAATGTAAGACTTCCAAAGAAATATGGGATAAGTTGGCCATTGTGTGCGAAGGTTCGGCACAAATGAAGGAGAACAAGCTCTCCATAGCCATGCAAAGATTTGAGCATTTCAAAATGCAGCCCAATGAGACGCTAGAACAATTGGACGCGAGATTCACTTTGCTCATTACCGAGTTAGCGTCGTTAGATAAAGAATTGACCAACAAGGAAATGGTCAATAAGATTTTCAGAAGTCTTCCAAGTAAATACTTGATCAAGACAGTTGCTATGAGAGAATCACAAACTTTGGAGACTCTTACTCCAGAACATGTGTTTTCAGAGTTCAAGGCATTCGAATTCGAGTTAGGTGAAGTCAGCGACACAACAACTTCAGTGACTGAATCAGGAGCATTAATCGCTACCACCAAAAATAAGGGTAAAGCGGTTAGTGAGGCTAAACCAGTGGAATCAAATGAAGAAAAGGAAATGGCCTTATTAGTCAAGAAATTCAAGAAATTTCTAAGATATGAAAAGAGAAATCCTATTGGACACAGTTAATTTCAAACTCCTCCCCTAGCACCAGCGCCTCAGTATTAAGCGCCAGTGTACTCCGCACCTCAACCAGTAGCGCCAGTTCCATATCAAGCGCCTCCATCACCTACTCAGAATCTCTCAGCGCCAGTTGGATCAAAGAGATTATTCACTAAGCAGAAAATAAAAACTAATCTGTGTTATAATTGCAGGAAACCAGGGCACTACCAGGTAAATTGCCCTTATCCAAATGTGTCTAAGCTCACAAGGCAAGACTATGTGGATAGAAACCAATTCAGGAGCAACCTTCGCCAACAAGGTTTGCTAGCGGAATCTGAACCATTCTTCGCACCTAAAGAGGATTTGGAATCATCAGATGAAAGCAGTGATGATGAGTCTACAAGCGACTCAGCGTTGATTTATCTCATGGCAAGAGATGACGAAGCGTCTGATGAATCGCTACCAGAGGTAACCAATGAATTATCTCATCCTCTTTCGTATGATGAATTACTTGACAAAGCTAATGAATATTATAAATATTGTCAAGAGGCCGCCAAAATATATCAAAACGATCTCGCTATTATCTCATCACTACAAGAGATAAAGTAACACTCAAAGCAGAGTTGCAAGTTCAGCAACAATGCATTGAGAGAAACCAATCGCTTAAAAGTGAAATTACTCAATTGAAAACCGATCTTGATATAATAGTCAAGAGAGGAACTGATCTGATCGCTAGACTTGCTAAATTAGAGCAGCTCATCTCATCATTATTAAAAGCTTCTAGAAAGTTGGATAATGTGACTGAGGTAACTAGATTATTTGGTGAAAAGACCGGTTTAGGATGTAATAAATTCGGTAAACAACCTAATAAATCTAATGTTACGGCAAACAACAAAGGAAAGGGTGTTACCTTTGTTAAGAAAAATTCACAAAGCCAAACGCTAAATGAACCTAGCGACAATGGTACGAGGCCAAATGAGAAAGCCAAAGTTGACTCAGGCAAGGGTAAGGCTAAAGCAAATGATTCACAAAAACGGGCTCATCCAAACGCTCAAAAGGCTAAAGGTAAGCCTGAACACTGTGAATCAAGCTCTAAGCGTCAAGCACCAAAAGTGCAACCCAAGCCAGCGCCAAGGAAATACCAACGTCAATATCCAAGGCAGTCAAGATCATATTATCAATACTATGATGATTATGATTACTACAATAATCGAGGATATTACTATACACCCAAAAAGCACACCCAAAAGAAGGTGAACAAAAAGCACACACAACACTATGTGAAACCCAAAAAGGCCAGTATTCCTACAATGAAGACTAGGCAAATATGGGTTCCTAAAGTTTTAATTCAGCCTAACATTATTGTTACTAACATTGAAGGACCCAAGAAAACATGGGTACCTAAGAAGAATTAGAACTATCCTTAATGCAGGTACCTAGAGCCAGCGCCAATACTTCAGTTTGGTATTTCGATAGTGGGTCATCAAGGCACATGACTGGATCAAAAGATCTCCTAGTCAACTATCGAGCTACCAATGGTCCTCAAGTTATATTCGGTGATAACTCTAAAGGTAAAACCAAAGGTATAGGTATCATGCATAGGGGGAACATCATGATTAGTGATGTATATTATGTTGAGGGTCTTAAGCATAATCTGTTGAGCATTAGTCAATTTTGTGATAAAGGCTTTGAAGTTAAATTTTCAAGCCACTTCTGCTATGTCAACGACGCTAAGACTAAGTCTACTAAACTAAGAGGAAAAAGAACAAATAATGTGTATTTAGTAGATTGGGATTCTACATTTGATAACAACCCCACATGCTTTGTTGCTAAAAGTCAAAATGAATTGGGTTGGTTAAGGCATAGAAAAATGAATCGCCTCAACTTTAAGGCAATCTCTCAGTTAATATCACTAAATCTAGTAGAGGTATTACCTAAGGGTTCCTTTCAAAAGAATCTCTTATGTGATGCATGTCAAATGGGTAAACAAGTTAAATCATCTTTCAAGAAGAAACCATGTCTATCTACTTCTAGAATCCTTGAACTATTGCATCTAGATTTGTTTGGTCCTATTCAAATCATGAGTGTTAGTGGTAAAAAGTACTCGCTAGTAATAGTTGATGATTTCTCTCGCTATACATGGGTAGAATTTCTAGCGACCAAAGATGAAACTAGTGTCAAGCTCACAGTGCTAATCCGTCAACTGCAAAATTCAAAAGATCTAAAGGTGACGAGAATTAGAAGCCATAGAGGAACTGAATTTACTAACCAATTTATTGAGAAGTTTTGTACAGATTTTGGAATACTTCATTAGTATTCTGCCCCTAGAACACCTCAACAAAATGGAGTTGCTGAGCGACGGAACAGAACGCTTAAAGAAGCCGCTAGGATGATGCTTGCAGAGTCTAAGCTGCCTCAAAGGTTTTGGGCCGAAGCCATCCACACCGCTTGCTACACTCAGAACCGGTGTATGATCAACAAACAACATGAGAAGCCTAACATTTCATATTTTCATGTATTTGGTTCAAAATGTTTCATTCATAATAATGAATCCCACAGCCTAAAGACTTTTGATCTTAAAGCGGATGAGGGAATCTTTCTAGGCTATGCCAAGAATGGAAAGAGTTTTCGCATCCTAAATAAGATCAAATCGAAGGTTAAAGAATCCATTCATGTTGTGTTTGATGATGCTAACCAAGAACCGAGTAAGGTTAATCCTGATGATGTAGGAATCAGAGATCTTGCCTGATAAGAGACATTTTTACGTGTTTTTAAGCCCCTTTGCGTTTATGTCTTAGGTTCATTTATCGCTTGATTCTTGCCACATGTGCGTTTAATTCGTGCATTAAGTGATTTCAGGTCTTAAATTGATACAATCAAAGAACGGGATGAAAAATGACGTATAAAACAAGTTTAGGCCAAATTGCTATGCACCCCCACGCCTAGGCGCCATCTTGCCCACGCCCGGGCGCCGTATCTACACCACTTTCCACGTTCGAGCGCTATTTCCGTATGTTTAGAGGCCGAATTGGATGAAGTTCCCTTCTACAATGTTGTAGAACTATGTGTTAGCTTCAAATGAGGACTTGAATCATCCAAATCGGAGTTTCGTGGAGAAAGTTATAAATGAAATACGATTGCTGCGCAGGATACATTGCATTTAATTTCAGCATTCTGAATCCCGCGCCCAAGCGCCGTAATGCCACGCCTAGGCGTGTCCACACCCGAATTGAGATTCTTTTCAGCCAAAAGATCATCATTTGATGGGGGAATGGAACATTAAAAGCCAAGAGGTCATCACATGTATGAGAGGGATGTCATAAGTATGTTTCTTAATAGATCTACTTTAGGGAATTTTATACTACTCACTTTAAGAGTAGTGGAGGACACACTAGTGGGAGACACACACTAGGAGCTGATTTGTGGTGGTCTTCTTAAGGCATTTTTG
This sequence comes from Buddleja alternifolia, assembly GCA_019426215.1. NCBI lineage: Eukaryota > Viridiplantae > Streptophyta > Magnoliopsida > Lamiales > Scrophulariaceae > Buddleja > Buddleja alternifolia. The sequence goes on along the minus strand of CM033394.1, from coordinate 14,575,369 downwards.
AGCACAATTGACGAAGACATCTGGGAGGAGGGGAGAGAGAAAGGCATTTTGGCCATCACTTTTCACTCATCATCATTGATCACCATTCTTGATCACTTTTGGAGGGGAACAAAGAGAGAGGAGTTAAGGATTGAAGTTGAAGAGCAAAGATCCATCATCAATCAATTGAGGGAGTTTTAATTATTTGCATTTACATGTTTATTTCCATGAGTATGTATATGTTTGTATTACATGTGAAGGCCAAATTTATGAATCAATATATGTGAAGTTGCTCTTTGTATTAATTCTCCTATTGCTTTATGTGTTAATTCTATGATTTTATTCCAATCATGTGTTTGATCACCATATGCTTGCTATCTTGCCTAATCTAGTTGTTCGAGAGAAAATAGATTAGGGTGCAAGAGAATTAACACATCATCCGAAACAAATGAGGGATTGCCCTAGAAATAGGTAAAGATTCCCGGGTGTTGTTAGCCGGATTCGTTCGGGGAAGCTCTAGAACGTTAATGCGTGATTTTTGATTAGATTCTCGGATAGACATATTTAGAGAACCGTCAATTAATCATAGGATTATTATGTGCCGAGACATCGGGTAATAGTTAATTTAGGAGTTTCCACCAAAGCAATAGGAGTCTAATAATTCGAAGAGTAGCTCATATATATTGACGAGTAGATTCGGTTGTAGCATGTGCCTTAGTCATTGTATCATACGTGAGATTAAATCTATAGTACGTTTCTTTTTGGTTCGTTAATTGCTTACTCGTTTTATTGCAATCTACTTTTGTTCATTTTCATTAATCATAAACTAAAATTCAAGTTTCCGTGGTTCGACAACCCGGACTTTTTGTCCACTTATTACAACATACGTCTAGTGCACTTGCTATCATAGCACGTTAGCTTTTAGCGTGTCAAGTTTTTGGCGCCGTTGCCGGGGACTTGTTTATTTTAGTTTTTTTTATTTTCGTTTACATTGTTTATAATTCTTAGTTTTCGTTTATTTCTTGATTTTCTTTTATTTTCGTGATGAGTCTAATTTTGTTCTTGTATTTAATTGTTAGGTTCTTGAGGTGCATGACCCGCTCCTCAAACAAGCCTCTATACGAGTTGGAGCCCGAAATTGAACGAGTTCTTAGGACTAGTAGGCGAGCAAGAGAAATGGCCAATAATCTCAACCAAAACCCAAATGGAAATTTCCCGGACATGAACTCACCGGAAACTAGGGAGTGGTTACAAGGTGTTCTACAAGCCATGCAAGCGGTACCTCCTCCACAACTCCCGTCGGTTCGGGGTAGCTTACCACCTAGGGTTCATACCATTCCGGGGCCCGTAGTCGTGCCTAATTTCTTCACACCAAACTACCACATTCCGGCTCACATTTTTAATATGGTGCAAGGAGATCCTTTCTATGGAGAACCGCACGAATCACCACACGCTCATTTGGAAACCATAGATGAGGCTCTTGTGACCATTCAATATCACCCACGAGATCTTGATGCGATTCGTCTAAGAGTCTTCCATTTCTCATTGAAGGATAGGGCGACAACATGGTACAAATCCTTACCTCCACAATCTATTACAACATGGAGTGAGTTGGTCGATGCCTTTTTAAATAAATTCTTTCCACCCTCAAAAATCAATGAGCTACGGAGTAATATAAAAGGGTTTAGGCAAAGGAGCAATGAATCTTTAGCCGAGGCTTGGGCTAGATATAAGGGCATGCTCCGTAAATGTCCCGATCATAATTTTGGGTTGAATGAACAAGTACTCCATTTCTATGATGGGGTTAGGTCACGTATTCGGCATAGACTCAACGCGGGTGCGGGAGGAGATCTCCTTGGGTTAGACTGTCAAAGTGTATGGGACAAAGTCGAACAGTTGGCCCGAGAAGACGAGCTTTACCCCGACGATGAAGAGGCCTCATCCTCTAAAAAGGTTGCTTGTATTGAGGAAGTAGTAGAGGAAGTAGTAGTCTTGGAACCGGAGGTTGGCAATGTTAATTATGTGGGAATCAAAATAAACCTCGGGTGAACTTTCATATACCCGAGAATTTTCCAAAAAGGCCCAACCCCGCACAGAACGCACAACCGGGGATCTATCAACCGGGGATCTATCAAGCTCCACGACCACCCTTCAATAACCCACCCCCGAGGCAAGGCAATTTCAATGGACAAGGTCAAGGTCAAGTGCAAATGCGACCTCCCACAATCGATGAGAAACTAGATGCTCACATGAAAAAGTCCGATACATCTTTCAACGAACTTCGGGGTATGATAAAGGATATGTGTATGGAGATGAAGGATTTGCGAACACAAGTAGGGCAACTTTCTAATGCGGTTAACGGTAGAGCCCCGGGGACTCTCCCAAGCGACACGGAAAAGAACCCGAAGGCCCAATGCAATGCCATAGCCTTGAGAAGTGGCAAACAATTGGAGAATGACACTGCCAGTACATCCGCGCCCGAGCGCCCCAACATGCACGCCCAGGCGCCTGATCTACCCTGTTCTGGACAAAATTCTCTGTTTCCCGCGCCCGAGCGCCCCGACCTGCACGCCCAGACGTATACAGATACGCGCCTAGGCGCCAATATACGCGCCCAGGCGCCACCCACAAACCTGCCAGATGCATATGTTCTGCATCCCGCGCCCGAGCGCCCAGAAATGCACGCCCAGGCGCCAACAGATCCGCGCCTAGGCGCCGATATACGCGCCCAGGCGCCGCCTACTGTTTCTGTGGGTTTTCATCCATCTAATCCAACGCTTTCTCCCCCTATCGAAGTTCGTCTCCCCTTCCCAAATGCTCACAAAAAGAAGAAAAAGGAGATGGATCCGAGCTTTCTTCGAATTTTGGCAATCCTTCGGGAAGTGAGAATTAATATTCCGTTTATTGACGCCATTCTCCAAATGCCGAATTATGTGAAGTTCTTCAAGGACATACTCTCCAACAAGCAGAAGTGGGAAGAGAATGAGACGGTGTGCCTCACGGAAGAATGCTCCGCCGTATTACTCAATAAATTGCCAACTAAGCTCCAAGATCCCGGGAGTCTCACAATCCCATGCACGATTGGATCCCTATCATTCAAGAAGGTGTTATGTGACTCGGGGGCCAGCATCAATCTTCTTCCATACTCACTGTTTAAAAAGCTAGGCCTTGGAAATCCCAAGCCGACCTCAATGAGCCTTCAACTAGCCGACCGATCGATCAAGAGGCCCAAGGGGATAATCGAAGACGTTATTGTCCAAGTCGACAAGTTTTATTTTCCCGTTGATTTCGTAGTACTCGACATGGAAGAAGATGTGGAGGTACCATTAATCCTAGGGAGACCATTCCTAGCCACGGGTAAGGCGGTAATTGACATTGCTAATGGTAAGCTTACCTTGAATGTGGGCGATGACAAAGTTACCTTTGATGTTTACAAAGTCCTTAAACATCCTATTGATCATGACTCGTGTTATCGAATTGATACATTTGACCATTTGATTGTTGAGTATTTACAGGACAATACAATTGAAAATTCTCTCGAACAGAATCTTATGAAATCCATGCAAGTGGACTCGGAGAAAGATGATCTAGTGGAAAAGGTTCTAAGCTTGGAGTACAAATCTTCCTCTCATTCGGGAGGATTCATCAAAGTTGATAGATCATTGTCAGGATCACCTCGCCCATCTATTGAAGAACCCCCCTCTCTCGAACTCAAACCCCTCCCCTCCCACCTTAAATATGTGTACTTGAACGACGACGAAACACTCCCATTGATCATTTCCTCATCTCTTTCAGGATCACAAGAAGAGCAATTAATGACGGTGTTGAGATCTCACAAACGGGCTTTTGGGTGGAAACTTGCGGACATCAAAGGCATTAGTCCAGCGATATGTATGCACAAAATACTTATGGAGGACTCCACCAAGCCTACACGCCAACCCCAAAGGAGATCAAACCCACAAATCCAAGAGGTAGTAAAGAAGGAAGTGATTAAACTGCTCGACTCAGGTATAATTTATCCTATTTCTGATAGTGCGTGGGTAAGCCCTACCCAAGTGGTGCCTAAGAAAGGGGGGATAATGGTAATTGAGAATGCGAATAATGAGCTTATCCCAACTCGTATAATTAGTGGGTGGCGTGTATGTATAGATTACCGTAAGTTGAATGATGCCACACGTAAGGATCATTTCCCCCTCCCCTTTATTGACCAAATGCTTGAACGATTAGCCGGGCATGATTTCTATTGTTTTCTAGATGGTTACTCCGGCTATAATCAAATTGCCATAGATCCTGAGGACCAAGAGAAAACCACTTTCACTTGTCCTTATGGCACATTTGCTTATAGAAGGATGCCATTTGGCTTGTGTAATGCCCCGGCCACTTTTCAAAGATGCATGATGGCTATTTTTCATGATATGGTTGAAGATTTCCTTGAAATTTTTATGGATGACTTTTCTGTTTTCGGAACAACTTTTGATATTTGTCTTGCTCATCTAAATGTTGTGCTTAAACGTTGTGAAGAAACCAACCTTGTTTTTAATTGGGAAAAATGCCATTTAATGGTCCGGGAGGGGATTGTGCTTGGCCACAAGATCTCTCAAAAAGGGACCGAAGTGGACCAAGCCAAGATTGAGGTCATTGAAAAACTTCCCCCGCCCACATCGGTAAAAGCTGTTAGGAGTTTTCTCGGGCATGCTGGTTTCCATAGGCGATTCATCTTGAATTTCTCTAAAATTGCGAAACCGTTGTCTAATTTGCTTGTTAAAGATGCACCTTTTGATTTCAATTCTTCTTGTATGCAGGCCTTTCTTGATTTGAAAGAACGCTTAGTTTCCGCCCCTATCATGTCATCCCCCGATTGGAGCTTACCATTCGAATTAATGTGTGATGCGAGTGACACCGCGGTTGGAGCGGTCCTTGGCCAAAGGAAGGAAAAGGTATTTCAAACCATTTACTATGCTAGTAAAACTCTTAACGATGCACAATTAAATTATGCCACCACGGAAAAAGAATTACTCGCCATAGTCTTTGCATTCGATAAATTCCACTCTTACCTCGTGCTAAACAAAGTGATAGTTTACACCGATCATTCGGCTTTAAAATATTTGCTTGCCAAGAAAGATGCTAAACCAAGACTTCTTAGGTGGATTTTGTTACTCCAAGAATTTGATTTAGAGATAAAAGACAAGAAAGGCACCGAAAATGTAGTAGCCGACCACCTCTCACGATTAGAGCTAGTGAATGATCCGTTAGATGAGATACCAATTCGTGAGGAATTCTCGGATGAACACCTCCTTGCTATTTCTGACAAAATTTCACCTTGGTATGCTAACTTTTCCAATTACATTGTTACGGGCCGTCTTCCCCCGGATATCACTTTTCATCAAAAGAAGAAATTTCTATTTGATGTGAAGCAATATCTTTGGGACGAACCCTTTCTATTCAAAGTTTGTGCAGATGGCTTAATTCGACGTTGCATACCCGAAACGGACGTGCATGCTATCCTATCTCATTGTCATGATATGGCGGTGGGTGGCCATTTTGGGCCTTCCAAAACGGTAGCTAAGATCCTCCAATCAGGTTTCTTCTGGCCTACTCTTGTTAAAGATGCACATCATTATGTCAAATCTTGTGATCGCTGTCAACGAATGGGGAACATCTCTAAACATCATGAAACGCCCTTAAATAGCATGTTAGAGTGTGAGTTGTTTGATGTATGGGGTGTGGATTTCATGGGCCCTTTCCCCAGTTCTTGTTCAAATAAATATATCCTTGTTGCGGTAGACTATGTCTCCAAATGGGTGGAAGCCGTGGCCTTGCCTACTAATGATGGTCGGGTTGTCACTCGTTTTCTGAAGAAGCATATTTTTACTCGATTTGGAACTCCCCGAGCCATCATTAGTGACGGGGGCACCCACTTCTGCAACAAGCAGTTTGAACTTTTATTGACCAAGTACGGGGTGAAGCATAAAATTTCGACCCCATACCACCCACAAACTAGTGGCCAAGTGGAGGTCTCGAATAGGGAGATTAAGCGTATTTTAGAAAAAACTGTCAACGCATCAAGAATGGATTGGTCCCTTAAATTGGATGATGCTCTTTGGGCTTATCGGACCGCCTATAAAACCCCAATTGGCAAGTCCCCGTATCGTCTTGTTTTTGGCAAAACATGTCACTTGCCCGTTGAACTTGAGCATCGTGCTTATTGGGCCATTAAGTTTCTAAATTTTGACTCTCAAAGTGTAGGTACACAACGTTTGCTACAACTCAATGAGCTCGAAGAATGGCATCATCTTGCCTATGAGAACGCGAAACTCTATAAGGAGCGGACCAAAATGTGGCATGACAAACATATTCTCCCCCGGGAATTCCACAAGGGAGAGCGGGTGTTGCTATACAACTCTCGACTCCGACTCTTCCCCGGGAAGCTTAAGTCTCGATGGTCGGGCCCATTTTTGATTTGCCATGTCTATCCATCGAGCTTACAACAGATAAAGGACATACTTTCTTGGTCAACGCTCAACGTCTAAAACCTTACTTAGGGATGGATGGACCGAGAGACAAAGAGTCCTTCATCCTCGCGGACCCTTCGTGATTCTTCGCTTTCAGTCGAGCTAATGACTCTAAACTAGCGCTTCTTGGGAGGCAACCCATGTTTTCTTTCCGTTTCCTTTTCTTTTTCTCTTATTATTCCATTTGTTGCTTGATTTTCTAGTCTTAAATCTTTGTTAGTTTGTGTTTTAAGTGTTTTGTCTTTCCCCTTTTGAAACAGGAAATGAAATTCTTTACATAATATTTCTGAAGAGCCCGCCTAGGCGCCCATTTCTGAAAGGGCCGCCCAAGCGCCGAAAAACTCCCGCCTAGGCGTGGAAAGTTTCACTCCAAAATCCAGGTACGCTGTGTCGCGCGCCTAGGCGCCCAAACACGCGTGCCTAGGCGCCCGTTTCTGATTTAAACACATCTGTGGGTCAAATTCTCACAAAATCTTCACAACTCCTCTCCCACGCGATTTCCGGCGACACTCTCACCATTTCCGGCCATTTCTACCGTGTTTCACCGCCACTTTCCATCAACATAATTCGTTGCACAAGTGGCTCCTCTTTCACATCGACTCGGTGCGACAATTTTGGGGATAAAAGGTGAGTTTTGGCTTTACCCTTCTTCCATTTCCGATTCATAGCCGACGAGTAGGTGCCTTACGTTATATTTTGAGGATTAATTGGGGATTTCGTCCGATTGTGTTTTTTGTTGCATTTGAGGACTTTTATTGGATTTGTGGGTTGTTATCGAATTTGGGGGTTGTTGTTGTTGAATTGGATGCTATATTGTTGTTAAATCCGTGGGTTGTTATCAATTTGTGGGTTGTAGTCGAATTTGGGGGTTGTTGTTGTTGAATTGGATGCTATATTGTTGTTAAATCTGTGGATTGTTGCTTAAAATTGAGGAATCTGTTGATCGTGGATTGTTGCTAGATTGTGGGTTGCTCTCTGATTTTGGTGTGTTGTTGGGCGTTGACGATTGTTGTGTTGGGTTGGTTGCATTCGGGTTGATTTGAGTAGTTGAGAAATTGAGATAATTTTAACCATTGTTGTTGCAAATGACTAGAACTACCAACAAACTGTCCAAGGGTAAGAAAAAAGTGGGTGAGGGTTCCTCTAATGAGTCCGAGACTCCCGGTAATACCCGTTTCGAAAACTCCAAAGTCCAAATTATGTGTCAGAGTTTGAGCACCCCCCGCACCCTTATTAAGGAGCACTATTTGACCACCCGGGGACAGCCCTCTGTGCACGAATTGATACAGTTCCATCACTTACAGTTTTTCTGTCAAAAGCCCGAGGCCATCTGTCTTCCTTGGGTCCTGGAATTCTTCAGCTCCGGGGTTTATGATGAGATTGAGACGCGAGGATGGCTGGGGACTACCCTTTTGGTACGGGGCAAACATGTCGATTATGAGTTGAGACAGATTAGGGAGAGCATAGGCACCCCCACCCCTCAGACATGCGAGTTCACCACTCTTTACAATGCAGGGCGCCTCCGGGTTAGCCTGTCGGTTATTTTGCGGGTTATTGCCCGAGAGGGGTGGGAGTGGGTACCCGGAGAAGCTCATGTCCCCCGTAGGGCTCTACTTCCCGAGGCTGCTTTCTGGCTTGACTTCATCCGATTCAATTTAATACCGAGTACCAATCGGTCAGAGGCAAACAAGGAACGAGCCACCCTCATCTATGCTATTATGTCCAAGAAAGCTATGGACTTTGCCCGGGTGATCCACAAGTCTTTGACGGACCACTTTAAGAAGTTGAAGAATGAGTTAGGGCCGTTGATTAACAAAGAATTGGCTAAGAAAAAGGGCGAAGGTCCCACTCGGAAGAATCCCATCATTCTCCCATCACTGATCACAGCTTTATGCAAGGCAGCTAAGGTTCCCACATTTCCTATGGAGCGTACTGAGCTCCCTGGTTCTTATCTCGCCGTGGTAGATGACGACCCCCAGGCTCCTCCACCACCAGCTACTTCCAAGAGGCCTCGCCCGTCTTCATCCCGGTCTACTAGTTCCCCACAGTTTCCACCTATGGATGCCGCCGCCATTAGACAATTAAAGGATGAATTGAGGGATGAGTTGCGAGATGAGATGAGGGTGGTCATGTCCGACACTTGTGCTTATTTCCGTCAGCTTCTTGTCGAGCATAATGAGTTTGTCGGACGGGGGCCGTTTGATTATTCTACTCCTCCACCTTACCCGCACCCCCCGCCTCAGCAGCCCGCAGATTTGCACGAGTCAGGTGCTCTCGTTCCTGTAGGAGGTGATGATGAGGCTCATAATGATGAGGGTAGCCCGTTGATTGATTTGGATGATCTCGGCGGAACAGATGAGGACTACATTGACCGTTTTGGCACTATAGATTAGGCTTATCTTGTTTTATTTCCATGCATGTTTCGTTTTGTTTTTGGTTATCTTTTGTTGGGTTGTTGGATATTTTATGTTTTATGTTTGGATGCTTGATGTTTTCTTTCCATGCATGTTTCTCGTTTTTGTTCGTCTCGTTTTGTTTTCTTCTATTCTATCCAATGTTTGATGCTTTGTATGGCTAGCATTTTTTTTTACCTATGTAGTGATCGACACAGTGATTGCCATCCTTGGACTCGATTGCCTTAAGTGGACTCGGGTTTGCTTTTCAGCTCCCCTATGGTGATGTGTACTTTACCCTTATTTTCTTTCGAACATTGGGGCCAATGTTCATGTTAAGTTGGGGGGAGTGTTTTAGATAACTCAGTCCAAGTTTGGGGGATGGCACACATCTACATGTGAGCTTGTGCATTTTGTGAATTTTTTTTTTTTTTTGGGATAGAATTTCAACCCGTCACTTGATGAATTGAGCATGGTTAACGTGAATATATGGTACGCATTCTCTATCATTTTGGTTTTCAATTTGGTTTTTAATGGCTATACATGCAATTCCTTGTTTGTGAGACCCTAACTAGACTAGATTGACCTTGAGATGATTCACATATGCACATAAATCGAGGGTAGAGGAGTTGAGTGGGCAACCATTTTGAAACACTTAAAGGCTTGATCCCGGAAATAATCAAATTGCCATAGATCCTGAGGACCAATAGAAAACCACTTTCACTTGTCCTTATGGCACATTTGCTTATAGAAGGATGCCATTTGGCTTGTGTAATGCCCCGGCCACTTTTCAAAGATGCATGATGGCTATTTTTCATGATATGGTTGAAGATTTCCTTGAAATTTTTATGGATGACTTTTCTGTTTTCGGAACAACTTTTGATATTTGTCTTGCTCATCTAAATGTTGTGCTTAAACGTTGTGAAGAAACCAACCTTGTTTTGAATTGGGAAAAATGCCATTTAATGGTCCGGGAGGGGATTGTGCTTGGCCACAAGATCTCTCAAAAAGGGATCGAAGTGGACCAAGCCAAGATTGAGGTCATTGAAAAACTTCCCCCGCCCACATCGGTAAAAGCTGTTAGGAGTTTTCTCGGGCATGCTGGTTTCTATAGGCGATTCATCTTGAATTTCTCTAAAATTGCGAAACCGTTGTCTAATTTGCTTGTTAAAGATGCACCTTTTGATTTCAATTCTTCTTGTATGCAGGCCTTTCTTGATTTGAAGGAACGCTTAGTTTCCGCCCCTATCATGTCATCCCCCGATTGGAGCTTACCATTCGAATTAATGTGTGATGCGAGTGACACCGCGGTTGGAGCGGTCCTTGGCCAAAGGAAGGAAAAGGTATTTCAAACCATTTACTATGCTAGTAAAACTCTTAACGATGCACAATTAAATTATGCCACCACGGAAAAATAATTACTCGCCATAGTCTTTGCATTCGATAAATTCCACTCTTACCTCGTGCTAAACAAAGTGATAGTTTACACCGATCATTCGGCTTTAAAATATTTGCTTGCCAAGAAAGATGCTAAACCAAGACTTCTTAGGTGGATTTTGTTACTCCAAGAATTTGATTTAGAGATAAAAGACAAGAAAGGCACCGAAAATGTAGTAGCCGACCACCTCTCACGATTAGAGCTAGTGAATGATCCGTTAGATGAGACACCAATTCGTGAGGAATTCCCGGATGAACACCTCCTTGCTATTTCTGAAAAAATTTCACCTTGGTATGCTAACTTTGCCAATTACATTGTTACGGGCCGTCTTCCCCCGGATATCACTTTTCATCAAAAGAAGAAATTTCTATCTGATGTAAAGCAATATCTTTGGGACGAACCCTTTTTATTCAAAGTTTGTGCAGATGGTTTAATTCGACGTTGCATACCCGAAACGGACGTGCATGCTATCCTATCTCATTGTCATGATATGGCGGTAGGTACCCATTTTGGGCCTTCCAAAACGGTAGCTAAGATCCTCCAATCAGGTTTCTTCTGGCCTACTCTTGTTAAAGATGCACATCATTATGTCAAATCTTGTGATCGCTGTCAACGAATGGGGAACATCTCTAAACATCATGAAACGCCCTTAAATAGCATGTTAGAGTGTGAGTTGTTTGATGTATGGGGTGTGGATTTCATGGGCCCTTTCCCCAGTTCTTGTTCAAATAAATATATCCTTGTTGCGGTAGACTATGTCTCCAAATGGGTGAAAGCCGTGGCCTTGCCTACTAATGATGGTCGGGTTGTCACTCGTTTTCTGAAGAAGCATATTTTTACTCGATTTGGAACTCCCCGAGCCATCATTAGTGACGGGGGCACCCACTTCTGCAACAGGCAGTTTGAACTTTTATTGACCAAGTACGGTGTGAAGCATAAAATTTCGACCCCATACCACCCACAAACTAGTGGCCAAGTGGAGGTCTCGAATAGGGAGATTAAGCGTATTTTAGAAAAAAACTGTCAACGCATCAAGAAAGGATTGGTCCCTTAAATTGGATGATGCTCTTTGGGCTTATCGGACCGCCTATAAAACCCCAATTGGCATGTCCCCGTATCGTCTTGTTTTTGGCAAAACATGTCACTTGCCCGTTGAACTCGAGCATCGTGCTTATTGGGCCATTAAGTTTCTAAATTTTGACTCAAAGTGTAGGTACACAACGTTTGCTACAACTCAACGAGCTCGAAGAATGGCGTCATCTTGCCTATGAGAACGCAAAACTCTATAAGGAGCGGACCAAAATGTGGCATGACAAACATATTCTCCCCCGGGATTTCCACAAGGGAGAGCGGGTGTTGCTATACAACTCTCGACTCCGACTCTTCCCCGGGAAGCTTAAGTCTCGATGGTCGGGCCCATTTTTGATTTCCCAGGTCTATCCATCCGGCGCCGTCAAGCTTACAACAGATAAAGGACATACTTTCTTGGTCAACGCTCAACGTCTAAAACCTTACTTAGGGATGGATGGACCAAGAGACAAAGAGTCCTTCATCCTCGCGGACCCTTCGTGATTCTTCGCTTTCAGTCGAGCTAATGACTCTAAACTAGCGCTTCTTGGGAGGCAACCCATGTTTTCTTTCCGTTTCCTTTTCTTTTTCCCTTATTATCCCGTTTGTTGCTTTATTTTCTAGTCTTACATCTTTGTTAGTTTGTGTTTTAAGTGTTTTGTCTCTTCCCTTTTGAAACAGGAAATGAAATTCTTTACAAAATATTTCCGAACGGGGCGCCCAAGCGCCGAGAAAACAGGCGCCTATGCGCCCGGTTCTGAAAGGGGCGCCCAAGCGCCGAGAAAACAAGCGCCTAGGCACGGGCATTACCAGTAAAAAATTCCAGGTACACTGTGTCGCGCGCCTAGGCGCCCGTTTCTGATTTAAACAAATTTGTGGGTCAAATGGTCAAAATTCTTCACAAACTCTTCACAACTCCTCTCCCAAGCGATTTCCGGCGACACTCTCACCTTTTCCGGCCATCTCCACCGTGTTTCACCGCCACTTTCCATCAACATCACTCGCTGCACAGTGACTCCTCCTTCACATCCAACTCGGTGCGAAAATTTTGGGGAAAAAGGTGAGTTTTGGCTTTACCCTTCTTCCATTTCCGATTCATAGACGACGAGTAGGTGCCTTACATTATATTTTGAGGATTATTTGGGGCTTCGTCCGATTGTCGATTGAATTTTTTTTTTAGGACTTCTATTGAATTTGTGGATCGTAATCAAAAAAATTGAGGGTGGTTGTTGTTGAATTGGATGATCTATTGTTATCAATTTGTGGGTTGAAATTGAATTTGTGGGTTGTTGTTGTTGAAATTGGATGCTATTTTGTTGATTAAATTGTGGATTATTGCTTAAAGAATTGAGGAATCGGTTAAATCCGTGGATTGTTGCTAGATTGTGGGTTGCTCTCTGATTTTGGTGTGTTGTTGGGCGTTGACGATTGTTGTATTGGGTTGGTTGCATTTGGGTTGATTTGAGTAGTTGAGAAGTTGATCATTGTTGTTGCAAATGACGAGAACTACCAACAGACCGTCCAAGGGTAAGAAAAAAGTGGGTGAGGGTTCCTCTAATGAGCCCGAGACTCCCGATAATAACCGTTTTGAAAACTCCCAAGTCCAAATTATGTGTCAGAGTTTGAGCACCCCCCCGCACCCTTATTAAGGAGCACTATTTAACCACCCGGGGACAGCCCTCTGTGCACGAATTGATACAGTTTCATCGCTTACAGTTTTTCTGTCAAAAGCCCGAGGCCATTCTTCTTCCTTGGGTCTTGGAATTCTTCAGCTCCGGGGTTTATGATGAGATTGAGACACGAGGATGGCTGGGGACTACCCTTTTGGTCCGGGGCAAACATGTCAATTATGAGTTGAGACAGATTAGGGAGAGCATAGGCACCCCGACCCCTCAGACATGCGAGTTCACCACTCTTTACAATGCAGGGCGCCTCCGAGTTAGCCTGTCGGATATTTTGCGGGTTATTGGCCGAGAGGGGTGGGAATGGGTACCCGGAGAAGCTCATGTCCCCCATAGGGCTCTATTACCCGAGGCTGCTTTCTGGCTCGACTTCATCCGATTCAATTTAATACCGAGTACCAATCGATCAGAGGCAAACAAGGAACGGGCCACCCTCATCTACGCTATTATGTCCAAGAAAGCTGTGGACTTTGCCCGGGTAATACACAAGTCTTTGACGGACCACTTTAGGAAGTTGAAGAATGAGTTAGGGCCGTTGATTAACAAAGAATTGGCTAAGCAAAAGGGAGAAGGTCCCACTCGGAAGATTCCCATCATTCTCCCGTCACTGATCACAGCTTTATGCAAGGCGGCTAAGGTTCCCACATTTCCTATGGAGCGTACTGAGCTTCCTGGTTCTTATCTCACCGTGGTAGATGACGACTCCCAGGCTCCTCCACCACCAGCTACTTCCAAGAGGCCTCGCCCGTCTTCATCCCGGTCTACTAGCTCCCCACAGTTTCCACCTATGGATGCCGCCGCCATTAGACAATTAAAGGATGAATTGAGGGATGAGTTGCGAGATGAGATGAGGGTGGTCATGTCCGACACTTGTGCTTATTTCCGTCAGCTTTTTGTAGAGCATGATGCGTTTGTCGGTTGGGGGCCGTTTGATTATTCTGCTCCTCCACCTTACCCGCACCCCCCGCCTCAGCAACCCGCAGATATGCACGAGTCAGGTGCTCTCGTTCCTGAAGGAGGTGATGATGAGGCTCATAATGATGAGGGTAGCCCGTTGATTGATTTGGATGATCTCGGCGGAGAGGATAAGGATTACATTGACCGTTTTGGCACCACCGATTAGGCTTATCTTGTTTTATTTCCATGCATGTTTCTTTTTGTTTTTGGATATCTTTTGTTGGGTTGTTGGATATTTTATGTTTTATGTTTGGATGCTTGATGTTTTCTTTCCATACATGTTTCTCATTTTTGTTTGTCTCGTTTTGTTTTATTCTATTCTATCCAATGTTTGATGCTCTGTATGGCTAGCATTTGTTTACCTATGTAGTGATCGACACAGTGATTGCCATCCTTGGACTTGTTTGCCTTCAGTGGACTCGGGTTTGCTTTTCAGCTTCCCTATGGTGACGTGTACCTTGCCCTTCTCTTTTTCAAACATTGGGGACAATGTTCATAATAAGTGTGGGGGGGGTATACTAGATCCATTATAGTCATGTTGATTCATGTTTTACATATTTCGGTCCAAGTTTGGGGGGTGCTGTACCTCTACATGAGAAATGTGTGCAATTTTAATTTTTTTTTTTTTTTTTTTGGATAGAATTTCAACCCTTCACTTGAGGCATTGAGTATGGTTAATTTGAATACATGGTATGTTTTCTCTATCAATTTGGTTTTTAATGGCTATACACATCGTTCTTTGCTTATGGGATCCTAACTAGACTAGATTAACCTTAAGATGATTCACATATGCACCTAAATCGAAGGTAGAGGAGTTGAGTGGGCAATCATTTTGAAACACTTAAAGGCTTGATCCCGGAAATATCAACTTAGAATTTTCACATGTGTTATGAGTTGAGAACGTTAACTTCGTGTGCTTAATAATAATAAAAAGAGGTTGAACATTGGTATGACTGAAAAAGTCAAGCTTAATAGATACTGGGGGCGAAGAGCACCATGCCTAGAATACTGTACTATTTTGCTAATTTGAGCTAAGCTCAAGCCAATGCAAGTGTTAAGTGAATAAGGACCTAGTTTGATTTTGTGGCCTTTGACACTCGAGCGATTAAGCCCTTAGGAGTGTCTCCACATTTGATACCCTAAAGCCATCTGGTTTAGGAGTTATTGGCCTAAAGCTCGTTACACGGGTGTCATAGAAAGCCTAAGAGGATCAAACATTGCACATGGTCTAGCCTCTAATGTTTCGAGTTGAAAGTGCATAAGATAAATCCGAAAGTGGAATGAAGTGATGAATTTTTAAGTGGCTATGAAGTTGTATTCAATTCTCGTACCATGTGAATAATCAAAAGTTGATAAATATGGGTTAATGTTTGAAAAGTGGTAAGAATGCCACTTGACTATAATACTTGAGATTTATTACACTACACCCTTAGGATGATCTTTTCAATGTTAAGGCGTAACATGAGCAAATGTGTGATGTGTATATATTTGTAATTTGAGCTTAAACAGATGAATTCATACCATTGTGTGCTATTAATCATTGTAATTTACATTGAGTGATCGGGGTTGAAAATCTTTCGATTTTGTGGGTATATCGTCTGCAAACCCTCACGAGACTATAACTCGTCCTTTGAGGTAACTAAAAGGTTCAAAGGCTTGTTGCATTCGCTAAATGCAACCGTTTACTCCACGAAAGTGAGTTAGGTAGTTTTCTTTTTGTTTCTCTCTTTGATTGATGATGTTTCCTTATCTTAAAACTCTTATTGCTCGAGGACGATCAATTGATAAGTGTGGGGGTGTTGATAAGAGGCATTTTTACGTGTTTTTAAGCCCCTTTGCGTTTATGTCTTAGGTTCATTTATCGCTTGATTCTTGCCACATGTGCGTTTAATTCGTGCATTAAGTGATTTCAGGTCTTAAATGGATACAATCAAAGAACGGGATGAAAAATGACGTATAAAACAAGTTTAGGCCAAATTGCTATGCACCCCCACGCCTAGGCGCCATCTTGCCCACGCCCGGGCGCCGTATCTACACCACTTTCCACGTTCGAGCGCTATTTCCGTATGTTTAGAGGCCGAATTTGATGAAGTTCCCTTCTACAATGTTGTAGAACTATGTGTTATCTTCAAATGAGGACTTTAATCATTCAAATCGGAGTTTCGTGGAGAAAGTTATGAATGAAATACGATTGCTGCGCAGGATACATTGCATTTAATTTCAGCATTCTGAATCCCGCGCCCAAGCGCTGTAATGCCACGCCTAGGCGTGTCCACACCCGAATTGAGATTCTTTTCAGCCAAAAGATCATCATTTGATGGGGGAATGGAACATTAAAAGCCAAGAGGCCATCACATGTATGAGAGGGATGTCATAAGTATGTTTCTTAATAGATCTACTTTAGGGAATTTTATACTACTCACTTTAAGAGTAGTGGAGGACACACTAGTGGGAGACACACACTAGGAGCTGATTTGTGGTGGTCTTCTTAAGGCATTTTTGAGCACAATTGACGAAGACATCTGGGATGAGGGGAGAGAGAAAGGCATTTTGGCCATCACTTTTCACTCATCATCATTGATCACCATTCTTGATCACTTTTGGAGGGGAACAAAGAGAGAGGAGTTAAGGATTGAAGTTGAAGAGCAAAGATCCATCATCAATCAATTGAGGGAGTTTTAATTATTTGCATTTACATGTTTATTTCCATGAGTAAGTATATGTTTGTATTAGATTTTCTTAAGGCTTTGATGAGAGGCTAATATTGTAGAACTAAGGCCATGTGAAGGCCAAATTTATGAATCAATATATGTGAAGTTGCTCTTTGTATTAATTCTCCTATTGCTTTGTGTGTTAATTCTATGCTTTTATTCCAATCATGTGTTTGATCACCATATGCTTGCTATCTTGCCTAATCTAGTTGTTCGAGAGAAAATAGATTAGGGTGCAAGAGAATTAACACATCATCCGAAACAAATGAGGGATTGCCCTAGAAATAGGTAAAGATTCCCGGGTGTTGTTAGCCGGATTCGTTCGGGGAAGCTCTAGAACGTTAATGCGTGATTTTTGATTAGATTTTCGGATAGACATATTTAGAGAACCGTCAATTAATCATAGGATTATTATGTGCCGAGACATCGGGTAATAGTTAATTTAGGAGTTTCCACCAAAGCAATAGGAGTCTAATAATTCGAAGAGTAGCTCATATATATTGACGAGTAGATTCGGTTGTAGCATGTGCCTTAGTCATTGTATCATACGTGAGATTAAATCTATAGTACGTTTCTTTTTGGTTCGTTAATTGCTTACTCATTTTATTGCAATCTACTTTTGTTCATTTTCATTAATCATAAACTAAAATTCAAGTTTCCGTGGTTCGACAACCCGGACTTTTTGTCCACTTATTACTACATACGTCTAGTGCACTTGCTATCATAGCACGTTAGCTTTTAGCGTGTCATTGCCCAACAAGCGTCACAAATTAATCTTGATGATAATAGTGATGATGAGATCTTTGTGCCCATTCCTAAGGTTACTCGTGAGGTTACAAATGATGATAAAGTCAGAATCACTGAAGATCATGAAGAGAATGATCATCAAGAGCAAATTGGAACTGTGAATGATGAAGCGACTGCGCAAGAGACAAACATGGATCAAGCGATTGATAACCAAGAGTCTCTCAACCCTTTCCAACCAGACCGTAAATGGCTTAGAGACCATCCACCAAAGCTAGTAATTGGTGATATGGAAGCACCTATTAGAACTAGGTCAGCTACAATTAATGAGGCCATGTTCGCAAGTTTTCTATCTCAAATGGAACCAAGGAAAGTGGATGAAGCGCTCAGTGATTCAAGTTGGGTAGAAGCGATGCAAGAAGAGCTTAACCAATTTGAGAGAAATAAGGTTTGGACGCTAGTACCAAGGCCAACTCATCAAGGAGTTATTGGGACTAGATGGGTTTTTAGGAACAAAATGGACGAAGATGGCGTTGTTATAAGAAACAAAGCTAGATTAGTTGCTCAGGGTTATTGTCAAGAGGAGGGTATTGATTTTGATGAGACATATGCCCCAGTAGCCCGTCTTGAAGCAATTAGGATGTTCCTAGCGTTTGCCGCATTCAACAAATTCACAGTATATCAAATGGACGTAAAGAGTGCATTCTTGAATGGTAAACTCCAAGAAGAAGTCTATGTGGAGCAACCTCCAAGATTCATCAACAACCATGGCAAAAGTATGGTTTACAAATTGGATAAGACACTCTACGGCCTTAAACAAGCACCAAGAGCATGGTATGACACTCTCTCTATCTTCCTTATAGGTAAAGACTTTTCAAAAGGCAGCGTTGACAGAACGTTATTTAAAACTACCCATAATGAAGATATTCTCTTAGTCCAAATTTATGTTGATGATATTATTTGGTTCTACAAATAAGCGATTGTGTGAGAAATTTTCGAAAATGATGCAAGATCAATTTGAAATGAGCATGATGGGTGAATTAACTTTCTTCTTAGGATTACAAGTTAAACAACTCCCTAATGGAATATTTATAAACCAAGTTAAATATACAAAAGATATGATTAAGAAATTTGGTATGGAAAATGCATCATCTTCAAAAATTCCAATGAGCCAAATGCTTAAGTTAGATAAAGATAAAAGTGGGAAGAAAATTGATATCACTAACTATAGAGGTATCGTTGGATCACTTCTTTATCTTACCGCTAGTAGACCGGATATTATGTTTTCGGTATGCATGTGTGCACGCTTTCAAGCTGATCCTAGAGAATCACACTTAAATGCTGCCAAGAGAATCCTTAAATACCTAAAAGGCACACAAAGTTTGGGGTATCCACGGGACTCTCCTTTTGAACTAATTGGTTATTCACACGCAAATTTTGCAGGATGCAAAATAGATAGAAAAAGTACGAGTGGTACATGTCAATTTCTAGGTGATAGACTAGTTTCGTGGCATAGTAAGAAACAACAGTCCATAGCTACCTCTACCGCTGAAGCAGAGTATGTAGCCGCTGGGAGCTATTGTGCACAAATCCTTTGGATGAGGCAACAACTTCGAGATTATGGAACAATCTTAGGTCCTACCCCAATCCATTGTAATAACCAAAGCGTTTTAGCTATGACCCAAAATCATGTCCTTCATTCTAGAACCAGACATATTGACATTAGATACCATTTCTTGCGTGACCATGTTCAAAGGAAAGATATCTCCATGCACTTCATTGGAACTGACAAACAATTAGCAGATATCTTCACCAAAGCGCTCAATGAACAACGCTTTCTTACTTTGAGAAGTGAATTAGGTATGATTGATCTAAACGCTTAAATCATAAAAGCATCATATCTTAATAGACATACCATTTAGGGGGAATCCACCTTATGTTTATGTCTAAAGCATTTGACAAAAATTTGAAATAAGTCATCAATTTTAGGGGGAACTTTAAAATTGTACTTATAATAATTTATAAGCGTCTGTGATAAAAAATGACTTTAAAAATAAATGCACTGATCACTAGCGCTTATCTTTATCTCAAACTTTACAAAATTAAATTTTGTTCTCCAAAAATCTTAAGCGTTAAAGAGATTCCCATGTTAACGCTAAGAAAATTATTTTAAAAATCATGCATAGTTTTCATCGCTAAAGGTAACGTGTGGATAAGTCCAAAAGACTAGATTTGATAACTACCCACACGTGCCTATCAAATCAAACTGACGGTTATAATTCTTATCTAAACATAGGCGGTTCAGTGACTGCACAAGTCTGAGTAAGTGTCAGTGTACTATCAGGCGCGTGTATTTCACGCTAAAAATTTCAAAAATTTTCAAATGTCTTTCAATTAAGAGGGTAACTACGGATTCCACAAAACACTTTATTTTAATAGTTAACCTATCTTACCGCACCTTTTGCATCCATATTTTCCTTAAAACATATCAGATTTGAATCCGTTCAAAATTCAAACTCTTTGACTGTCCTCGTGTCAAAATCGTAGCCATTGAGAAGTTACTTTTTGCCTTTATTTAAACCCTTCAAGGTTTTTACAGTCAGACTTTATTACTTTCCCAAATTCTCTCTACTGTAAAACTCTTCATCTCTCTCAAGGCAAATACTTCTCTCTCTCAAAAAGTTTTCAAACCTTCAGCAATGGCACCCAAGTCACCCAAAGCTTCCAAAGCCTCCAAATCTTCAAAATCATCCAAATCTTCGAAAACTTCCAAGTCTGCTGCCGGAAAATCTTCCCGAGCAGAAAAACAAGTTACTTTGAATGCCGGATTTCTAATCAATTGGGATTTCTTGTTCGACAACCAGAGCTTCCCTCTCCGGACGATTTTTCCACTCGTCCAAGAGTCTGGTTTGAGAGACATGATTACTACATTTTTCAACTATTTTGAAGAAGAGTGTCTACACTTTTTCAACAACGCCCCGATTTCTGAAGACGGAAATTCCATATGCTGCGTCTTCTCTTTTGCTCAAGAGACTTTTGTTCTCACCCCTTCCTTGATTTCTTCATTGTTGGTTCTACCCAATGATGGCATTGAGGTGGAACACGTCACTCTCAGAGATGCTACAAAAGTCTGGGAATTGGTCAAGAAAGAAGATGTTGATACTGCGTATTAGCCAAACTTCAAGAAGAACGATATGAAGGGCGAATACGTTATTCTCGAGGATATATGCTCAAAGATGATCGAATGCAGAAAAGGGTCATTCGATAAAGTCACGAATATCCAATATAAAATGATGGTGGCCATTCTGACCAAATTAAAGGTAAATTGGTCTCTCTACATTTTTAATCGCTTCAAGGCAGCGATGGCCAAGTCGGTGAATCCCAAGCCTTATGGGATTATGTTAAGTCGTATTCTTAGCGCTTGCGGTTATGCAAAATCTTTTGGCAAAAAGATTCCAACGACAAAATTCTATGGAAAGAAAATGATCGGTGAGCTACAAAAGCCAAGGAAGATAGGTGCTGCAGCTATTCAAAAAGAAGAGCGTGAGTGACTTCGTGCTTTAGGAGTTGTTCGTAGTGATGATGAAGATCAAGCTTCTTCCTCTTCATCATCATCCTCTTCGTCCGAAGAAGAAGTGGTGGTCAAGCGACCTAAGAGAAAGATAGTTCTCAAAGTCGCTGAGCCATCCAAGCCAGCAAAGAAACAAAAGCTTGAACCCATGAAGAAGAAGCCCAAGCCCAAAAAGAAGCAAAAAATTCCTTCTCCTTTTCCCTATCCTAAATCTCCATCGCCTCCTCCAGCATTTATCTTTTCCGTTCCCGAGGAAGAGGAAGTAGTAGAAGAAGAAGTATCGCTTGCACGAAAACGTACTCCTCTTTCTACTCCCGCAGCATCCTCTAGCGCTTCAGCGAAACCAGCGCTTAGAGAGTCAGCGAGCGTTCCTCCTTCTGACGCTGCTCCCGAAATCAGCTCAGATCCTCAAGCCGCTACTCAATTTAAGAGGCTTTCTAGTGTCCAGGGTAAGTATTTGCTAAGAAAATTAGTCTATCCTTTCCTCGTTAGTTTCTAAGTCTCTAACGCTAGGATAAAAACTCTTTCAACACAATGTGAAGCAGATATTCAATATGTTCTCAACACTCTTGAAGAATTAGATATTCCCATTCGTGCTGATCCAATAACTTCTTTTCTCGATTTAGAACCAGAAGAAGAAGTCCCGAAGCCTGAGGAACCTGTCCCTAATATAAAAACAGATCAAGCGACTCAGTCAGTCGATGATATTCCTCAGGGTAAGCAATTTAGTCTTTTCTTTTCTAAATTTCTACTTAGTGGAAATTTTGCTTGCTTTTCTCAATCGCTTACATGTATCAGCTCAAGATGCATCTCAAGATGCACCTCAAAATGCACCAATCGCTGATGCCCCTCCACTCTCCAAAAATCCAGTTGAAGTAGATGTGGATATGGAAACTGTTGTGGATATCGCTAAGGAAACATCTCAAGCCCTTCCTGACGCTGAAACATCATCAGTGAGTGAAGCGACTTTAAACACTGAGCGGTCGATAGAAGCGGCCCCCATCCCAACAGAAGCAATTGCCATTGTTCCCACGCCAATAGGACCTCCTCCTCGTTTCATCGATTTCTTCCCGCGCAGATATACTCCAGGTGTTGAATTCTATTATGCCGCCAGAGAACGAGACACTCAAACGCTTGCCGAGTTGGAAATACAATTCCAAACAACTCTCCATCGGCGCGATATGTCCAACTCTCACAAGTTTGAAATTTTTTAGCGTCTTGCCGATCTAGGACTCTATAGCTTGGAGCGACTCCAATCTCGTATTGAATATATTCATCGACCAGTGTTCAATAGAGCAGATTTTGACCGAGCACGATTTAACTTCACCGGTCGCTCAGACGAATCCTTTTATCCTCTTCGAGCTAGCAAGGTTGTTTTCAAGAACCCCCACATGGGTGACTGGAACAAAAATCCAGAAGAGGAAGATCTCAACAAGATAGGCTATTCGGCTCTCCCCTCCGTTGTCAAGTCTCCCCAGAACGCTCTCTCTCCTAATCCACTTAAGTTATGGAAAGGTAAAGGACTGCTTGTTGCGGAGTGCCCAAATCCGGTCAACTCGTGGATAGAAGATGAGGCTCGTGAATATCTAGCCAGATTATGGGCTGACAACTATGATGAAGAGACGGAACGTTTTGAGAAGTTCTTTTCCGCTAATAAAGAGCAAAAGAAAGTGGACAAACTTGGAAAACATTGGATGATGAATACAGCCAGGTGGGCTGAAGAATTTGTTCTTCACTTTTACACCATTGAAGAACTGATCAGATATCCTTTTTTGTTCAAATTCGGGATAGAGTACAGACGCCGAGGTTATGCAACCTTTTTGCTTCAACAGCGTCAGATTATTACAGGGAATGTTAGCGCTTTGCCACAATATAGACAACCAATCGAAAGCTATATTCGCCAGTAACTTGCTTTATACAGCCAAGGTGGACGCTGCGTTTTGCATCCTCATGCAGGGTTTGTTCAACGAGTCTTTCTTGACCTAAATGAAGACGCTTCATCAAGTAAACGACCACTTCTTCCAGGCCAGAGTCAGATTCGTGTGGATGTTTCGAATGAACACGCTGAGTTCGCTGAGTTCCACAGAGAAATGAGAGCAGTGTTTGAAAATGCCCAAGCGCTGGACATCAGTTTCAATCACTATTCCGGGTGTTACAATTTCAGAGGATATACTCTTCACCCTGTGCTCTTTAGTGAATCAAATATTCAAGTGGACAAGATGATCTCGCTGATTAGGCCAGTGGAGCAAGAAGCAGCTCAAGCGCTCATACCTTTGATTTTGGACTTCTTCAACTGTTATACTTCAAAGATTGCTTTACCGGAAGGTGTGCAACTTGCACTAAGTACCGAAGAGCGCGAAGACGCTATATTCTTTATCCCACAATCTAGACTGATCAGTCCAAGGCATGTGATGGAAGCCCTTGGCCCCCTCTGTATCATTGGTATTAGAGAACCTTCTCCCCCAATCCAAATTATAGAAGAAGACATTGCTCCTACTGCGGAAGTCGCTCAACATCCTGTGGCTTCTTTGCCAAATTCTTCTAGTGCCCCGGTAGTCGAGCCTCCAGCGATTGTAGATCCTATCATGGATCAAGCGATTGAAGAAGTGCACGCTGAAATTGCTCAAGAGCCTGAAGAACCTTTTATCAGAGATAAATCCAAAGGTAAGGCTACAGTTTCAAGTTCTTACCGACTTCTCCTGTCCCCAGAGCGTCCTTCTTCTGATTCAGATTTCGAAAGCCATTCAGAAGCCAGAGACTTCAGACAGGCAGTCCGGAACTCGCATACCGACATTGAGGGTTCCTGCTCCAAGATCTTTGAGGCTGCTGATAGACATATCCGCATAGTGTCGGATACGCGGAGTCGTGATATTGGAAACGCTGCAAATAAAAGCACTATTGCTATCATGAAGAGCATATCACCTCTTATCGCTGAGCTCTCATCTGAATTCAACCGTCACTTAGCTCAGAGCGCTTTGGCCGATACTGAAAGACACGCTTCATCCGATGCCGCCGCTCAGAGTATCGTCCAACAAGTTGCTCTTCTCGTCGAAGAAGTTAGACTCTTGCGCCGAGATGTCGCTGAACTCAAGACCTCCCTTGATAATGTTAAGAAGGGGGAAGATAAAGAAAAGTCCAAAGCGATTTCCAAGACAGATAATAAACATTGGCGTTCAATGTTCGAAGAATTAGTAAGCATTAAGAAAATGCTATCCAAGAAAAGAAAGCCAAGGTATTATCTCGGAAAGTACGCGCTTCCAGAGTTAGACCCCGAGTTCTTAGAAAGTATGGGATTTTTTGCATATGCCGGACCGCTACAACGACCTATCAATTGGAGACCGTCAAATGATAGACAAAGAGATATTTATCATGATTTAATTCGTGAACTTGGTATTCCACCAAGGGAATGGACAGAAAGGTTGTTAGAGCTAAATGAAAGCGCCAGACTTCGTAGGCATGATTATGATGAAATTCAACATACAACGATGATTGACATTGATCGACTATTGAAGGATTAGCGTTAGAAGTTCTACAAGGCGAAGAAAGAGCGAAGCGACAGAAAAAGTGACTGGATTCCTTTCATGATATTGTTTCAGTGTAAAACATGTATGCTTTAATTCTTTCAATGAATGAATGTTTTAACGCTGAAACATGTTGTTGAAGCTAATCTAACTTTAGCTAACTTTACTAACTTTTCAAACGCTAACTTATATTCCTTTGGGCCTTTTCTTTTTAAAGTAACTCTTAAAAATATAAAAAAATTATAAGAGTTAAAAGTTTAGACATCATCAGAAAGGGGGAAATTGTTAGGAAATTTCATGTTAGATGTTTTGATGATGACAAGATAATATTTAATGTTAGACCCCAAAAATAAAAGGTAAGTTTCCGTTTTTCATAGATTGATGTATAAGCAGTTGAAAGTTGTAATTTATTTTTTAGGCATGTATGTTTTATCTTTATAGAATTTAGACTAAGTCTTAGTGACTGAATCGCTAGTAGAATTCTAGGTGAGTCTATTAGAGAAGAAGTTGAAGACCAGCGTCTGAAGTCAACCAGAGATAAAGATTTTCTTCTTAGCGTCTGTCAAACACTAAAAGACCTCATTTCAAGATTTATGGATCAAGCGCTCAAAATCTCTCAAGCGACTTGTGTTAGATTCACCTGAAATAAATTCTCAAGTCATGAAGGACTTAAATGCAATCATTCAACGGACATTTATTTCCAACGGGAAATAAATTCAAATTGCATTAAATGCTTGATAAGAGCATTAAATGTGATAAGCTAATGTGACTTGTGGACAAACCACCTTTTGACCAGACTGTCAGAAATTTCAGAGTTTCAGCTGCTCCCGTCCAATTGGCTTCAGCGAATTTTTAGGAATGTCAAACTTTAGGCAAACTCACGTGCTCCGTGAAAGGCACGCTCCTACATGTGTCCAACGGACAGATCCCAAGAAATTGCCTATAAATACCTTACCCCAGCAAACCCTAAAAATACACAAGATACGTACGAAAAAGAGAAAAGAAATTATTGCCAAAAATCTTACGTACATTTTCTGGGAAAAAGCTTAGAAACTCCATAGCCAAATCATTCAAGCTTTTTATCTACATTCCAGACAGTCACAAATATCTCAAACATCTTCCAAAGAAGAAACCCAAATTCCAACTGAGATATTCCAAGTTGTTTGATCTTTTCAAAAACAAACAAAACCCTAGTGACAAACCTCAACCTGTCATCTGAGTGAGAAAAGTTGTTGAACCCTTTCAAGCGGTATTTCTGAGTGAGAGAAGCTTGAAGAAGACGATCTTCATTGGTGCCGAAGTCTGTGTGATCAAGGAGCCCAAGATCATTTTTACCCTTTACTATCTTGTAGAAGATTCTGTGTGATTCTTTGAAAATCAATCTAGTAAATTCCTCCGAGTGAAAAGGAGAAGAAGGACGTAGCTGGGATTACACCACCCAGTGAACCTTACATATTTTGTGTCATTTATCTTTATTGTCTTATTATTATTATTATTACATCATTTATCTTTGAAAGAGACAAGTTAAAGTGCAAAGCGATTAAATTAACTAAAAGAACGCTAAAACTCATTTCCGCTATGCTAATCCTGATTAAGCGATCTAAGCATTGCGCTACTTTGGTAAATTGCTAAAATCACTAAGTCTAAGTTAACTTTCCTGAAGCGTCTGACCCAAGCGCTCAGTTATTCAAGCGTTCAAACCTTTAAAATAATACGAAATTTTTGAAGTCGAAAAAGACTTCAGGGTCTATTCAAACCCCCCCCCCCCCCCTTCTAGACCCTTTCGTATGCCACTTGGGACCACCATAAACGAGCACAAGAAAACTCTTATACAAAAAACCACACTGTAATTCAAAAGAAATGAAACTCTCATTCAAGAGAGAAAGCAAACTCTCATTCAAGAGAAAAACAAAATACTAAACAAAATATCTAAAAAGCTATATAAATCTAATGTATTACCTGTCTTCATCTCATCTAATTCATCCCCTTCTCGTTAGATCCATATCTGTCATGTGAAATCCATCTCCGTCTCATCAGATTTGAAGTTGAGATGCACAGCTTGAAGGAGGGTGCTCTGACCCAGCTCATCTATCATGGTGGTGGTGATGGAGGCGACTGTTTCACTAAGCCATCGTCGACGGAAAAGAAGAGAAAAGAAAGTTGGTTAGGGTTTTGAGAGAGAGAGAGTACCTAATCTAGTTAAGATTAGTTAATTATTCTACTAATTAATTAATTTGTCCACCAAGTCAATTAATAAAAAAATCATTAAATAATAAATATATTAAGTGATTCAAATCTAATCACTGATTAATTTCTTTTACTAAGAAATGAATTTTGTCTGAGAGGATATGATCAATTTAGTTTCAGCTACTACCAGTAGGCTCACCACTTCCTTAAGAATCCAACAATTCAATTATCATAACTAATCAAAACTCTAAGCAATTAAACAAGTTGGAATTAATTTAACTAATTCAAAGACACCATAAATCTGATTCCCGTTTATTAAACAAGTTGGAATTAATTTAAGAGAAAATAGCAGATACCCCCAAACTATTAGGTGATGTGCACTTTGCCCTCCAAACTATTAAAAGTTGCACTCAACACCCTAAACTATCATATATGTGCACTTTACCCCCTCGATCAGCTTCGGGCAGCACACAGGGGGCAAAGTGCTACAAACGGCATAGGTTGCATAGCGCACGTCACCTCATAGGTGAGGGGGCCAAGCGCACATCACCAGATTTTTTTTTTTTTTTTTAAAATTTTTACTAATTTTTCTATTTTTAAAATTTTATACTTTTTTTCATTTTTTTTATTTATTTTCATGTTTTCGGATTTTTGAATTGTCTTTTGTGTTTTTAGTAAATTATAAATATTTGAATTTATACTTCTTTTCATTGTTTTCTTATTTATTTTCATGTTTTATTTTTCTTATTCTCATATTTGAAAATTATTTATTTCAAACCTAGAAATAATATTTCAAAAAAAATCCAAATAAATCCCAATATGCATGATTTAAATTGAACGATGAATGGGTAAAAAAATTTCCGAAGCTGACCGAGGGGGGTTAAGTTAATATTAAAAATATTTGAATTTAAAAAAAATAGCAGATACCCCCCCCCCCAACCTATGAGGTGATGTGCGCTTTGCCCCCTCACCTATGAGGTTTGTAGCACTTTGCCCCCTGTGTGCTGCCCGAAACTGACCGAGGGGGCAAAGTGCACATATATGATAGTTTAGGGTGTTTAAGTGCAACTTTTAATAGTTTGGGGAGCAAAGTGCATATCACCTAATAGTTTGGGGGGTATCTGCTATTTTCTCTTAATTTAACTAATTCGAAGACACTATAAATTTGATTCATGTTTAGTAACGTTCCATGAAAATCTGAATATAAATGAAGTTGCAAATAATTTTGGTTATGATCTTTGTATAAGTACGTTAACTCCATTAGTTATCCCATTTAGGACTGGGGGTATGAATGGCGTCAGTCTAAATACTAATAGCTCTACAAAATTGTTTTTACTAAAGTAACAATTACTTTGTCTTTTGCGAGATCGACCATACAGTAATGACACAAATTAAAAACTAGAGCACTAATTTGACGTAAAGGTCAAAACAAGAGGACTAGAGTTAATTTTAACCCAATCTCGGGCCTAAACAGTTTGATTGAATTAATTAATTTATAAAACATAGATCATAAGGTATATATTAACTAAAAATCTTCTTTATTATTATTATTATTATTATTATTATTATTATTATTATCTTGATTATTATTATTATTATTTTGGGAAAAGTAATTATTTTATTAAGAAACCCAACAAACACAATGCTTCATACAAAGGCTTCAAGGGAGACACTATTATGTCTAACCTTGAAGTCACCACTCGTACAAACACTATTGCTCGTTTCCTAGTATAATGGACATTGAATTTCTATCTCTCGCTCCCTTAGACTTGCTACTCCACTCCATTAACTTCAAGCTCAACTCGCCCTTTAGTTGTGTAAATCTTATCTCACTTGGAGTCTCCTTCTGTTCAAATATCCTTTCGTTTGGTTCACCCCAAATTCGGTTAATGACCCCTTCAACTCCAGCAATATTGACCCTCTGTCGATACTTCCACCTTCGAAATGCATAGTTAAGCCAACGAGTCCAGCTTTGAAATTGAAAAAACCATGAATCTACCTTAAGCCACTGCATGGTTAAGCTCAATAAGCTCTTACTCCAATCACACTAAAAAAACAGATGCATCATAATTTCATTCTCTATCCCACACAAAACACAAGTTTTATCAATTCCTTGCACAAAGCAACTCAACTTATCTTTGGTCATTAGTTTTCCATGTAGTACCATCCAAACAGTAAAGGCATGTCGGGGTATAGTACAGGGGTTCCAAGCCAATCTTGCAAAAGAAAAGACACCTGCTCCCCCCTTATCCAGTTATAACAGTGTTGTATAGAGTACTTACCTGATTCTGTATTGAACCCTCTGTTTTGCTGAAAACCAGCTTCAATTTTCCTTTTCACATGATTAATCTTCTTCCAAGCCCAACTACTATCTAAGGGTGGTTGATAAACCCAGAATTCTTGCCCTTTTAAATAGAGAAAATAGCAGATACCCCCCCCCCCAAACTATGAGGTGATGTGCGCTTTGCCCCCCCAATTTATTAAAAGTTGCACTCAACACCCTAAACTATCATATATGTGCACTTTGCCCCCTCGGTCAGCTTCGGGCAACACACAGGGGGCAAAGTGCTACAAACCGCATTGAAATATTGGCAAAGCGCACATCACCTCATAGGTTTGGGGCTTGGGGAAAATTTAACCCCCCTCAGTCGGCTTGGGGAAAAATTTTACCCATTCATTGTTCAATTTAAATCATGCATGTTGGGATTTATTTGGATTTTTCTTGAAATATTATTTTTAGGTTTGAAATAAATATTATTTTTCTTTAAATCATGTGCTTTGCCCCCTCACCTATGCGGTTTGTAGCACTTTGCCCCCTGTGTGCTGCCCGAAGCTGACCGAGGGGGCAAAGTGCATATATATGATAGTTTAGGGTGTTGACTGCAACTTTTAATAGTTTGGGGCTCAAAGTGCACATCACCTAATAGTTTGGGGGGTATCTGCTATTTTCTCTTTTTAATATATGCTCCCAAGCCACTTAACCCAAAGAGTGACCTTTTTACTAGCAACTGCCCACACCTGCCTTCCAATTGCAGTTGTATTCCGATCTCTACAACACTGCATATTTAAACCACCATACTTATTCTTCCTACATATCCGATCCCAACTAACAGGAATTATTCTCCTCTTATTATCAGTTCTACCCCAAGGAAAATCCCTGCACTTTTGTTCTATCTATTTCATGATGGATTGAGGAAGAATAAATACCTGAGCCCAGTAAATGTGAAGTGACAGTAACACTGTGTTTATCAATTACACCCTCCCTGCATATGACAAATTCCTCGTTGCCCACCCTGTTAGTTTCCTAGTAATTCCTTCCACTAGCACAAAACAATCCACCTTAGTCCATTTAGTTGGTGATAAAGGTATACCAAGATATTTCATGGGAAACTCCCCTGCAACAAAATGAGTGGTCTCCATTAACTCATTCTTTTTTTCTTGAGACACCGCCCTTATGAACATACTAGATTTACCCTGATTTGCATTTAATCTAAATGTATCAGAGAATATTTGAAATGCATCCCATAACGCACTGACTGACTGTGTATTAGCTTTGCAGAAGATCATAAGATCATTTGCAAAGTAGATATTTGTAAGTCGCATACCTTTATAGCCAGGGTGGTACCTGAACTTGGGTTGTTTTCTAGCTAATTGAAGGGATCTGGTTAGGTATTCCATAATTAACACAAACAGCAAAGGAGACATGGGATACCCTTGCCTCAACCCTTTCTGCTCTCTGAAGAATCCATGCATCTCACCATTAATGACAACAGAATAAGACGTGCTAGTAACACACTCCCAAATCCAGTTACTAAACCTTTGTGGAAACCTTAGCCCATCAAGACATTCCTTCAAAAACATCCACTCCACACTATCATAAGCCTTCTTGATATCAATCTTCATTAGACACCTTGGTGATATATTTTTTCTATCATAAAGCCTAATGAGTTCTTGACTTATCAAGATATTATCCACTATAGATCTTCGTTTAGTAAAAGCTCCTTGATTTTCATTCAGAAGATAAGGTAATACTTGAGCCAACCTCTGTGTGATCATTTTGGATATGCATTTATATATACTGTTACAACAAGCTATAGGTCTGAAATCATTAGCTTGAGTAGGATTCTCTATCTTAGGAATTAAGCTCAACGGAGTACAGTTCACCTGTTTTAAGAGTCTCCCATAGTTGAAGAAATCCCCCTATTATTTCCTGCCCCACTATACTCCATGCTTTTTTGAAAAACCCACTACCAAATCCATCAGGCCCTGGACTGTTGGTGCTGCATATGCTAAACATGGCCTTTTTAACCTCCTCCCCTGCAAAAGGCTGAATTAACTTCAATTGCATTTCTAAGGTCAAGGTTAGTCCCTGTTTAAAAACCTTCTGATCAGTCCTCCTTACTTCATTCTGAGTTCCCAGCAGCCCTTTATAGAAATTAACAAAGTGCTCTGTAACCTTCCCATACTCTGTAATCTCCCTCACCCCATCAAAAATCTTACACACTCTCTACCTATACTGTTTCTGTTGGATGATTCTGTGAAAATAGGCAGTATTCAAGTCGCCCATTGTTAGCCATGCTTGTTTAGATTTTTGTTGTAAGTAGCTTTCTCTAGTTCTAGCTAACTAACTGTACTTTTTCTCACTCTCCTTCACTTGAGCCTGCAGTCTTAAGTCCAAGGTACTTGCATTTAACCTCTCCTGCAGTGTTACCATTTGACAATGAGCCTCTTCTGCTGTTCTTTCTATGTTAGAGAATTGCTCTTGATTAAGTCTTTTCAAGTCAGGCTTCAACCTCCTTAATTTCTGCACTATAGTGTACATTTTATTTCCATTTACCTCTACTTTCCACCTTTGATCCACCAATGGAAATAAACTAGAGGACTCACTCCACATATTATAAAATTTGAATGGTTTCCTTGTGATTCTAGGCTGTTGTTGCATTCTAACCACTATATGACAGTGATCAAATACCCCATCTGGAAAAAAGTTAGCTTCTGCATCTGGAAACTTCATACACCACTCATGGTTGATAAATGCTCTATCAATTCTAGAAAAAATCCTTTGACCCACTGCATGTTTATTATTCCAGGTATAGTAACACCCAGACCATCTTATCTCCTCTAACTCACAATCATCAACACAACCCTTTAGTTCCATCAACTCTGTCGCTATAATAGGTTTTCCCCCCACTTTATCCTGCTCTGTATAAACACTATTAAAGTCTCCAATTACCATCCATAGTCCCCTTATTTGTTATGCTAGGCTGTTATAACTCTCCCACAAAGTACTCCTTTCCCCAGTAGTATTATTAGCATATGTAAAGGTGACACAATATTCTGCCTGAGTAACTCTATTTTGTATCTTAGTATGTATTGTTTGTGCAGTTGTATGAATCACATGTACTGTAAAGATATCCCTCTTCCCCATAATCCATATCCTTCCCCTTATACTATCACTATTATTAGTCTCAAAACCCCAGCCTGGACATATGTAATTATAGACTGTAGCCAATTTATCTTGCTTTATTTTATGTTCTAAGATCCTCATAACACCTATATCATATTTATTACAAAAGGATTTTACCTCCTTTTGCTACTGGATAAAGTCATGCCCCCGATGTTCCAAACTGCTAACCCCTGCATTTACAGAATGAGTGTGAGTTGTGACTCTTAAGTTCCCTTCATTCTCTTGCATATTAGCCCTGGATGTAATTGGTATATCCTGTACTTGCTGCACTCCAAACTGTAAATGCTTCCTGCCCTTTCTGTTTACTGTTTGCCACTGTTCCACATCCACCACCCTCGATTCCTGCACGATGTGCCCCTTCCCCTGATTTTCTGCCTCCTGCCCTTTGTCCCCTATACCCTAGCCAACTTGTTTTGGCCTCCATACCATTCTCCGATTTTTCTTTCTGCACTCCTGTTCCATATGTCCATACCCCATCCAATGATTACATTTTGTTGGTCTCCACTCATACGTCACAGTTTGATCAGTAATAATCCCTTTCTCATTTTGGAAACTAATGACTTCATGCATACTGTTCACCTGAACATCTACCAGTATTCGCGCATATTGAATTCTATCTTTTTCCATGGTCATCTTATCCGCCATAATTGGTGTTCCAATAAGGCTTGCAATTTTGCTAAGTGCCTTGCTACTCCAATATTTGAAATCAAGTGCCTCAAGTTGTACCCAGACCGGTACACGTTCCACAGTAGGTTTTCTATAATCTTGGTTCTCACTCCACAGGCTCACAATTAGTGGCTTACTATCAAAGTGATAAATCCCCTCCTCCACCACTTTATCCCTGCCCTCCCTATTTTGAAATTTAACCAAGAATAAGCCATTACATTAGGAGTACTTTTACAATGCCAAATTTTCCCAAGATGCGTCGTATATACCTATTCATCACCAGAAACGGAGGATTGGCTCCCAACACATAACAAACCAGTGCATTGTTCCAGTACTCTACTTCAGATTGAACATCTTCTAGTTCAATTCTCCCAATTTTGTGCTCCTGAAGTACTTCCAGTTCCATATACGTGAGCTTGCATCCAGCATTTCGGAGTTTGGAGACATCAAAATTGTCCTACACAGTACCAGTTTTTCCCACAGCAGGGGATTCCTTATCACCTCCTTCACTCACTTCATCTCGCTGTTCGTCTACATTTCTAGGGTTTTCTGATTAACCCCTAATGCTCTCTTGCAGTACACGCGTGATCTCTGCCTCTGTATGGTTCTGATTCAGCATCCCTTGAGCTCGACAATTTTTCAATCGATCCAGTCCCTTGACCCCTTTGTACCCCCGATTGCAAACCCTTCTCCCTCCTATTATTCGATTGACCCCCATCTCATCCCTCAGACCCCTCTATTCTCTCCACTAATATTTGTTGTGGTGGAGTAGATAGTTGCACCGAGCTCAGAATATTACCAGCCCCCTTCCTCTTCCTTGCCATTGCCACAGTGTACGTTAGCACGCTAACATGCGCCGAGAGAAAAGTGAAAAGAGCCCGTGTTTATTATTATTCTAAATGTAAAAATTGACCATTGCCCACCATAACAGAGAAATCAGATGTGGGTTCAATTGGTAAATGGAGGAAATCAGCCATTCGAGGTTGTATGATATTATGGGAGCTACCGGAATCGACAAGAATAGTAATAGAGTGGCCAACAATTGTCCCCTGTAAATGTAAGGTTTGGGGAGACGGCGTACCCGTGAGGGCATTGTCGGAGATGTGAAATAAAAGAGAGGGGTCTGTTGTAGATGAAGCGGAGTTCGATGGCAATAAATATGAAGACGGCTGGGGTGGAAATGGTGAAGCAAAGGATGGAAATGAGATCTCGGAGGACGAAAAATCTTCGAAATGAGGAAGATCGGATTTGTCGGTCGATAATAATAAGAGAAACGGTTTAGATTTACATCGATGTCCGGGCTGAAATTTTTCATTGCAATTAAAACATAGGCCCTTGGCCCGACATTCTTGCATTTCAGGAGGAGTAAGTCGTTTAATAGGAAAAGGTGGCTTCGGGGAGGGTAAGGCGGACAAAAGAAAAAGTTGTGGAGGGGGTGGTGGTTTTACCAGTAAAGGAGAGGAGATACGGCTATGCGCGAGAGCCTGGGAAATGGAGTGTGGCTGTAATACGGCTAATTCCCGTTGGATATCTGGGAGTAAGCCGGAGATAAAACAATTAAGGATTGCATCCTGAGATAGACCCACGATTCTGTTACAAAGACGTTCAAATTGAACCTGATATTCCGCGATGGAAGAAGATTGTCAAAGTTTGAACAATGCGGCTTGGTGATTCGCATAAGTCGATGGGCCAAAACGAAGCTCCAAGGCCCGAAGAAAGGCATCCCAAGTGGAGAGTTGGTGGTTTGAATACATCCATTTGAACCACCCCAAAGCGTCACCCGACATATAAAAGGCAGCTAACTCCAATCGATTTTCCTGTGGGACGTTGTAAAAACGGAAGTAATGTTCTGCCTGAAATATCTAGTTTAAAGGTCAGAACCATCAAATGGGGAGAGAGAGATTTTTGGGGGTTTCGAAAGTGAAGAGGATTGAAGTGGGTTAGAAGCGTGAAGCGGAGGTGTGGAGTGTAGAAAAGTGATTGGAGAGGGCGGAGGAGGTGGTAAAGGAGAAGTGTGACTGGAAGAAGCCGTGGCGGCGGAAGGCAAGGAAGCGACCTTGGCTTGAAGATTAGTCACCACTGCCGTGAATGATTTATGGCAAGTATCAAAACTGGACTGGAGGTCGGCGATTTTGTCGATAAGGGCAGCAACGGTGTCTTGAATAGCTTGGTTGGGAGGCATAGTGAGGACGAGATGAAAGCACCAATGTTAGGCCTAGACTGAATTAATTCCTTATTCGAGGAACGAATTAGAAAAACTCTAGAAAAAAAAGAGAAGTGAAGAGAAATTTAAAAAAATTCTGCAAATTGCTATCTTCCATTTTCATTCACTCCAGGTTGTTAAGAACGGTACAATAATTTCAGAAAAAAAAAGGACTAAAGCCGTGTCCTATCATAATTGATAATTGCTAGGGTAATATTTTAATTTTGTACTATTTGCTGGTGAAGTCCTTAAGCCAAGTGGGCCTTTTAATAATTCTCTTAGCCTTACTTGTACAGTCCACAACTTCCAATTGCTCTTTTAGCCCAACCGAGTTCTGCAGCCCAATAGAAGGAGATGGCCCAACTGTATTATTATTATTATTTTGCATCGAATACAAAAAATAAAATATAATTTGAGTATCATTAGAATATGTTTGCTTATAAAATTTTAAGCATTATTTTTATGAAATTTGGGTTAGTCATATTAAAGTAAAAAAAAAGGTAATAATAAAAGATAGCGAGCCAGTCCATTAGTTTATGAACAACTATAATCTTGGAAATTATACGAATAAAACGCAGCGGAAAGTAAATTTAATTCCCAACGCCCAAATCATCTCTAATCCTCGTGTTTAATTGTGTATTAAAAATTACCGTTCTCCCGTATATTGATTTCTGAACGTGATCCTTTTCTCTAACGCCGAATTTGCCAACATCTCTAATTCGTCACACCGGAATCAAAAATGAAAAACTCCTCCTTTCTTCCTTGTCAAAGACAGCTAGAGAGAGAGAGAAAGGTGGGAGACTTTTTCTTGAAGAGAAAGTTATGTAAGTTGCCTTGTGTTATTTTTCACCTTGTGATATATTTATATCATTATGAAACAATAACACTAGCATGCAAGAGCCCTATTTGGGCGTCTATTTGGCCACCCCTTAGTGGGCTCGGAAGCCATCGGGCTTTCATCTTGCTTGCTAATTAATTAATCGGATAATTTATTTATCCAATAAATAAATTGATAATCCAATTAATTCAATTCCTAATTAATTTATAATTCAATTTCTCCAAGAAATTAATTAACTCATTAATTTAATTAATTAATTAAATTATCCAATAATTACTTAATTAATTAATTACGGCATCCAATGCCGTGAATTTCTCTCAAGTCTTTTTCCCATATTTTTTCTTTTGCACTTCCTTTAAGCGTGACTCTTTAGGTTCGTCTCAAAAGGCAATTGGGAGGAATCCAAAGGGGTGTGAGTGACACCTAGCCAGTCTCGTGGCTCACACCGTAACCCAATTGAGAACGAATGAATAGGATCATTCCAAACCTTTACGCCGTGAATACCGTACGTGTATAAACCTTTTATTCTTATATCCCAGTCAAGTAAGAGTTATGGTTTAAAGTCAAACTCATAGAACTTGACCATATGCCTAAGCTCATAATAAGTCGAGGTATTTAAATGCTTTGGCCAAAGACTTTCATCCTCACTTATTCATGATCGCATAGGATATTTTACTCATTCACTTATGAGAGAATAAATTCCACACTGCAAATCAGTTAACAATGCTACTTGCCCATCAAGTCGCACTTCGAGGTCGATTCCACCAACAGGTGATTTGAATCTAACTACTCTAATGACAGACTTGATTTCACAAGTACATCTTCAACTCGATTTCTCAAGTCAGAGGTTCACACGTACCTAGCACTACTTATCAGTTTCATCATTGACTGTCAATGAGTGAATACCCATGGGATGAACTGATGCGAGCCGTGTTCGAACATATCAGTCCAATTGACACGTCTATGATATAAGTTCCCACTACAATTTCCATAGTGTACGACTGGCACTTTCTCTGTCGAAACTTACATCATACAAATCTTTATTCACTATTGATGCCCAATCAATATTTCTTAAACTTGCGAACCCTTTTAAATGTCAAGGGTCAAACCATTCTAGTGTCTTTCCTCCTATCCCATAGGAGGTAGAAGGTTCGCCTTGTCATCAAGGACTTTACGTTGTTTATTCACACCTTATAAATGCCTATAAGAAAACAACAATCAACTGTCTTATATTAATAGAAAAACCATAGTTTAGTTACATTGTTTATGCCCTATAAATCTATCATATTTATGGCATTCGAGGGCATATACTCTAACATTCTCCCACTTGCACTCAATGTCATTTGCTGTGGTGTTTAATACCCATCTTTTCTAGTTGTTTTTTCAGCACCGCCTGTGCCAATGGCTTGGTCAATGGATCAGTGACATTGTCGGCTGAGGCTATTTTCTGAACAGCTATTTCACCTCGTGCAATGATCTCTCTTATGATGTGATATCTCCTCTCTATGTGTTTGGATTTATTGTGAGACCTAGGTTCCTTCGCTTGCGCTATAGCTCCGGTGTTGTCACAATAAAGTGGCAATGAGAGCTTTATGTTAGGAACCACTTGAAGTTCCTCAACGAACTTCCTAATCCAAACAGCTTCTTTAGCTGCCTCCGAGGCAGCTATGTATTCAGCCTCTGTGGTGAAGTCTGCGGTTGTGCTTTGCTTGGAACTTTTCCAAGTAACCACTCCACCATTTAGAGTAAATACAAATCCCGAGGTGGATTTTTGGTCATCAACATCAGATTGGAAATCCGAATCAGTGTACCCATCCACCCTCAGGTCACCACTTCCATAGGTGAGAATCATATCCTTAGTTCTTTTCAGATACTTTAGGATATTCTTCACAGCTATCCAATGTTCCTTACCAGGGTTCGCTTGAAATTGACTAACAAAGCTCACAGCATAAGCAAAGTCGGGTCTAGTACAGAGCATCGCGTACATCAAGCTGCCCACCGCAGACGCATAGGGTATAATGCTCATTTATTTTCTATCTTCCTCACTTTGAGGACACATAGATTTCGAAATATGTATCCCATGTCTCATTGGTAGGAACCGTTTCTTAGAATCTTCCATCCTATACCTTTTTAGGACCTTTTCTAAGTAAAAGGCTTGAGAAAGTCCTATCATTCTTTTGGTTCGATCTCTATAGATCCGAATCCCTAGAATATAGGTCGATTCTCCCAAGTCTTTCATGGAGAATGTACTCGAAAGCCACTTCTTAGTTGTGATGAGCATTCCTATGTCATTCCCAGTGAGTAATATGTCATCTACATATGACGCTAGGAATGTCAACTTGCTCCCACTGACCTTCTTGTAAACACAGGGCTCGTCTTCATTTTTTATGAAGTCAAATCCTTTGATAACCTCATCAAAACGTAGATTCCAGCTACGAGACGCTTGTTTGAGTCCATAAATGGATCTCTCAAGTTTACACACCTTATGAATATGCTCCTCGGATTCAAAACCTTTAAGCTGTTCCATATAGATATCCTCTTCTAGGAATCCATTTAGGAAAGCAGTTTTGACATCCATTTGCCATATTGCATAATCTAGGTGTGCTGCTATTGCAAGTAGAATCCTTATTGATTTGATCATAGCCACTGGCGAGAAGGTTTCTTGGCAGTCAATTCCTTCATTTTGACTATACCATTTTGCCACTAGTCTGGCTTTGTAGGTGTCTACTTTGCCATCAACACCAATCTTTCTCTTGAGATCCATTTACACCCGATTGGTTTTACCCCTTCAGGTTGGTCTACAAGTTTCCAGACTTGGTTTGCATGCATCGAATCAATCTCAGTTTGCATAGCTTCACGCCATCTAGCAGCATCCACATCCACCATCGCTTGATCAAAAGTGGAGGGATCATCTCCATGATCCTCCTCTAACACAGAATGGAGATCCAAATCCCTCTGCATTAGATATCCGTACCTCTCAGGTGGTTGAGATACTCTATTCGATCGTCGTGGTTGTGATTCTATTACAAAAGATTCGGTTCTCACTCCCTATGTAGATGTATCCAGTGGGGTTTCATTTTGTTCTTCTAGAACAATCTTTCTACCCGCTCCTCCTTCTTGAATGAACTCATCTTCAAGAAAGTGGGCTTGTAAGGCTACAATGATCCTTTGATCATTGTGCAGGTAAAAGAGGTGTCCCATAGAATCTTCAGGATATCCAATGAAACGTCCCTTTAAGGACCTATCCTCCAACTTGTCCACTTTAGTCTTTTTGACATAAACCGGACATCGCCAAATCTTTATGTGGTTAAGACTTGGTTTCCTATTTCTCCACATTTTATAGGGAGTCAGAGGAACGGACTTGGACGGACATCTATTTAAAATGTGTGCAGCTGTAAGCAGCGCATGACCCCACAGTGAAATGGGTAAATCAGTGTAGCTAAGCATGGAGCGAACCATGCCCAACAAGGTTCGATTCCTTCGCTCTGCTACTCCATTCAACTGTGGAGTCACTGGAGGTGTGAGTTGCAGTACTATACCATTCTCTCTGAGGTATAAGTCAAACTCGTCGCTCATATATTCTCTTCCTCGATCAGATCGAAGAGTTTTTATACGTTGACTTGTTTAATTTTCCACTAAAGCCTTGAATTCCTTGAACTTGTCAATGGATTCAGACTTATGCTTCATCAGGTACATTAGAACATATCGTGAATAGTCATCAGTGAAGATGATAAAGTAAAGGAAACCTTCTCTGGCCATTTCTCCAAATGGACCACAAACGTCAGTATGCACTAAGCCTAAGATTTGTGAGGCCTTTTCAAAATTCCCTGTGAAGGGCGATCAAGCCATCTTGCCTTTGAGACAAGATTCACAAGTAGGATAGGGATCCAATCCCAGTGGGCCAATTAGCCCATCTTTTTCCATTTTTTGAATCTTTTGTTCGCCAGCATGGCCTAGTCGAAGGTGCCATATTAATCTTTGGTTTATTTCAAGCCTACTACGTTTCCGTTGTATTGTATTCACAGCACACTTATTCTTGACATTAAGGTAACACAATGCATTTATCAAAGAAAGCCTACTAATTTATTACCATAATAAATCTTGCATTGTTCATTAATAAAACAAAAGTGTAACCTTATTTAACTAAAACGGAAATTGAACCAATGTTTAACAATATCTAGAAATAGCATATGTCTAGAATAAAAAATAATGAGGCAGATCTTGTTTTAGTAGCCGCGATGCCTTGCCCGCTGCCTACTTTGATCTTCTCCTCATTAGGACTCAGCTCCTTTTTTCTTCCCAGATTCTGATTCACACAATTATACAAAAGGTATTAACTTCTGAATCATAATCGATGAAGAGGGAATATTATAAAGCAATTAGTTTCAAACTATAAAGTTATTCACCTTTTGCTTGTATATTAGGACAGTCTCTTCTCCAGTGGCCCAGCTCTGTGACATCCGGGTTTTTCTTAACTAATGCAATGATTAGTAGTATAACCTATTGAAAATAGCTAGGTTTAATATGTATTACCATTAGTACAAATATGCCAAGAGATTATTTTGAACACGTGGATTGTCCTAATATCAATATATATCCATGTAGGGGCTGAATTTTAACTCCTATTGATATAGGGGTTATGAAATAAAATAGAACATGACAAGGGCTATGAGACAAATAGAAAAATTGTCACCAAGCCCTTATCAGAATAACAGAATTCTTCCCCATTATCTCCTCTTTTAAGCTCCCAAATCATTCAAGAGATTCATGGAAAAGAGTGTGTAAACCACAACATAGAAACCATAATTGTCCAAGCAATTTCCGCAAGAAATCCTGCTCTGGCAAGGTTTGTATTTTCAAGTTTTGAGGGATCAAATGATGCCCATATTGGAATATTTTTAGCTCAAAATCTCCCTGAGAGGACAAGGAAGAACACCATGTGTTCGGAATTTTCGTATCTGCTACATAAAGTTTCAGATTCGCCTAAAATCGTGACCCAGTTTCAGGACCTGAAATCTGGCAGCACCATTAGAAATTTGTTCTCTTGGTGTTTTCTTATCAACCAAATAATTAGGTAAGACACCCTCATCTCTGTTAAAAAAAATTTATTCTTGGTTTACTAGAATTATAGTGGAATTAAATCTTGAATTGATCAATTGGAGGCTCAATTGGGACATGCATGAGGTGAATTGGAAGGTAGGGCTGAGAATTTGGTTGATTGTGTGTATGAAGAAAGGATTTGGATAAATTGTTATAGACCCATCACTATATTTGTATTTGAAACATAG
Organism: Buddleja alternifolia; assembly: GCA_019426215.1. Taxonomy (NCBI): domain Eukaryota; kingdom Viridiplantae; phylum Streptophyta; class Magnoliopsida; order Lamiales; family Scrophulariaceae; genus Buddleja; species Buddleja alternifolia. Next base: position 14,534,144 of record CM033394.1, on the reverse strand, counting down.
ATAAGTGATTGCATGTCGAATCTAACTTGTTTTTGAAAGTCATTTAGGACATGCATTGTTGTTTTGTCATGAAATGAAGTTGAACACCATTTCAGTTTCTGCGTATGGGTTCTAGGTTGTACTTAAAAGGCCAAATGACCGAATTTTGGAGTCAAAATATTTTCCAATTAACTTGGATGTGTTAGCAACATATTGGTAAAATTTCGTAAATTTTGGAGCCTTGTAGAATTTCTATTAAATTATTCCGAAAAAGCCACTTGTTGAGCTTACAATTTCATATTTAAAACTTTAATTATAATTTAAAACGTTTTCTGTAGATATCTATACATGTTTTGTATGTTTCTGTAAAATTTTGAGATTTTTGGAGCTTTGATGAAATTTATAAAAATTGGTAGACAACTGCTGCCAGAGAATTACTCATTTACAGATAAGTGTTGTTTTGAGCTGAAGATTTTGTATCTAAATATTTTATTTGGCTTCCAAAATTTTATAGAACCATTTTCAATGTCTTGTGAACATGTCATACAAAATTTGGGATTTTTTTGATAAACAAATAATTTTATACAAATTTTGAAATGCAGCTTGTCTGGATCAAAATCTGATTTAGTTTGGCTTAGGTTTGGTGGTTAAAACACCCACTTGGAAATGTTCATTGCTTTTGAAAATTTTACCCAATCTTTTTTCAACAAGCGTTGGGTAGTTCTGGAAGTTTTAGAGGTAAACTCTTCCTCTATGAATTTTAACAATTTTCAAACTACAACCGCGCAAAATTGTTTTCTTGAAATTTTTGTGAATCTTTAAAATTAATTTTGTTATAGCCAAACTATGGAAAAATAGTGTATACTTTATGCATAATCATAGTTTATAGGATCAAATAGATTAGGTTCGGCAGGTTATCAGAATCGAGTGATAGAATAAGATTCTAATTTGATATTTGGCCAAAGCAGGTAGTGTTGGAGATTCACTCGGCAACGATCCTAGTAGCTTGGAAGAGTACTGTGAGTTGTCTCTCAAAATTATAGTTATATGTCTTTCAAAACTGGAAGAATCTTATCACGTCGTATATATATATCTATATACTTTCATCATGCTTTCAATACTTCACATGAAAATGAATTTCAACACTTTCATAAGCAAATCACGAACTCATTTGCATTCACCATTTCATGGTGCTAAAAGTTCACTGCATGAATAATTTCGAAGGCATGTTTTGTGAAAACGATTTCAATGAAAATATTTCTTTGCCAAATATCTTCAAAACTACGTGATTGAAGGAATGTTCTATCGTGAGCTGAAAGGCTACTGTTGCATCAATCGTGATCATACATCGTGACTATATTCAAGTGATACGTGTTGCATATTACGTGGTTAATTGTCGGGCCCAAGGTCGGGCGATGGATAGGGCAGAGTTCGGCCTGTCAAGCATGGGCTTGCGGTCTTAAACAGTTCCCGCTATCCACGTCCAGATCCACGCACCTAGGACGGAGTGCTCTGAGGGTGCATGGGTCATTTTTCGTGTGGCATATTCCGGATATGACCAAATCGGGCATCACGAGCCTGCGTGGGAAGGTATAAGGTGTGCGCTATAAGCCTTACGTGTTCAGGGGTGATAAGGAAGAAGCAGCGGGACCCAAATGCCGTGGGCTAGTCATCGGCCGCGATGGTATTGCTTACATGGCCCCCTCCTGCTTAAGCGTGCCTTGTACATGTTACTTGAATATAAATGCTTGCTATTGAAATACATGTTTTGAAACTTGAATATCATGTCACTCATTTCCACTTTAAATGTAAAATCATTTTCACACATATTTTAAATGATCTTGATCAAGAATTTATTGTGCACATACTAAGAGCTTGGTGTCATACCAGCTATTGCTTTAACGCAAATGCCATTCTTACATGTGTTTTCAATGAGCCTTTGAAAAATAGAAACTATTATTGACTTCACCTAATTACTTTATCATTTTGGGGTCTAAAAACTATTTTAAGCACCTTTCACACGTACACTGGTGCTCACTAAGCCTTTGCTTACGTATTTCACTACTTCCTTCCAGGTAGAGGTAACTTGAGCGGTGGGGCTGGCTCGGAGGATCATGAGTGTAGACATGGACAATCCTAGACGTGACAGTTGCAGATTAAGACATGGATAGTAAGTTCACCTTATCTGATTAACGGTGTTAGAGTTGGGAACCTACTAGAAATTGTTGAGTTGTTGGAGATTTTGGATTGAACTGTTGTTTCGATAAGCTCACGCTTTCAGATTTTGGCCCTTTACGAACTGAATTTGGGGGCATGACAAGCTCACCGCAGCATAAACATGTGTCCTATTTTCTAGTCCTCTTATTTCTCCTTTGTTGTGCCTTGTTGCAAGCCGTACTGGATGCTTCCTCCTCTAAATGGGCATTATTCCTTTTTCCATCAAATGTTTTAGGAAATGTAATAGCCATCGGATTGTTCCATTTGTCCGTCTTTATTTGTTTCTGAGCAACCATGAGTTTTTCCAATAGCCCAGCTAAAGATCCCTCAATGTCATTTATATCAAAATTTATGACGCAATAATAGAACGAATCTGGGAGTGACTGTAGAATAAGATCGACTTAGAGATGCAGGTCCATGTAGAAGTTTAAAGATTTTAGTTTTTCTATCATGGTCATCATTTTAAACGTGTTCTCCAACATCTTCTCCTTCAGTCATTTTAGTTCGGAATAGATCCCTTGAAATAAAGTATCTGGCGGTCCTACCGCGTTCTCCGAACAGTTCATCCAGATAAAGGATAATGTCTCTTGCATTATCCATCTTATCATGAGACCTTTGCAGCTCTATGCACATTAAGCACAATATGTACACTTTTGCTCCATGGTTGTCACAGCACTAATCCCAACGAGTTAGGCGAACTTCATCACCCTCGTCTGGTCTAGGAATGGGGGGACGACCAATTTCCAATACATAGTCAATGGATTCACTGCTAAGGACCATCCTAAGCATAGTGAGCCATTTTATGTAATTTGGACCGGTGAGAATCGTATTTTCCATTAACTTCGACAGTGGTTTGGCAGACATGGTTTTTGATTGAGAGAGATAAAACAAAATGACTGCAGAAAATAAGCCAGACTTAATTAGATTATTGAACTAAACTAAAACCAAGTTTAAAATCAAGAACTTCGGCTTATAACTTGGCTCCCACTACATTTTTCGAAATTTCACACTCCCACTGTGAAAAGAAGGAAGCGATCGTTCATGAAAACTTCGTGGTGGGGATTGAGTTCTTTAATTAATATAATGGATGGCAACCCTTTAACGATATTTGGTCCATTACTTAATTAAAGTGATGTCAAACATCAATCTATCAAATAGACGGTTCAATCATATTTATCCCATAATCCACAAAAACCGCAACCCTTTAACAATTTATCGGTAATGTGGACTATCTAAGTTCATTCCCACTAACTCCTCATAATCTAACATTTGAATTTCACCTTGCAACCCTTTAACGATATTTGGGGTGAAATATGTCTCGATTAAGGCATCTAATGCACTTAATAAAATTCTAGGACTAAATCTTGATACATGACCCCGACTTACTGGGAAGATGCCACATATGGATTTAATCTTTGATCTTATCAAGTTTAGTGGAGGGAAAGGATGCCTAGCACCCCTTACTAACTTAGTATAATTTTATTTGGGAGAATTCATGTTCTAAACATTTAATTCGTCTCACTTTGCACATTTACCAAATTTATATAGCGCATATTGATAACACACATGCTTCATACAACTAATGAACATGCATCGAAAGCAATAATACAACACACAAGTCTATGGGCTTTTATCTAGAGCGCTCAAGCCAATGGGCCATCATAAAATTGAAAAAGGAAAACCTAGCTAATCTCCGTGGGCTCCAAGCTCCTCTTCTTTTGCATGATCTCCATCTTGAAAGGCCTATTCTATTTCTATTTATTACAAGAGGTAATTTAAAACCTATACATAAATCTAGAAATAAAATAAAATGGGCTCAAACCGGCCCTTACAACCCATCAAAATAAATACATAATCAAAAGAAGCAACCTAAGCTCATAGACATATGTCACCATCACATAATACATGCTCGCGATAAATAAAGCACTTATGTTGGTGATTAATAAAAATTAATTAGTCCAACTTAATTAATTTCCACAATAAAATTCCAAATTTTATTGATTCATATGAAAATAATCCTATTTATGAGAATTCTTTATTTAAATAAATAACTTAATAAATAAAATTCTCCAAGAGTTTATTAATTAATTATTTCATTCAAATAAAGATCAATAAAAATTATATTGGGCTTAATTTTATCAAAATTAAATTACCAACCATTGGCATATTCAAAATTAAGTAATTAGACCCAATAACTAATTTATTGAATTATCCACAATTTTAATCAAAACCATTTGGGCCCCTTTTTATTTAAATCTGGGTCATCATTCTTTTGACCCACCCGGATAACTAAAATAGCCCAAACACCTATTCAATTAAAATTTGGACCTTAGAAAAATATAACCCGACCCATTAGGGCCCGAGTCATGAAAACCCGGGCCCCAAAACAGGTCCGTGCGCTGGGCGCAGCGCACGGTTTAATCGTGCTTGGCCGGACGCTGGCGCCGTGAAACTGCACGGCGTTGGGGGCCCACCCAGTGTGTGCAGTGAGCACGCTGTGTGCGCAACGGGAGGCCGAAAAGGCCTCTTATTGCGTGAACAGCGCGAGCTGTCTGTGCGCCCAGCGCGTAGACTGCGCACGCTTTTTGAGTTGCGCTCGTCTTGGGGTTATACTTCTCCGATTCTCATACAATTTATATACCCAGACTCGCAACTCATTAAACTATAAGTTTCACAAGAAACTGCAGCGAGATCAGAATATTTTCATACGAAAAATACGTTCAAAGCATGCCTCAAAAACGCGGAAAAACAGTTAATCACATAAGCAATTAAACACAGAATTCAGAGATTGGCGCTGATACCACTGTTGGGAATTATACGAATAAAATGCAGCGGAAAGTAAATTTAATTCTCAAAACCCGAATCATCTCTAATCCTCGTGTTTAATTGTGTATTGAAAAATTACCGTTCTCGCGTATGTTGATTTCTGAACGTGATCCTTTTCTCTAACGCCGAATTTGCCAACATCTCTAATTCGTCACGCCAGAATCAAAAGCGAAAAAATCCTCATTTCTTCCTTGTCAAAGACGGCTAGAGAGAGAGAGAGGTGGGAAACTTTTTTTTGGAGAGAAAGTTATGTAAGTTGCCTTGTGCTATTTTTCACCTTGTGATATATTTACATCATTATGAAACAATAACACTAGCATGCAAGAGCCCTATTTGGGCGTCTATTTGGCCGCCCCTTAGTGGGCTCGGAAGCCATCGGGCTTTCGTCTTGCTTGCTAATTAATTAATCGGATAATTTATTTATCCAATAAATAAATTGATAATCCAATTAATTCAATTCCTAATTAATTTATAATTCAATTTCTCCAAAAAATTAATTAACTCATTAATTTAATTAATTAATTAAATTATCCAATACTTAATTAATTAATTACGGCATCCAATGCCGTGAATTTCCCTCAAGTCTTTTTCCCATGTTTTTCCTTTTGCACTTCCTTTAAGCGCGACTCTTTAGATTCGTCTCAAAAGGCAATTGGGAGGAATCCAAAGGGATGTGAATGACACCTAGCCAGTCTCGTGGCTCACACCGTAACCCAATTGAGAACGAATGAATAGGATCATTCCAAACCTTTACGCCGTGAATACCGTACGTGTATAAACCTTTTATTCTTATATCCCAGTCAAGTAAGAGTCATGGTTTAAAGTCAAACTCATATAACTTGACCATATGCCTAAGCTCATAATAAGTCGAGGTATTTAAATGCTTTGGCCAAAGACTTTCATCCTCACTTATTCATGATCGCATAAGATATTTTACTCATTCACTTATGAGAGAATAAATTCCATACTGCAAATCAGTTAACAATGCTACTTGCCCATCAAGTCGCACTTCGAGGTCGATTCCACCAACAGGTGATTTGAATCTAACTACTCTAATGACAGACTTGATTTCACAAGTACATCTTCAACTCGATTTCTCAGGTCAGAGGTTCACACGTACCTAGCACTACTTATCAGTTTCATCATTGACTGTCAATGAGTGAATACCCATGTGATGAACTGATACGAGCCGTGTTCGAACATATCAGTCCAACTGACACGTCTATGATATAAGTTTCCACCACCATTTCCACAGTGTACGACTGGCACTTTCTCTGTCGAAACTTACATCATACAAGTCTTTATTCACTATTGACGCCCAATCAATATTTCTTAGACTTGCGAACCCTTTTAGATGTCAAGGGTCAAACCATTCTAGTGCCTTTCCTCCTATCCCATAGGAGGTAGAAGGTTCGCCTTGTCATCAAGGACTTTACATTGTTTATTCACACCTTATAAATGCCTATAAGAAAACAACAATCAACTGTCTTATATTAATAGAAAAATCATAGTTTAGTTACAATGTTTATGTCCTATAAATCTATCCTCTTTATGGCATTCGAGGGCATGTACTCTAACATATAAGTGAGTTCAAGTCGGCTCACAAAAAAACTCGCGTTCGATTTAGCTCAAGTTCAAGCTAAGCTCCAATCAAGCCAGCTCATTAGACCCACGAACTGGCTCGACTCACTTTACACCCCTAGTCCTAGTTACATGATCTTGAAAAATGCAATTGGACTTATATTTTCTTTTCTATTACTTTTTAATAATCAATCAACTCGCCCTATATATCTTTACCTCTCCATTTCATGCGCTTTTGACAAAGTTGTGACAAGTCCAAAGTAGATAACTTTGTGCCAAGCCCCCATTATTTGGAGTTACCTAGCTATCTTAGTACACCTATCTATTTGAGTAATTGAGTATATTCCCATTATACATTGTTAGAGAAAATTTTGGTGCATAAACTATCATGTCCAGTGTTATCCGAGTACTGGTATTTTTTCCCAAACATACTATAAATGGATTAGTAATGTATTAACGTCAATAATTATCTTGAGCTTGCACTGAAAAATATCAGCAAAAGCAAACTTCAAATAAATTGGTGACGAAAACTGCCCAAATAGCATTTTAGAGTTCGATCATAATGGCCTTTAGAGCTTTCTTGATCACGATGATCATCGTCGTAGCTGCCGCTTCAGCTTTCGCGAATGATTACACAGTCAGAGATGACGCGGGTTGGACCTTAGACGTTGATTATAGTAAACATGGTTCGTAGGAACGGTCGCGGCAATCGTCGCAGAGACCACCGTTCCAATTCCATTGCAATGTTGCGGAACGGTCGCGGATCGTTCCAAGAAAAAAATTAAAATATTTTAGATTATTTTAAAAAATTAAAAAAATGTATGATTTTAATGATTATTTATTTAAATAATTAGCATAAATTTTTAATTAAGCATCAAGTAAGTGGAAAATTCTCGCCCAGACCCGCTCTGGCCGAATCTAAGTGTATTTCACCAGGAGAGTGAATTATACTTGTCACATAATTGGTCACAGATAAAGTGAAATATATTTGGATTCATCCAAACTGGGTCTGAATTAGAATTTTCCTAAGTATAGTTGCCGTTCTAAAATAACAATTTGAAAATTTAATGGTGTTAATTTAACAATGAAATATGCTTGGATTCAATTAATTAAATCCAATTTATTTATCCCATACGTATTAGATACCATTAGTGCTTTTTAGTTTATTAATATAAAATTCAAAAGTAAAGTAAATATTTTTGCCTTCTTTCTTTTGTCAGAAGACTAAGAAAAGTGTCTCCTTCAATTTTATTTCTCCATCTCTCTGGCTTTTTGTTCTTTTCCTTTTGCTCTTTCTTTCATCGTCAGTCTCAAGCCTTCTCTCCCGTTCCGGCCGTTCTGTGGCCGAGAAATCGCCGGAACGGCCGAGTCATGTCCCAATCTCGCCTGTCTCGCTGTTTTTCAACCGTTCCACCACGTTTCACGTACACAAACGAGATGTCATGGAACTTTGGAACGCCGGGGGCCGTTCCCGTGCCGGAACAGCGGTTTTGGCCGATTTCGCGGCGTTCTGGTAAACCATGATAGTAAATGGACACAAGGAAAAGGCTTTCATGTTGGTGACAAGTTCAGTATGTTATACCTTTTGTGTTCTTATGTATGTCTTTTTTCTAGAGATGGCAATGGGGCGGGTTATGAATATTAAAAATTCTATCCCCCGAGTTTGGGGCGGATAGCTAATTTAGTACAACCCAGCCCCCCAATATTTATATTTTTTTAATATTTTCAACCGAAACTTAATATTTCAATTTAGGAATTGGGAACCAAAGTCCAAATCATTCAGTCTAAATTCTTCTTCTTTTCTTCCAAATGACATATTGATATGAACGTTAAACTTGGACTTATCGATGTGATTTGATTATTGTTTGTATGAAATTTTATCATGTTTTTCTATGTTGTTATTTAGGAATTGGGAACCAAAGTCCAAATCATTCGGTGGAAATTCTTCTTCTTTTCTTCCTAATGACATATTGATATGAATGTTAAACTTGGACTTATCGATGTGATTTGATTATTGTTTGTATGAAATTTTAAAATGTTTTTCTATGTTGTTGGTTTGTTAGTTCTTGAATTAATTACATGAGTCTTAATTTGACTATTACTTGTGTGAATTCATAGCATGTTGTTTGAGTAGATTTAAACGGTCAATTGGGTTCGGCGAGCTAGACTTCACTATGTTTGATTCAGGTCGGGTTATTGTGAGTTGGGGTGGGTCTTCAGTTGAATTAATGAAATTTCATGACTCAAGCGGTCCTCCGCCAGGTATTTGGCGGGGCAGGGCGGGTTTCAAGTTTCAATAAAATTAAATGGGACGGGTAGCGGTTATGTCAATACCGCTTCATACCCGCCCCATTGTCATCCCTACTTTTTTTTTTCTCTTCTCTGAGCCGAATGTTCATTTTGACATGGTGCCTTGTCTGTTTCTGTCCAACAAAATTAAAGATTTTTTATTTTCAGAGGTTTGGTTAGGAAATATATATCTAAGAAAACATTTTCAGACACTGCAAGAAAAATAATTTATTAATGACAATATTTCAAATGATAACATGAAAGTTATCACTAAATATTGAGTATAACATAAATTATTGTTTTGACACAATTCTTTTTAAAATTTAATGGTGACAAAAATTGTATATAGATTGTCAGTCATCACAATCAGTGATAAGAAGTTGTTGTCATTATTAATAATTAGTGACACGTGTTTGGTGATAGTTTAGTGACTTCAAATATAGTTGTCAGTGTTGGGTTGACTCCACTACTACAGAAATGGCCTATTACAGAAATGGCCTAGTACCGCTGTAATTGGTTAAGGCCAATTACAGCGATTTTTTAACCGCTGTAATAGGTACCTATCACAACGGTTATACAAAAAACCGCTGTAAAAAAAAATGAAATTTTTTTTCCCATGCCTATTACAGCTGTTATGGAAATAACCACTGTAATAGGCTATACTATTACAGCGGTTATATAAATAACTGCTGTAATAGGTAGGTTTTTTTTTTCAATTTCATTTTCTCGTTTATAATTTTACCATGTCAGAATGACATGAAATTCACACGGTCATAGAGAAATGTCATTCTGAACAAGATGCGTGTTTTGCAATGCGGTCTTGTGATTTTAGCCATCTGAGATCGTTTAAGGCCTCAAATTTGCATTTTATTACGAACGCTTTCTAATTTACACTTTAAAAATACAAAATCAAATACGTACGCTTCTCATAGTTAAAATATCAAATCAATATGACTAATTCAAACAAAAATTACAATTTATTCAACCAAACATATTTTCAGTCACTCCACATTCATCTACAAGGAGAATTTTGGCGTAACATTTTTATAGACATATTTCCCCAAGATGATACCGAACATAACACTATAATAGGTTATAGACAAAAAAAAATCAACAACCTAAAAAAAAAAAAATAGGACCGCAATTAAATGCCTCTTGTTATACCATATAGTTTCTCCTCTAAATTATTTTTTAATATTTCAACATATACAATATACTTATACATTGTCACATTCATAATGATTTGGTTTCGATTGCAGAGTTCATGTATATACCAGATTTCACAATGTCCTCAAGGTGAATGGAACTGACTTCAAACAATGTTCATCTTCAAATGTAACTGTTAGAGTGGTATAAACCCCGTAGAGAACTTTGTATTACACAAGACATATATATAAATATAAGAGTCTTGGAGAGAAAGAAAACCCTATGCTAGATAAAAGGAAAGAAATTCAAAAAGATATACAAATATACAAAATATATTTAACACTCCCCCGCAGTTGAAACGGGAGATTCTCGAACAGTGAGACTGGTACGAAATCTAAGAACATAGTAGAGGGCAATCCTTTGGTGAATATATCTACAAATTGGTGAGCTGAAGACACGTGTAACATACGTATCTCACCAAGTGCAACCCTTTCCCGTACAAAGTGAAGATTTATTTCAATATGTTTGGTGCGTTGGTGATGTACAGGGTTGGAGGTCATATAAATAGAACTGATATTGTCACAATAAACAATCGTAGCTTAAGACAAAGGACAAAGTAATTCAAAGAGGAGATTGCGAAGCCAAGAAGCCTCAGCGACAACATTGGCAACACCATGATATTTTGCTTCAGCACTAGACCTAGAGACGACATGCTGCCGTTTAGAAGACCAAGAAATAAGGATATCGCCGAGAAAGACACAGTAACCAGAGTTAGAACGACGTGTGTCTGGACAGCCGGCCCAGTCGGCATTAGAGTAAGCAATAATTTGAGACATAGAGGAAGGACGAAGATGAAGGCCATGAGTGAGAGTTCCTTTAATATAGTGAAGAACGCGTTTGAGAGCATACATATGAGGTTCACGAGGATCATGCATAAAAAGGCAAATTTGTCAAACAACATAGGCGATGTCAGGACGAGTGATGGTAAGATATTGTAAAGCACCAGTAAGGCTGAGGTAGAAGGTAGGGTCGGGAACGGGTGAGCCAGGGGAGGAGAGTTTGGAACGAGTATCGACAGGAGTCATGCATGGATTATATGAAGACATATTAGCACGATCAAGAATTTCACTAGCAAATTTGGACTGAGAAAGGATGAGACCGGAAGGAGAACAAAGACAGAGATACCTAGGAAGTAATGCAAAAAACCTAAGTCAGTCATGGCGAATTCGGAAGAAAGTAGACGAGTAAGATGTTGGAGAAGGGAGGTGGAGGAAGCAGTGAGGATGATATCATCGACGTATAGAAGAAGATAAGTAGTATGAGGACCACGATTTAAAATAAAGAGGGAAGTGTCTACTTTACTACTGACGAAACCTAGAGAAGAGAGATAGGAGGCAAAATAGTGATACCAAGTGCGGGGGGCTTGTTTGAGACCATAGAGAGCTTTCTTGAGGCGATAGACATGGGTAGGAAAAGAAGGATTAACATAACAGGGGGTTGTTTCATGAAAACTACTTTATTGAGGTTTTCGTGGAGAAAGGCATTTTTGACATCGAGTTGATGAATAGGCCAAGAGCGAGAGAAAGCCAGACTAAGGACAGTGCGGATGGTTGCAGGATTAACAACTGGACTAAAGGTTTCGTCATAGTTGAGACCAGGTTGCTGAGAAAAACCTTGAGCCACTAGAGGAGCCTTATAGCGTTCGAGAGTACCGTCAGAGCAAAATTTATGACGAAAAATCCATTTGGAGCCAAGAATATTGGCATTGGGCGGACAAGGAACGAGATCCTAAGTGCCATTAGTGTGAAGCGCGGAGAGCTCAGTGTCCATGACAGATTTCCAAAATGGACATTGGAGAGCTTGAGCATGAGAACGAGGAATGGGAAAGGGAGATGTAGAAACCGAGAGGTTGAGGATTTGGCGAGGGCGAACTATTCCTGCTTTGGATCGAGTGATCATGTGGTGTTGAGTAGTGGCGGGTTGGGTGGTTACTGGTTCAGGTGAGTCAGGAGGATGTGCAGTGGGTGCAGGCAAAACGGGTTCCGCTTCAGGATGAGGAGCAGGTGGACCGGGAGTAAGAGTATGCGGTATAAGAGTTGGAGAATCATCTTTGGGAAATAAGGAAGAATAATCAGAAGAAGGAGGAAATGCATGGAATGATGTGTATGGGAAAATTGATTCATCAAAGATAACATGACGAGAGAGAATTATTTTATTTGACGACAAATCGAGGCAATGATAGCCACGATGGTTGAGAGGGTACCCTAAGAAGATGCAGGCAGAGGAATGAGTGGCAAGTTTGTGGGGAGAAGTGGTGGATAAATTTGGGTAGCAGAGACAGCCGAACACACAAATATGGGAGTAGGTTGGAAAAGTGTTGTAAAGGAGTTCGAATGGTGTACGATAAGATAGTGTAGTAGTGGGAATAATGTAAAGAAGATGCAAAGCCATGTGTAAGGCTTCAACCCAAAAGGATGAGGGAAGGTGAGCTTGGAAGAGAAGAGTCCAAATAATATTATTAATAGTTCGAAGAGTGCGTTCAGCTTTACCATTTTGTTGAGAGATGTGAGGACAAGAGAAATGAAATTGAATTCCATTTTTATTAAAAAAATTGTGAAAATTATTATTAACAAATTCACGACCATGATCACATTGAAAAGCTTGAATATTATAATTAAATTGATTTTTGACATAATTGTGAAAATTAGTGAAAATATTAAACACTTCGGATTTTGTCGAATAGGAAACTCCCATAAAAAATGAGAAAAATCGTCTAAAAAATAAGATAATACCGAAAACCATTAGAACTAACTACAGGAGATGTCCATAAATCTTAATGAATAAGCTCAAACACATAAGAAGTACGTGTACTAGAGTTTGTAAAAGAAAGACGACGGTGCTTGCCTAATTGAAAAGCATGACAAATTGACGTAATGTTATTTTGACACTTAATAAAATTCCTAGAAGCTAAAACTTAAAGACAGATTCTCCAGAATGGCCAAGCCAGCGATGCCAGATGAGGGGCGAGAGAGTAGTGAGACAGACGGCGGTGGAAGAGAGGCTGAGATCGAAAGAGATGACTGGGTAGAGGTCACCACGACTCTCACTGCGAAGGAGGCAAGTGCCCGTATGAAGATCCTTCACAGAGAAACCAAATGGATCAAATTTAACAGAACAATTATTATCACATGTAAATTGACAAACGGAGATGAGATTTTTAACAATAGATGAAGACACTATGATATTATTAAGATGTAAAGGGGAAAAATTAGAGGGAAGGCAAGTATGACAAGTATGAGAGACAGAAATTACAGCACCATTACCAACCATTATATTTTTAGATAATTCACAAGGTACGAAAAATTGAAGGTTACCTTGATTCGAAGTCATATGTGCACTTACCCCGGAGTCCATGTACCAATTGTCATCAGGAGGTTGAAGCTGCATAGTTGAAAAAAGGGAGGCAAGGTCGGTTGGCTGGGCCTAATTTTGAAGAGGGATGCTGCTGCGATGATGGGCCAGAATGGGCATAAAGTGGAGGCCCAGTGTTGCTGGAGTGTACTGGACTAGCGTGGGTAACAAAGGAGCTGGTGGGCGCCCAATTTGAGGGGGTTGAATTAAATGATTGGGCAATAGGTGGTGGACCCAATATCCCTTGACCATGAATGAAATTGGGTCGTTGAAGTGGGCCTGCTAAGGTGATGAAGTGTAGCCCGTTTGTTGAGGGCTAAAGGAACCGCCCCTGAAGTGGGCCTGATTGAGATTACCAGAATTTGCATGGCTGCCTGTATTGCGATTTTCGTAATTTGCAGGAATGTTGCCATAATTTGCATGGCTATTTCCATAAGGTGCATGGTTATTTCCATAATTAGCATGGGTGTTTCCGTAAGTGGCATGGCTGCCAGAATTGCCACCACCACGATAGAAACCTCGGCCATTATTTTGGCCTCGACCTCGTCCTCTACCTCTTCCATTTTCATTATGGGGGTTGGATTGGGAGTAGAGAAGGACGGATGAATCGGAAGAATTGGAGGCGGGTGGGGTTTGAGATTCACGAGATTCGTGAAGAAGGAGACTATTGCGAGCCTGAGAGAAATTGGGGAAAGGAGATTGATTTGTGATGACGTCTATAATGCTATTGTAGGAGTCGGGGAGATTATTCAAAATTTGAAGGACGAGTTCTTGATCAGAAATAGGGTTGTCCACATCTTTTAAATTGTCAGCAATGCATTTCATGTCACGACAGAAGTTGGAGATAGACAAATTTCCCTTTTTGAAATTGCGGAATTTATCTTGGAGTTGAAGACAACGAGAAGGTTTATTTCTTGTAAAAAATGACTCAAGGTTATCCCATATTTGTTTGGCAGTATTGCCAACGGTACTAACACTATCCAAGAGGCTAGCATCAATAGAATTGTAAATCCATGTTATTATTTTGGAATCAAGGATACCAATCCTCATCATCCTTAGACTTAGGTAACGAAGATCCATTAATATGACCAATAACTCGATAACTACGACAAATATCAGAAAAAATGGTGTTCCAAAGTTTAAAACGAGGGTCCTCTTCACAAAGTTTAAAATTAAAGAGATGGTAAACAGTATTGATGGGATAAGCCGGGTGAGAGGTGGTAGGGGTGGCTAGTGGAGGGGCTTGGTCGGTCATAATGATAATGAAAAAATAGAGAAAAAAGACAAGGAAGAAATAATACACCAGGATCTTACCGTGAGAAGCCGACCGGCGGGAACAAGACTGGCAGTGGTGGCAAGCCGAGCAGAGAAGGCTATTTGAGTGAGGAGCTACGCACTGCGGGGTTGCCAGCGTCGGGAAGGTGGGAGGCAGAAGTGTAGGATCATTAGGGATAGAGAGAAAACCCTAGTTGGCTGATACCATGTTAGAGTGGTATGAACCCCGTAGGAAACTTTGTATTACACAAGACATATATATAAATACAAGAGTCTTGGAGAGAAAGAAAACCCTATGCTAGATAAAAAGAAAGAGATACAAAAAGATATACAAATATACAAAATATATTTAACAGTAACAAACATCCCCTTGACTAGCGGAAACGACACTATCACCCTTGCAACCCCAGGAAAAAAGTGGTACATTTGTGGTATTGATAATCATTGCTCTAAGGGGATGAAGCTCGTCATCACCGTTTCCTCGACGGAGGCACCGACCCCCGCCTCCATGCCTGTATCACCCGCTCCTAGCCCACAGTCCACCCCCATGCCGGCATCCTTCGCCCCAATGGTCGGTTGCCTCCACCTCCATGCCCGTATCACCCGCTCCTACCCCACAGTCCACCCCCATGTCGGCATCCTTCGCCCCAACGCCAGGTAATTCGGCCACTGGTGAATTCTCACCCTTGCGATCTTGTGTGTGGATGCTACCATTGATATGGTTTTCTATAGGATGATTGTGCTTTAAGTAATATTTCAGACAAGCTTTATTTTAATCAATAATTGACTAAAAATGTATTTTGTTTTATGTCTTCTTTTTTTATGGCTCTTTTTGCACATGATATGTTGCTCTTCTACCGTAAAGTAAAGTTGTAATGAGTATTGATGCGGGATTAAAATAGTATCGGGATCAAAATTGAAACTTTGGGAAATAGGTTGTTGGGAAATGCGTACAGAACATTGGGTCCAACCTAACCCAAGACAAGCCAAAGCTTTTATACAAAAACATTAATTAGTATTTTTTAGCAAATGATTAGATGGCCCCTCGTTCACACTAATTAATAGATATTTATGGTATGTATACATAACCGGCCGCAGACTACCTAATAAATTGACATTATATTTTTATTATCTATTAATCTATTATGTATTTTATCATTTACCAAATTTTCTCAAATAAATTATAACTCATCAAATATTTTACCATCTGGCTATATCTTTGAAAATAAATTATGAGGCCTGATTATATTTGCTTGTGAACTTGGGTAGGCATTTCAATTTTCGAATAGAGTAATTCTTTTTACGGAACTTTCCTTTGTCCATTGTGGGACTTGAATCTATTAATAAACTTTGGGAAATTGCCAAAAAAACAAAAAAAAAAAAAAAAACCAAAATAAACTTCTCTAACTTAGAAAGAATACATAATAGTTATTTCCTTTTTATCAGGTAATTTTATGTCAGATCGAGTCTAATAGTTCGAGTGTAAATTATGTGTCTATCTCTCTCTCACAAGTGTGTGGGGATCGCACACAATACACCTTACTGTAAGAGAGATATATAGACACTAGGACCATTGAAATTGGTCTAGGTTGATGGACTCAAATGCATTGTTCTTTTAAATTAAGAATCATCCAATTTTATTTATTGTTAAGAAATTTTATTATTTAAAATTTTAATTGATAACTTGTATTATTAATGACTTCGATTTCAATATTTTTAATTTTTAATCTTAAAACATAAAAAGAAAAAGTATTTTTAAGAAATTACATGTTAAAATGAAATCAGTATTATATTAAAATACAAAATTAACATCAAGAAAAGTAAAATTTGCATTATAAGGTATCAAATAAGAAAATTCAAAATAAAACAATTTCTATAGTTGAAAAAAAAAAGACTTAATTGATTATTCATTAACTATGAAACCAAGATTAATGTAGTCAAAAAAATAATTGATGTTTAATATTGAGTATGTTTGAATGAAAAGTTCGTGCATGGGTAATTCAAATTAAAATAAGATGTATATTAGTAGTTTTGAAATTTTATTTTGAGAACTTATTTGTAATTTTTTCAACAATTAACAAATACTCTCCCCCAACCCCCTACAGAAAGTATAATTGAAATTATCTTTATTCACTTTGCACCATCTATTACAATCTATATATAGAGAAATTTTGAGTTAATAAAGATTTTATGGCATTTCCATTTTGAGTTAAGGGTATTTGTAGTTTTATGACTCGCGGAAATTTCGGCCCTAATTGGATGTATCCATCTCGAAAAAAAAAAATCATGACAAAAATGAGAAAAAATACTTTTAGAGATAAGAAATGTGGTGTTAAAAGTGTGTTTAGATTGGTATTTTTTAGAGAAAAATATGTAATAATTATGGTTGATGTGATATGTTTTTTGTTGTGAGAAATTTGTTTGGATTGGTGTTTAAATATAATTTTTCATAAATATATCTCCTCAAACTCATCGATTTAGACATAAAAAAATAGGCAAAATGGATCTTATTTTGCATGTTGCGTCATTTTGTATTAGAATATGTGATTAATTTGACTTTCGGTGTTGGGAGATAGCCGAAAAAACCCTTTTTAATCGATGGGTAAACTGTCAAATTATGAATAGTAAAAAATTATTTTTACTCCTTTTTTGCAAGAATTTCTTCAAAATTAGCTACAATTTTGAGATATTTTTCTTAAAGAAAATATCATGATATGCCAAACAAATATATTTTTAGAAAAACAAATTTCTAAAAAACGTTTTTTCAAAGGAAAGGTGATCATTCAATTAGGGCCTTCTTTACTCCAAATCCAGAGGCAAGACAGTTCTATTCTTCTACTTCAACTTGGAGTGTCCATGTTTTTTCAAATTATAGATGAAAGTCAAGTGTATAATTTAAATAATAAGACAAATTGATAGTTAGTTTGGATCTCTTATTGCAACTCGGATTGCAATCCCCTATGCACTTCACATATGAACGTCATATTTTAAAAATATTATCTTAAATATAAATTTAATATGAATTATATTATATACATTCTCGTGCGAACATGATATACAATACCAGATGCAACACTATATTACAATAAAAGATCTCATTTACTTTGATAGTGTATAGAATACGAAATAAAATACTAAATTCTAGTAAAGAATCCCAACTTTAAAATAAGAAATGTGATCTCTATCTTCATAGTTATCATACAATATACACAAGGAAGTCCCAACCACCACTTAAATTGGATAGCGAGTTGCTTTTATACCATGTGAATGTGGTCCTACTCCTAATATTAGATGTAAATGAAACCACCAATAGACCCCCAATAAAGAAAACCAAGGAAACTACAAAAGGAAAAAAAATATAGGAATAATTACACACAACCCCCTCATTTATTGTGTAATTACCAAGACCTTCAGTCACTAATTGAAAATTACCAACACCCCCTTTTCATGTTAAATATTTCTCACAATTGCACCTCATGTATGTTTAAAAATTCTTGTAATATTACTCCTGTAAACTTTACGAATAGACCATAGAGGGGGTGCATTGATAATTTACAATAAGTGAGGAGGATTTTAGTAATTACAAAATAAGTGAGGATTTTTTTTGTCAATAAAACAAAAAATTAAAAGAGACAGATAATTGAACCAGAACGTTGTAGAACATAAATAAACCTAACCTTGGAAAACTCCCTTAAAATAGAATGCAATTGCTGCACTTTTAACCTAATCAAGATCCATTAACAATTGGGAACAAAAGATTATATAACTAAACCCAGGTGAAAATACCAACCAATCTTGTTAATCTGGTTATTTAATTATTAAAGCTAGTAACATAGTTGTGCAAAATTATACGGGAATTTTTCCCGACTCATTCAATGCCACTTGAGTGATATACAAGTCGATAAATGATACATAATAATGTCGTTATTTCACTTTATCACTACATTTCCATATTCTAAAAGTTCACAAATCCATTTGGACCTGCCGAATGGAGATGGTAAAATCACAAATCCATATGACCATTATCACAACATTTACACATTCAATGGTAAAATAGAGATGCAATCATGGCAACATATGGTCATATTGGAATAGATTGATCCCTACTCCATAAATAGACAACTCTAAAAATGAAGAAATTTAGTTCTGTAATATGCTTTTGCTTTTTCCTAACTCTAGTTCTCCATTAATACCACAATCCAAGCGACATGATAATTAGAGAGTTTAAGACATACTAATGTCTGAAACAAGAAATACCAAATCAAACATACAAGACTAGTTCAAAGATTTGCATTAAAATAGGTAAACAGAAATTATCTTTGACAAAATCATGTGTGGGGGGGCAATTTTAACTCCACATATTACAACAAACAACAATATCCAAAGAATCTGAGTCTTTTATCTGTGTTCTAATTTTCTTCAATCAAAACATACATAAAATGACAGAAAAGGGGGAAAAAAGTAAAAGAGACGAACTTTATTCTCTTCAACCATTTCCCCAATTCACTACAATTATATAAAAGCAAAGCAAAAAAGAGAAAGGACCATCTTCCTATACAATAAGAATCATCAAATATCTTTAACCTTTTTTTTTTAATCCCACATTTTAGCTGTAAATCAAAGGCACAAAAAAGGGCTCGTTACCAACAATAGTTTGATATATGTCAATGAGCTGTGACTTTCGATCTCTTCCTCGCCTCGCTGTAAAGCACGACTCCCATTATAGTAACGGCGAATCCCATCATCCCCATCACCGTCACTGGATTTCTGAATATTAAAACAGAGACAACTGCAGCAACCGCCGCCTTAGCATTGCCCAATACTTGCAACGTTAACGCGCTCGTGTGCTTTGTAACCAAGAAGTTCGTCAAATTTACCAAATACGCCACCGTGGCATTCGCGATCAGTAAGAACACCATGAATCCATCTCCCCTGCCCTTCTCCAATGTGACAGCCAATACATTCCCCTCAATGTACAAAGTAAATGGTAACAAAATCATGGCTGCCATTGGAGCCATGTACAATAAAAGATTCATAGAATGCAATTTCTCGGCTTCTGAAGTTAGCAACAACCCTTGAACAACAGATTTCAACGCCCTCCCCGCGGTCGAGCCGATACACATCAAGAATCCAAATAAATGGAATAAGGGCTCACTATTACTAGCCAAAACAATGCCAAAAACCACAGGGACAAGAGCTAAGTAAACCTCAGCTGATTCCTTTTTACATGTAATTACAAAGGCGAAAATAGCCGTGAAAAACGGCGTCGTAGCGCCAATCGCTTGGTTAAACGATACCGGAAGGTACCTCAGTGAGGTATTTCCACAAACAACTGAGAAGCAAAATATGATACTCAAACCAAGAATCTTGAAAAACTGTTTGCGGCTATGGATTTGCTGAAAAGGCACGATTTCAAGCCATTTAATTGCGAATAAACTGTAAGCAGCGCATGATAGCATGTGCAACATGGTTAAGAAAATGGGGTATCTGTAACCATAGTAGCTGAGTAGATACTTGTTAAGTAATAATACTCCGATGTTTGAGCAATACCACGACGCAATAATGGCGGCTGTGAGAATGCCCGGAGAGATCAAAGAAGCGTAATGCTGCTGCCGGATCTCCGCCGTGGGGGTCACCGGAATATCCAAAACTTGGTCGTTGCTGGGTTCCAGGCGGGGGTTGCTGCCTCTTCTTGTTGTCCATGAATGTGCCTCCACCATTACAGTATGATTTGATTACTACAAGCTATAATAACAAAACCCAATCTTTGAGCACTCTGTGTGTGATATAATGTGTGTATTTGTGTGTGTTTTGGATTTTTGGGAAGGAGGGGAGTGTATATTTTGGGCAATGGAGAGAGATCCAGGCGTGGGATAAGATCGGGGGCACAATTTCTTTTTCAGTCCTGTATGTTAGGGTATTGACAAAATTGGTTCATTAACTTTCCCCGAAACACATTTAGTCCCATTAATTAACACAAATTCAACAAATTTAGTCATTTATGTTATGTTTGAGTAAACATATTTAATACTGGATCTATTGAAAAAATTTAATTCGACCTAAATCTACACACCCGCCATCTGCCCTTTCCAGACCGAGTGACGTGGTTGTTATGTATTCCTCCCAAAATTCTGAAATAAACAAAAAATAATTGACAATCCCCAAATTTAATAAATCTAATTTCTCTCTTCCAAATCAACGCTTCAATCATTTCACCACAAATCCTTCACTACAATTTCGTTTTTTATCTCCAGATGTACTTTTACCCCAAAATTAAAATTCCTCTAGTTTTGCTCAACATTTTCAAATCAAACAAACCCTGATTTCTCGGTCTTTGCAAGGGGAGACTGTAGGCGCATGAATTTATGACCAAAATTGAACATTTGTAATAGATGCATGATTAAATATAGGGGTGTTCACGAATCGATTGAACCGACCGAGAACTGAAATTTCGGTCCGGACCGAAAATTTGGGTTCGATTTTCGGTTTTTTTTTTTGGCAAATTTCTGTTTTTCGGTTAGGTTCGGTCGGTTAACCGAAAAATCGAATTTTTATTTATTATTTATTTATAAAAAAGTTAATTAATTTTTTTTTTCGGTTTTAACCGAACCCAAAAAAAATCGACCGAACCGGTCGGTTGTTCGGTCAGTTTTTTAACCGAACCGAACCGACACTGTTCGGTTCGATTTTTGGTCCGAAATTTCGATTCGGTTCGGTTAAAAAACCGACCGATGAACACCCATTTAAATATGTTACTCATACTCCTTCAAAAGAAATATGTTACTCAGACATAATTGACCAAATGTGTTGGATTTTATTAAATTAAATATCGGACTAAATATGTTTTTCAAAAAGATTATGTATGTATTTTATCATCATCCCTAAGTTGCGGACTAAAAGTGAAATTTTGCAAAGGGAGGGTGGGTGGGGGTTGAAATGGGATTTGGATCTGAATGAAGGGTGGAGATTTAGATTTGTGCAGTAAGGGAATGAGGACCGTCGGATGAATGAAGGAATTAAACAGTAGTAATAGAAAAATCATTAGATTTGTCGTGGGTGGGGCCGGAGAGTGTCGGTACAATGCAATGTGAGTTTTTGGTACGTGTGAATGAAGTGTGCAGGTTTGCTTTGAATTCTGCTATAAATGGATCTTAATATAAGTTATGGACCAATGAGAGAGTCTGTTTACATGCTTTGATATCTGTGCCATTTTTTAATGGGAGGGAGATTCTTTGCGGTCTATTTAGTACGTGATGTTTGCTCAATTTGATCGTCTTTTTTTTTTTTTTTTTTTTTTTCTTATCAATAACAATTTGATCCTTTACTGTAACATATTTTCTACACACAAATGTGTAGGGGTCTATACGATCAGGTTCGGACGGTTGTATGAAAAAAAATTCAATCCGATCAGACGTATGCGAGTTGACAAAATATCAAATCGAAACAACATCATTATTTTTTCAAACCGAGTGGTTCGTGTCAGTCGAGTTTAATGTATTTTGCGGGCAGGTTGGCGAGTTATCGAATTATTATTATATTTTTTTACAACTTATTTTTAGTTACAACTAATAAGTAAAAATAATATACTTGTAATACATTTAATTTTAAAAATTTGAGTTGGTCAGAAGTAAAAAAATAAGTGATGTTATTAAATAAATATTATATTTATCATGAATTGTAAACTCTAAAATATTAATAAAACTAAATTGTTTTATAGGATTATCATCAAAATATATATCCACTTACAAAACTTTCGTTCAAATCAAGTATAAACAAATATTCAAATGAACCAATTATAATGAGGATTTTTTTTCATTCAACGTGATTCCAATTCTCATAGTATTGTAGATTTCACTACTCACATTTTTTTCTATATTCACGCATATTCTTAGGATAATTCACTATTTTTACCCCCACTCTCTACTAGGGATGTGCATGGTTCGGTTATCCGCCGGAACCAAATCAAAAATTGAAAATTCAGTTTGATTATTGGTTCGGTTTCGATTTTGAGATTCAGTTTGGCTAACCAAAAACAGAGTTATTTTATTATTTTATATAGTGTAATATGGACCAAAAACAATAAAAGGTATGTTTTCTAGTGACAACTTATAGGGCAAGAACGAAAAGGAATTAAAATCCAATAATTTTTCATTCAGTTTTCAATTTTTTGTGGAAGGTTAAGAAACTCATTTAATTTCCATGATTCTACAACTGATTAATTGTCTCAACTAAATTAATCTTTTTCAACCTGATATGAAAAAAGGTGGGAGCCAAAATTCAAATTTGGTAAGTTTTTTTCTTTTTCTTTTGTTTTTCCCGAAAATCCAGTTCGACCGAAATGGAATCAAACTTTTGCAATTCGGTTTTTGGTGCACATTCTTAGGATAATTCACTATTTTCACCCTCACTCTCCAGCATGAACCAAAAACACCCCCACCACTAGAAAAACATGTAAATAAATAAATAAATAAGCACCACTACTGTTTAGGTAACTAGTAAACAACACGTATGTTACACGTGAATTATATGACTTCATTAGCCCACTCAACAATATAGATTTTATTCAGGTTGAAAATGCTTCTTATTCAAAATTTAATTGATTAATATTAATTTAATTAAGTAAAATTATTACTCAATAAACTATAAGTAATTTTATTAATTATTGAATTGACATGAAAAACTCAATGAATTCGTAAAATAATTACATATAAAATTGAAACATTGATAATAATGTAATAAGTAAATTCTTGTATAATTTTTTCTTCTTTTTACGGATTAAAAGTTCCTTTTTCTTTCCCTATCTCCTTGAGTTCGTTGTTTATTTGTAACCGCCTCTTCATTACGACTCAAAATTATGATACTATGTAATTTTCTTGTTTCCTTTTTATCCACCCCTTCCCTTTCTTCTATTTTCTAAAGCAACAGTAGCATGTTTCCTCTCGAAAATTTTCAATGTGTCCGAACCCAATTTAACCTCAATTATACTTTTGGCAAAATCATTATAGATTGAGGTAGATAATGCTTTCTATTTTGTTGGCTTCGCCACTATTGAATGTATCTCTTTCGTTTATAAAGTTAAATTTTATTAATAGAAAGGTAGGAGAAGTAAAAGAATATGTCCAACATAAGAGCTAATGAGTAATAGATAACATAATAACAATATAATGAGGATTTTTTTTTTCATTCAACATGATTCCAATTCTCATAATATTGTAGATTCCATTACTCGCATTTTTTTCCATAAACAATACCTTAACCATCTTTCAACTAAACATTCTCCTACTAACACTGATGATTTAGTGTCATAAATATATTTAATAAAATATATAAGCTTTATGAGGCACTACAATCGAATGAATACACATTTAATATATTTGAAGGCAATAAAATAAAAACATCAACCAATAAGACTTTTGAATAATCACAAATGAAATCATGATTTTAACAAAATAAATTCTTAGTTATTACAATGATGCGGTCAGAAATTTACAGCAAGAAAATGTATAAATCGAAATGTGATTTATACTCTAAACTACTACGAAATAATACGCTAAAATATATAAAAAGTATTTGAATTCAGAAGATGAACAAAATATGACACTTTCTATTGACTAGTAGTGTAGTAAAATTATAATGTGAATGTAAAGAAATACATGAAATGAATAAAATCCTTTTAAATATGGCCTAATGGTCGATTTTTCTCTCCATTTGATGTTGTTGGGCATTTTTTGTGTACATATCCCCCATTTTAGGGGATGGTAGTTGGACTTTGAATTGGTCCACCCTTATCCTCTCGTCAATTGTCCTTGAGCCTTCCTTCCATCTTTTAGCTATCCATGTTCTGGCTATCTATTTAATCCCTCTATTAGCTTGACGTAGGGGCTTCCACGTATCTTATGCCTTAAATTCCTCTTAATGAGCTTTGATCTCGATCTTTCCTTAGATGTCCAATTGTTTCGTCGGCCCAAGTAATGTGTATTTCTCAAGGGCCCATTCGCAATATAAGCCCAAATAGCAAGTATGATATTTATGGTTGTATCATAAGTCCCTCTACTCTTGACAATTTAAAAGAAATTCAAAGTCTCGGGAGTATAAATTCATGTGTGAATTGAAAGAAAAAAAAATTCCTGGGTCGGGCCGACCCACGGACCAGGCGTGGGATAAGATAAGGTGTGGGGTTGAGATGGGGTTTGGATCTGAATGGAAGGTGGGGATTTAGATTTTTGGAGTTGAGGGAATGAGGAGCGTAGGATGAATGAGGATATTGAACATTAGTAATAGAAAAATGATTAGATTTCTCGTGGGTGGGGCCGGGTTGGGGTACAAATTGCCAAATATCATAAACAAGGGTGCAAAGTGTGTGCTTTAATTTTTGAGGGTGTTAAGTGCCAAAAACCCAACATGATATTTTGCTGGAGATCTTGTCTGATTGACTATTGTAGCTGAATTATGGATCAGAGGTGCAAGTTGCCAAATATCATGAAAGTGAGAGTACAAAGTGTGTGTTTTAATTTTTGAAAGAGGAAAGTGTCAAAAACTCAACTTTATAGGCTGCAAAATGTTTTTTACTTGGCTGGAGAGTGTTGGTACAAATATGTGTGTGTATATATATGCAACAAAATGAGTTTTTGTATGTGTGAAGTGTGCAGGTTTGCTTTGAATTCTGCTATAAATGGATCATAGTATTATAATGGACTACTGAGAAAGCCTGTTTACATGCTTTGATTTCTGTGCCATATTTTTTTATGGGAGGGAGATTCTTTGTGGGCTGTTTAGTACGTGATATGTTTGCTCAATTTGGACCTTTACTATGATATCATTTTTATCTTCATTAATTTACTGTGACATGTTTTCTACACACAACTGTGTAACCAAGAAATTAAGGCACTTGTGATGTACAGAGAAGGGCTAGTCAACTAGTTACTCAATTGGTTAGGAATGAGTCACTTTCTATTAGAAACTTATCAGAAGGTTGTGAGTTCAATTTCATATACTGATATAAGAACAGTGTTGGCGGACTATCTGTATGCACCTTTGTAAGTTACTTTGATTTTGAGTCATGCTCTTGGTAGGTGTGTGTGGGGGTGGGGGGGGGGGGGGTTGTTCTCTCTTTAATAATGATCTATTAGATGCTATGTTTCGTTGATATATAATAAGCAGGTGAATCTATAATAAGATACTTCATGATTTTGTAATTAATGAATAAAAATAAAATTATGAATATTTGTGGTTCATTCAATTATTCAATGTATGTTCATCAACTTCAGTACAACACTGTACGGAAATATGATAATGGCTCTGCCGCTTAATCTTTAAGACATATCTACTTGGTTTCGTTTGAGAGTTTTGAAATTCTGAATGTTAAATCATTACTTAAAATATATACGATGATAGTTTTTAAGAAAAGAAAAGAAATAGATAAAGGAAACAAAGTATTACTTGGGACATACGAATAAAAATAGGAGTCATAAAATTATGATAATGCATATGTATGGATTTTGTATATGTAGACCATTTTCAGTGCAGAGCTAAAATGACACTATCTTTTACACCAAATCAATATTTTATATATATATATATATTTATTTATTTTTACACCTCATTTATGCTATTTCTCATATTTAAAAAATACACCCAATTTTAAGTTTATATTACATATTCATCCAAATACATATTTTTGTTATTTATAATAATTAATATTCATTTTAAATCTACTTCAAGCTCAACAAACATATATTATACAAAAAGAAGCACAGCCAAATCAATATCTACGTCCATGTTCGTTTTTCTTTAAATTGTGTAATTTTTGTATTTTATGTAATATTAATCTATGTTGGATGTAATTTTTAAATGTTTTAAATTTATGTGGAATATGCATTTTGTACTAGTTTTAATAAATATCTATTATTTATAGTTAAATTAAAACAACATATAATTATGTGGGAAAAAAAATAACATAACTTAGGACCTAATGTAATTTTTCAAAATTTAGGGACCAAATTACATAGGACATAATTGTGACTATTACAAAATAATGGACTAAATAAAAACAAAGAAAAAAAAATACATACCAGTGCTAAAATAGCGCTGGTGAACAATGTTGCGTCATATTTGACGCAGCACTATAGACCAGCGCTAGTTTTTACCGCTCCATTGGAGGGCTAAAAAGGTAAATAACATTTAGCAAAAAAAAAGAAGTGTAGGTAGTGACCGGTGAGAATGAAGTCTACATGTCTTTGGCTTTTCCAGGGGGGGGGGGGGTGTTTGGGTTTGTATCTATGCATATTGTTAGAATAATTCAAATATTGCACCTAAAAAAGGTGCCTTTGCACCATTTTAGCCCTCCATTGAAGATGGCCTATAAGTATAGGTAAATAACATTTAGCAAAAAAAAAAAAAAAAAAGTTCTAGGTAGTGACCGGTGAGAATGAAGTCTACATGTCTTTGGCTTTTTCGGGGGGGGGGGGGGGGGGTTGGGTTTGGGTTTGTATCTATGCATATTGTTAGAATAATTCAAATATAGCACCTAAAAAACAAGGTTAATAAATACTTTCCATCATGACAATAAAAAAATAGCACCAATACGGCAAATTATGACCCGCTCTCGACTTGGTCAAACCTAATTGTATTTCATTTTGGGGGGGGGGGGGGTTGGGTTTGTATCTATGCATATTGTTAGAATAATTCAAATATTGCACCTAAAAAACAAGGTTAATAAATACTTTCCATCATGACAATAAAAAAATAGCACCAATACGGCAAATTATGGCCCGCTCCTGACTCGGTCAAACCTAATTGTATTTCACAAAATGAGTGATCAATCATATGACAAGCGTAATACAATCTTCTTGTAAAATACATTTGAGAGTGGCCTAGTCGGGAGCGGGCTATATATCATAGAATTAAATTAATCCTGGCAAGCCATCCCATGTATACTTTTTTTTTTGCCAAAAATATTCAACTCACGAGGGATATATATATATGAATTCCCCCACCCCACCAATTATGCGCCCCTTATCCCAAGTTATGGTTTTTCTTTTAACGAGACAATTATATTATTATATCATACCAACTGTCAACAACCACCAATCAACAAATATTTATCCAAAAATAAAAAACAACAATCAACAATTTCCTACAATTTACAAACAATAAATTAATATATAAATACAGAAACAACTCATACGACTGGCGGAATCAAACTCATGAGCTCTAAGTGATCGGGTCTCAATTTTACTACTAAGCCAAAACATGATTGACATATCTCAAGTTATGTGTGAGTGCCTAATAAGGGTATATGATAATTTCTCAAGGTAAAAATGTTTAGAAATCATGATTTCCTAGTCTCTTAGGCTATGTTTGTTTGTGTTTTCGGATCCAAATTTTTATTTTCATTTTCATTTGGAAATAAAAATAAACAATTTACAAAATTCTCAATTGAAAATACACTTATTTTCATTGTCACTTTCACATTCTCCAATAACTATCTTTTACTTTACTAATTCATTCTCAAATTTTTCTTTATCTCATATCTCCTTCTAAAAATTTATTTTTTTGTCAACAATTATGGTGTTATAGTGGAATAAAATACTTAGTATTAACCTTTATAGGCTTGTGGACATTTTAATACCCATTTTTAGTGCTTTTTTGGGATCAATTTTTGTCATATTTGCTTATAAGTATATTTAATCAATATAACATTATCTATTATTATATATATATTATAAATATAATCATTACTTTTAACTAACTCAATCATTTCACACATCATGATGGGCACTTGAGATGATTACTTAAACTTTTATATATGCTTCACAAATATCTCAAGAGTACTTTCTCTCTCTAGAGCTTTCTCTCCTCCTTCTCTCTAACCCTTGACTACAACAAGAATCTTGAGCCACCAACCCTTGCCACTGAAGAAAGCGATTTGGTGGAGAGAAGCACTAAAAAAGTACGTACTATTGGCCTCCAAATCCCTCATATGCAATCTGACCTTGAAGAGACTGGAACAAAAGATGGAGCATCCATGTCTGACAACAAGACGAATGATAAGACAACCTATTTACAAAAGCTCCTACACAATAAGACGAACACAGGGAATGAACCAGTGCTTTTCAAAGAATCTAAATTGCCAGAGCTGGCTAAGGTCACCGTGACAGCACCGACTGAGGAAACCCTCTTTTCAGTGACTGAGTTTGAAGAAAGCTATGTGAAGGAGATTCGAGATGACTGGGAGGTGACCCTCATTCTTAAACTGGAAGGTAAAAACCTAAACCTCAACATCTTCATGGAAAAAATTGAATTTTTATGGAAGCTTGGCAACGACTTCGATTTGGTTGACCTAGACTACGGATGTTATATTCTAAAACTAAAATACTCCAAAAGAGCTAAAAGTATTCTCACCGGAGGCCCTTAGATGATTTTCAACCATTATCTGGGGATCCGAAAGTGGTCACCCAACTTCAAGGCGTCAAGAGACAAATTCTTAACAGTGATTACATGGGTTCGGGTGCCAGAAATTGCGGTAGAATACCTCAGGCCAACCATTATCTTTTTTTATAGCTAAATGTATAGGAAAACCTATTAAAATGAACTATAATACCTTTTCAGCACCAAGGGAAAGATATGCCCGCTTCTACGTCCAAGTTGATCTCGTTAAACCCCTTCAAAGTATGATTTAATGGGCAAGTATACAAACTGGAATATGAAAACCTCCCAACAATATGCTTTACGTGTGGAAGGGTCGGACACAGGAGTCGTGACTTCCCTCAAAATATTCTGGTGGATAACACCAAAAATCTGAAAGGTAAAGAGACTATTAGTGGCAATGCGATCGGCGAGAAGGAGACTCAGGGCACGAGAACACATGAGGGTTTGTATGGAAATTGGATGCATGTGCAAAGAGTTAACCGAAAATGTACGGATAAAGGGGGGAGGGGGGGGGATGCTAACAAAAGAAATTAACATGGAGAGTGGGGACCACGTAAATCCCTTTGCAGCTCTAGGGTGCATTAATAAAGATAAGACAATTCCTCTACCTACTGGTTCACTTAAACAAAATAGTGTCAAAGAAAAGCTTAACCTAAGGAGCAACCCTATAGGAAGAGATCACATAACAAAAATGTATGGAAAGAGGGAGCTACAACTTAGACAAACCCTAAACCTAGTATGACAAGTGACTTAGGGAAACGTGTGACCAAAAATATGAATCTCGAAAAAATAAAGGACCAACTGTCTTTTGGTCCCACTGGTCAAAGTGTTTTTGAATTAGGTGGACCAAGCATAGGTTTGGCTGTGAACAAAGACATATATCCACAACAGCAAACATAAACCCTATCTCTTCCTCCACAGAAATCTCCAAAATTTTTCCAAAAGAAAGAGGAATTCATGATCTTCCCGTGGATAGGATTCCACAACATTTTGGAAGAGATGCAACATCCACACTAATTAACCATGCAACTACTGATGTTCCAATGTGTGAAGAGCATAATGATCAACTCGAGGTTCCACCAGGTGTTGTGCAACAGCGGATTCACCCACCCGATAGGGGATCCAATCAGATCCTTCGAACTAAGCATGAGGTTAACTGAATGAGAGGAGATGAGATAAAGGGACTTAGACTTGGGGCTAATAGCGCAAATATCAGAGATATGGAGATGGAGGAGGATTGAATCCGCATCCATTCTACAAAACCTGATTAGCACTCCAATGAAGGTACTAACATTGAATTTCCAAGGGGCGGGAAATAGTGCATTTAGAAGTAATTTTCGGGAAATTGTCGACACTCATCACCCGGATGTGATTTTTTTTGCCTGAGACACAGTTTCCGAAGATATGGCTGCTCTCATTTTGTCCCATCTCAGATACATAAATGTCTGCCAGCCTCCAACTGAGGGCCAAGCAGGCGGTATATGGATGCTTTAGAACAACGACTCCATTCAAGTTGATGTGATTTTGGTGAATGAACAAGCGATTCATGCTGTTTTTATGCCGAAGAAAGATGTTAAATTGCTTTTCTCGGGAATTTATGGTAGCCCGAAACCTCAAAGTAGAGAGGGCCTCTGGATTAATCTTGAGAAAATTAGCCAAAAACACTCTCTCCCTTAGCTTGTCAAGAGAGACTTCAACGAAGTTTCTTTTAGTCACGAAAAGAGAGGCCTCTTACCTCCTAACTTATCTTGGTGCTTTTAATTTAATGAAATGATGAATAATTATCAACTCATGGATATAGGGTGCCAAGACCCTAAATTTACATGAAGAAGAACGTGTGGGGATCATGTCATGCATAGAGAACGCCTTGACAGGTCAATTGCTTCAGCGGAGTGGCGGCTTCTCTACCCCAAAGCTACAGTTCTAACGCTACCTCGTACCCAATCAGACCACCATCCGATTCTCACGTTTTTCTTGGGAAGCCCAATTCCTCGGATCCGTACAAGACCATTCGACTTGGCTTGGATGACCCATCTCGAGTGTGAGGAAATAGTGGGAAAAATTTGGAACTCCTAGGATAATATTCATGCAGTGGTGGGTGTGCTGTCGGCTACTATGAAGAAATGGAATATGAAAACCTTTGGAAACATCTTTGTGAGGAAACGATCCTTGCTTGCTCAATCACGGGAACTCAAAGAAGCTTGGCTAACTGTGACAACTCATTCCTTCATGAATTGGAGAAGCGTTTAATTGGGGAGTACAATATCGTGTTACGCCAAGAGGAAATGATGTGATATCAAAAATTGAGAATCAATTTGTTGGCTTATGGTGATGGCAACACAAGATTTATTCATGCTTCCACGGTCGTTAGAAAAAGGAGAAACAAAATTGATACTCTTAAAATAGGGGTTACTTGGGAATCCGATGGAGAAACTATCAAAAATCATGTCACAAGTTACTTTGCAAATATTTTCTCCTCATGATCTAATAGGCAATCGAACCTCCCACTTAGCAATTTTCAAAGAAAGCTAACACAGGAGTCACAAGTGGAAGTTTGCAAACTCCTTGCAAAAAAAAAAAAGTATTCGCTGTTCTCAATTTGATGGCTCCTCACAAAGTGCCGGGCCAGGATGGCTGCCATGTCTTGTTTTTCCAAAAGTTTTGGAGGTTCGTTGGAGACTCAGTTGCGTCCTTTGTTGCAAATGCTTTTAAAACCGGACGTCTTGAGGGTAAGTTTGGTGAAATCTTTATTTGCTTGATTCCTAAAGAGGTTAATCCATCAATGATCACACAATTATGGCCAATTGCGTTTTGCAATGTTTTGTATAAAATGGTTACAAAAACCATTACCCTTCGCCTCAAGCTTTATATGGCTGATCTTGTCTCCCCTCTCCACCAAGAGGTTACTCATAGCCTTAAGATATCCAAAGGGAAACGATGGGGTATGATTGTGAAGTTGGATTTGGAGAAAGCATATGATAAAATTAATTGGAACTTTCATGAACAAACCTTGGAGTTCTTTGATTTTGCTAGGAAAATAATTCAACTTATCATGCATTGTGTTACTTGTACCAAACCAAGAATCCTTTGGAATGTTGAACCACTAAAATATTTTGAACCAACTTGTGGACTTAGGAAAGGGGACCACTTGTCTCCTTACCTTATCATTCTTTGGGTTGAGAGACTTGGATATCTCATTGAGAAAGCCGTGAAGGATAATCTTTGGAAACCTTTGTCCATTTGTTGGGAAGGTCCCACTTTCTCTCACATCTTTTTTCCTAATGACCTCATATTCATGGGAAGAGAAACTTGTAAAAATTCACATGTCATGGATAACATCCTCGAGGTGTTATCTTCGAATTCGGGACTTTTGGTCAATAAGAGAAAATCCCGTATTTTCTACTCAAAGAATAGGGAAAGAATAATTCAAAACGAGATTGCAGAAATTCTTAGCTTTGAAAGAACCAATGACTTAGGGAAATATAGGATTCCCCCTAGTTCATATAAGAAACTCTCCGAAACTCTATGATGCACTTATAGATAGGGTTCAAGCCCGCCTTACGAGTTTGAAATCAAAATTTCTGAACATGGCCGGATGTACCACCTTAATCCAATCGGTTTCGACAGTGATCCCCTCCTATGTTATGCAATTCGCATGGATCTTGGTGTCAACTTGCAACAAACTAGATAAATTGAATAGAGCCTTCCTTTGAGCCACTGATGGGAATAGTCATGATAAGAGTCATTTTCACGTGTTTTTAAGCCCTTATGTTTATGTTTTAGATTCATTTATCACTTGATTTATGCCACATATGAGAATAATCTATGTGCTTATTGAGTAAAGGTGGAAAACCAATGCAATCGACGTAAAGCGCGCAAAAAAAACACAGTATTTCATTGTATTTTGAAGCTGGATTTGAGGAAGTTTTCTTCTATAACGTTGTAGAACTACGTCTTGGCTTCGCGTGATAACTTGAATCATCCAAATCCGAGGTCCGTGGAGAAAGTTATGAAGAAAATACAATTGATGCGCTGAAAAACAAGAAAAGGGTTCAGACTCTGCAGCCGGCGCCTAGGCGCCACCTCACCCGTGCCTAGGCGCCGGTCAACTTATTCCCCAAGCCATTTAGACCACCTGGACCACGCCTAGGCGCCATTTAGGTCACGCCTGGGCACCGATGTAACCGTTTTTCAAGGTATAAAGGCTAAATTTCAGCATTGGAAAGAGGGGTTCGAATTCTAAGTGAATTTTGGAGATTTCTTGGGATTGGGACCTCACTTTTCATCATTTGTAAGAGATCAAGAAGGAAGATTAGCTTGGGGATTGAAGATTCAACTTGAAGATCCACCATCATTCACCAATTAGGGAGTTTTTGATAGCTTTTCATTTCATTTATGTCCATGAATATGTATATATATCCATCTATGTCTTTTATATATGCTATCAATTATGAGCTAAACTTGTAAGACTAGAGCCATGTAAGTCCAAATTGCTCAATTATACTAATAAAGGCTCTCGTTGAAGGATTACGCTTATGTTGCTATGGTGAAAGCTCCTAGGGTAGAGAATATCCGATGTCTCGTGCTAAACTCCTATGCTTGAATGACGGTTTCCTAAGTATATCTACCCGGAAATCTAATCACTAAACACGCATTAACGCACTAGAGCTCACTCGATTTAGATCGAACGACTTCACTCTGGAATCTTTACCTATGTCTAGGGCAATTCCTCATTGGTTGCGGGTTATGGTGTGAATTTCTTGTGCCCTAAGTCAATTTTCTCTTGAAATATTCACCTAAGCATAGGATTCTAACATATGGTGATCAAGCATATGCAAGACAAGCAAAAACACAAATTCACACCACATAACAACATAAGAATCACTTCAACAATCCTCTATTATAAGCATAAATCACAATTTGGCCTTACATGGCCCTAGTCTTACAAGTTTAGCTCATAATTGATAGCATAAAAGACATAGATGGATTCATATACATATTCATGGACATAAATGAAATGAAAAGCTATCAAAAACTCCCTAATTTGTGAATGATGGTGGATCTTCAAGTTGAATCTTCAATCCCCAAGCTAATATTCCTTCTTGATCCCTTCCAAATGATGAAAAGTGAGGTCCCAATCCCAAGAAATCTCCAAAATTCACTTAGAATTCGAACCCCCCTCTCCAATGCTGAAATTTAGCCTTTATACCTTGAAAAACGGTTACATCGGCGCCCAGGCGCGACCTAAATGATGCCTAGGTGCGGTCCAGGTGGCCTAAATGGTTTGGGGAATAAGTTGACCAGCGCCTAGGCGCCGGCTGCAGAGTCTGAACTGTTTTCTTATTTCTCAGTGCAACAATTGTATTTTCTTCATAAGTTTCTCCAAGGACCTCGGATTTGGATGATTCAAGTTGTCACGTGAAGCCAAGACGGAGTTATACAACTTTCTAGAAGAAAACCTCCTCAAATTCAGCTTCAAAATACACTGAAATACTGTGTTTGTTTGCGCGGTTTATGTCAATTGCAATGATTTTTTACCTTTACTCAATAAGCACATAGATTATACGCATATGTGGCATAAATAAAGTGATAAATGAATCTAAAACATAAACATAAGGGCTTAAAAATATGTAAAAATGACTCTTATCAAGTCACAAGCTACACTCGGTTAGATGGAGTGAGGTAACTAAATCCAAAAAGGCCGGTGGTTTGGTGATTAGAGAGGCGAGGAAAATCAATATATCCTTGCTTGCTAAAATTAGATGGAAAATCATTGTTCGGGAACCCAATGTGTGGTAGGACACTTTTCATAAGAAGTACCTAAAGCTCAAAGACTTGCTTGATTGTGATATGACGGGATATCTCTTGGCACAATGGAAGGGCATTCTTAGAAGTGCGAAAGCGGTGGCAAGTTGGTTTCGATGGAGAATTAGAAGTGGCACTACTATCTCGTTTTGGTCTGATAGATGGATCGGGCCAGATAACATTTGTGATCACATTCAAGCGGATATTAGCATAGAGGCTCCGGGTAGGAGATGTTCTTGATGAGGACTAGAGGTGGCGGTTAGAAAAAAATTAAAACTCCTATCCCTGATTTGATGAAAGAGGGCGTACGGAACATTCTAGTCCCAATGAACAACCTAAAAGGTGACAAAAGAATTTGGTATGCAATGGCAAATGGAAAATTTTCATGTAAAATTGCATACTCGGCCTTGCGAGAAGAAACGGAACACATGGGAGGGAAAACATGGCAATGGCTATAGAATTTGCAATGTCCACTCAAGTTTAAAAATTTCATCTGGCTATTCCAACACAAAAGCCTTAACACTAATGCCATACGTTTCGATCATCACTTGATATCTTCGGGATCGTGCCCATGATGTAATGCAACCAGTGAAGATTAAATCCACATCCTTAGAGAATGCACCTTCTAAAGATGTTTGGGAATTTCTTGTCACTCCATCTCTCTTCATGGACTTTCTCTCAACCCCTTCGGAATGATGGATCCGTGAAAACATTCGAAAAAAAGTCAGCAATACCCTTATTCCGGAGCTGGATTGGTTCTTTGTCTTTTTGGCAACTGTTTGGACACTTTGGGTGAGTAGAAACAAGTTCATTTTTGTGGGGAAAAACATAAGTTTGAGGGAGGCTTTGTTTGATATTCGTCGTTTGGACCTGGAACTTGCCGCCGCATTTCCACCAAAGAAGGAGTCCAATTCCAAAAGTCGTACTAACCTGCACTGGGACTTACCACCGACGGTTTTTAAAGTCAATACTGATGGTAGCCATAAGAGCTCGATGAACAATGCGGCGACGGGGAAACTTATCCGAGATGAATGGGGGGCTTGGATTTCTCTTGTAATATTGGAACTCGAACTATCACCGAAGCCGAACTTCTTGCACTTCGGGAGGGGCTCCAACTTGCTTGGCACCAAAGACTCATAAAATCATCTTTGAAGTTGACTCGGAAGTCATGTGGAAATTAATCACTAAGGCAAATGTTGAAGACCATCCACTGGGCTGCATCATCATGGATTGTAGAAATCTACTAAGGAAACCATGGAAGGTTCAATTCATACACATTCTTTGGTAAAAAAACACGTACACAGACACTTTGGCGAAGCTTGGCCATGAGACCTCTCCTGAGGGACAAATCCGGACTTTTCCATTGGAGGAAACTGAAGTTTGTTTTAATGAGGAGAAATATCTCCTCGATAAATAGTCCTTGTAATTCTCTTGTTATCACCAAAAAATATATATAAATATATATATATATATATATATCATTTCACACATCATCGACATCAAGTCATCAATTCCAACCATTTACGGAAACACAAAAAAACATGTCGTCAATTCCACACAAAAATTAAAAAAAAAACTCATTTTTCCATACATTTTAGAAAATGACGGTTGAAAATGAAATGAAAACACATTTAGCCTTAAAATCTCTAAGAAGATTTCTTGAAATCTTCTAGCAACATTAGGTTACTGTAAAGCTGGTCCAAAAATCAAGTTCAAGGTGGTAAAATGAAATTAATATAGCAGCAATGAAGATTAATGAATTTAAAGCAACTATGTTAGGGAATTGATGTAAATTAAAACTCAAAGCATCTGCAATTCATCATAAATTAGTTGTTCGTAGAAAGATTTCATTCTACTCACCTTTTGATGAGGCGACATGCCTTCATGGATTGCAATTTTTTGTTTTTTGGAAATCTCAGGGTAAATCTCCTTCAGTCACCCAGCAAAGCAAACTTGCCCTATACGCAATAGCCCGCAAACCACGTATGAGGGTAATTCGCCCTAAGTTACCCATAGACGACGGACTCAATAAGCGCAGGGGCCTCCAGGGCAGGACGGAGTAGTAAACTCTCCAGACCAAGCATCACCTGGGTTTCGAACCCTAGTGGGTTCTCATGGAAAAATGCCTTGTGACCAACATGGCCACACCCCTTTGCTTATTGACTGCAATTTTAAATACTACAAATTCTTTCTTTGATTTGAACAGTTTCACCTACCACCTGGAGTTGATTTTTTCGACATTTAATTACACTATGTTTGGTTCAAAGAAATCTATAATATTTAATCTATAACTACTATAAAAGTATGGATGTTAAGGAATGATTTACATTTCTTAACTTTTTTGTGAAGACCAAAATATCCTCATGAATATTCTGCTAGGAAGAAAGTAAGGTTGATTATGTAAATAAATGGATTGTATTAATAATTAATTTAATATAGCACCCTCAAAAAAATTAATGTTGTTCATTGTACATACTATTATAATAAATGAGTTACTATGTTCATTATATACTCTTAGTGATTTATTTTTTTAATTATATATTATTTTATATTTTAAAAAATAATAATTGGTATATATAAGTTAGTAAGAAATCTCTAAAATCTCAAATTGAAAAGCATGTAGGCCATATAAATAAGCCGGTGAGATTACACCTTGTAATTTTCACCATACCAGAATTCTTATAATTGTGCATGTGGAAAAGAATGTGTACCATTTACTCTTTTAAGTTTTCAATCACCATTCGTCCATTATAAAAGCAAGAATATTGAGTAGAGATAGTCACTGAATTTTATTGTAACTCCAATGTTGTTCATTTCTTATGCAAGGTTGCTCTATTGATTTCTAATTTTAATTTTCAAGCATTTGTGCATTTGTTTTTTTTTTTATCATTTTCATGTTCTTATTTTTGTGACACTTCAAAATTATTTTTATAATAATCTCCAATGTCCCCCCTACTTTCTGTATGTATGTAGATTATTTGACTAATACTTTTCAGTTTTCGAGCTTTCTATTTGTTTTTTATTTTGAACATCATCTTTGTTAGTTAATATGTTGCTCAATCTTGCAAATTCCTCTTAGTTATTTTATTTTATTAATTTTACATTCTACAATATCAAGAAATTTATTAGGTAGTCATATCATATATATATATATGTACATATATTGTGACGTGATAAAAAAGGATCGTTACACTTTTATTCGACTTAGATATTTGATCTCAATAATCTATATCTTATATTTCGATCAAGGCTTCGGCCTGCCATATCAAGAAATTTAATGGGTGATTCTACTTATATATATATATATATATATATATATATATAGGGTCAAGATGCAATACACACCCTATATTAGATAAGATATAAGACTCAATCTACACCATTAGATCTATTAAATCCAACAGTCCAAAAAGGAAGCAAAAAACAGGTGGGAAAATTGATTTCAATTGGGTCAAGGGTATAATAGTAAACTGACCTCATTATACAACATCCACCTACCAAAAAAAAGGGCACAAAATCTCTCCTACAATCTCTAAAATTGAAACGTCACAAAATCTCCCTAAAATCTCTCAACTTGTTGCCAAAATTAACCCAATCAAGTTATAAAATCATATTAAACCTATAATTCCTTCGATTATCACCACAAAAACTCATTCCAATCGGTCAATTCTCATCACAACAAAACCTAAATTACAGAAGCAAATACCTTCGATTTTTTTTTTAGCAAATATGTGGTCGAAAACAGCTCCCAGAATGATAGGTAACCATTTATATAATCGATTTTCTGTTGTTGTTCGAACATATATTGTATAATGACATGTTTTTTGTTTACAAAAATTGTTTTTGTTGATTTGCTGTGTCGATTATCTGTTGATTGGGGTCCAATAATGTGTTTTTGTTGATTTGGTGTGTATATTTGTGTAATAGATGCTGAATATTGTTAAATTAGTTGGCGTATTGTAACTGTATGATGTATAAACACATACCGTATAATGGATTATATTATATTGTATACTGTGTAATAAGATACTGTATAATAGTTTATAAGATTGTAGTTGTATGATGTATACACACACTGTAGAATTGGTTATAAGATACTGTATAATGTGTTATAATATACTGTGTAGTGGTTTATAAGATACTGTATAATGATTTGAAATCACTAATTATATGTCACTAATCACACACTGTATATCACCATTGTATTTACTATATATTTGTTTATTAGCTATTGTATAATGAATTAATTAGCTATTGTATAATATTTATTAGCTATTGTATTTACTGTATAATTGATTGTATGATATTGTATATTGGTTTAGATGATACTGTATACTGAGTTATAAGATATTGTATGATGTTTTATAAGATTGTAACTGTATGATGTATACACACACACTGTATAATTTGTTATAAGATACTGTATAATGTGTTATAACATACTGTATAGTTGTTTATAAGATACTGTATAATGGTTTATAAGCTACTGTATAATGGTTTATAAGCTACTGTGTTATCACTAATCACACACTCTATAACACCATTTCATTTACTGTATAATGGTTTATAAGCTACTTTATGATGGTTTAAAATCCCTAATTGTGATGTCACTAATACCACACTGAATATCATATTTATACAGTGT
The DNA here is from genome assembly GCA_019426215.1 of Buddleja alternifolia. Classification (NCBI taxonomy): domain Eukaryota; kingdom Viridiplantae; phylum Streptophyta; class Magnoliopsida; order Lamiales; family Scrophulariaceae; genus Buddleja; species Buddleja alternifolia. The sequence goes on along the minus strand of CM033394.1, from coordinate 14,494,540 downwards.
ATAATATCTTAGTTGTTACTGAACAATGTGTATATCCGCACTGAATAATGGTAATTATGCAAGGAGCGGTATGCCCCCACAAGAGATGTCGGCGCAATGGAAGAAATAAAGTATGTAAAACACATATATAATAACATCCTAAGCTAGGGGGTCGAAGTAATGCACAACAAAAACTAAAATACGAGTAAAGGGGTTTTAAACCGATTACAAGATTTGGAGTTTTATTAAAGTGAAGGTGTATAACCACAACACAGGAAAACCACACCAAAAATTTTGGCTCTCATTTTCGAACCTCACCTCAAGATGGAGGGATTCGAATCAAACCACTAAAAGCTCCTAAAGAAAGAAGCCTCTATAGGGACACACCTCAAACAAGTTCATACCTTAAGCAAAAGATTGGCTAGATATATGCTTTAAGGAAATGGAGTCTATGTAGTGAAAGGTGGAAGACAAGAAGAGTTATTAAAAGAAATATCTATGGAAGATAATCTTCTATAACTAATCTTCAAGAAGAAGTTTTATGGAAGAAAGTCTTCACGAAGCACAAGAGAAGCTAGAAGAAAACTCTAGTGAGGAAGTACTAAGCTCAAAGCTTTCTTTCATTTAAGTTTTCATGAAGAATGAAATATGAGCAAGAGACCCTCTTATAATGGCCTTGAATTTCGGCCACATAGGGTTATAGAGAGGAGAATACTTGCTTCTCCTCATGTTGGCAACTCCCATCTACCACCCTATGTGTAAGAAAAGTAGTTTCCATTTTCTTCTTCTTTCCAAAAACATCACTATCAACTTTGACTAGCTTTGAATTTAAATCTTGTGACTTCATTTAATTAAGTCCAACTTAACTAAAATGGCTCCCAAGTCTTCCAAGACTTGTTAATTAAATAATCCTCATGATTAATTAATAGTACAATTAGTAGCTTAAATAAATTCAGAGATAATAATAATTTCCGTTAATGATTAATCTCCAAGATTAATTAATAGAACAATTATTTTCCCAAGCCTACTAATTAAAATGTCTTCAACTTAGTCAATTAACCTTATTAATCAATTTCACTTTAATTCTAAACCGGATTAATATTCACATAGCAATTGAACTTTCTTGAGTAAGTGTGTAACCCCATTGTAGGTTCGTTCATGTACTAGAAGTAGGAACACAACCCCGTTGTGCCTTTGCAATTTTCATTGCTAGATTTAATTACCCTAAGTATTTTAATCCGACTAAGAATTAATTACCGATTAATTTATGGCTCCTACAAATCAAGGTTAGTACTAGCCTAGCCATGAACGATTATTAGGTGACCTTTCCGCATTACAATTTTTGCATAAGTAAAATCCTTCCATCAAATATCCCGATCGAATCTAGGACTTGGATGTCAGTCGAAATCCCGGTAACTCGATTATATGTATATCGATCTAAGTGATATTGACCAATTTATCAATCAAGCGAGGAAACACTATGCCTCCTTATTGATACGACTCCGGCCGGAGGTTCCCATGGTCAATACATTGTGAAGTACATAGGATATGCGCCGATGCTAATGATCAGTGACATATTCTCTCTTGGCACTCACGCGCCTCCGTACATAACCAGACTGGACCCAATATGCCCCACTTTATGACTCGCCTGAAATCGTCTAACAAATCTAAGCACAGTGGGCAATGCACGAGACGACTAATGGTGCCTCAAGTCATGAGGACCAATCTTACGCCTACGTAACCGAGGAGATTCCAAATTCAACATTGACTCCAATATGGAATCTCTGCGGGGTTGTTTAGTTTCCCAATGAGAACCCACGTACATGCACTGATGTACACTATATCGGTATCCATGGAATAGGATATACTCTCCAAGAGTGTGCATTGTACGTTCAAGTCTTTATGAGTCATTGATATCCCAATCTCAATGATTCTATGACTTGGAAGATCTTTAAGACAACAACCTTAAAGGTGTATTGCATGATTGGCATCCTCGATGCCAAACACATCTCATAGCTTAAGAGTGATCTAGGGGACTTTATCTAATTGTATAGAATGATAAGATAAAGAAGAATATGCCTTTTATTAAATAACTTGATAAGATACAATATAAGACTGTTTAAAGAGTCGGCTACTACGCCGTACAAATGGCGTGCTGGGCACCTAACTCTTTCAATCTCCCACTTGTCCTAAAGCCAATTGCCCATGAATTTCATGCCCAACTTCTCAAGATGTCCCTTTAATACTCTTTGGCCCAAGGGTTTGGTAAAGGGGTCGGCTATGTTGTTTGCCGAGTCCACACGTTCCACTTAAACGTCGCCTCTACGAACGATATCTGATGAGATGGTATCGCCTTTCTATGTGCTTGGACCTATGATGAGATGGTATCGCCTTTCTATGTGCTTGGACCTCTGATGAGACCTTGGCTCTTTTGACTGTGCAATAGCCCCATTGTTATCACAGTACAATCGTACGGGATCAACAATAGATGGAACAACATCCAATTCTTGGATGAAGTTCCTTATCCAACTCTTGGATGAAGTTCCTCATCCAAATAACTTCTTTTGCAGCTGCCCAGGCTGCAATGTACTCAACCTCTGTGGTGGAGTCAGCAATAGTTTCCTGTTTGGAACACTTTCAGCTGACCACTCCACCATTGAGTACAATGACAAATCCCGAGTTAGATTTGAAATCATTCACATCAGATTGGAAGCTAGAATCTGTATAACCTTCCAATTTCAATTCTCTTCCACCGTAGACTAGAAAGACATCCTTAGTTCTTCTCAAGTACTTAAGGACTGCCTTTACCACTTTCCAATGCTCTTCGCCTAGATTGGCTTGATATCGGCTTGTTGCACTAAGTGCATAAGCCACATCAGGCCGTGTACATAGCATAGCATACTGTATACATAATGCTCCCTATAGCGGAGGCATATGGTATGTGAGACATCTTTTTCTTTTCCTCCGATGTCTGAGGGGACATAGACTTGGAAAGAGAAATACCATGTCTCATAGGTACCAGTCCTCTCTTGGACTGATCCATTTTGAACCTCTTCAAAACTCTATCTATGTACATAGATTGGGAAAGTCCTAGCATTCTACTCTATCTATCTCGATGAATCTTCATCCCGAGAATGTAGGATGCCTCTCCCAATTCCTTCATGGAGAATTGTGTGGATAACCACGCTTTAGTTTCTTGTAACATTCCTATGTTATTTCTAAACAATAGAATGTCGTCAACATAAAGCACCAAAAACATGTCGTAAACAATAGAATGTCGTCAACATAGAATGTCGCGCTCCCACTTACCTTTTAGTACACACAAGCTTCATCAGCATTTTGAACAAAACCATATGTTTGTACAGTATCATCAAAACACTTGTTCTAGCTTCGGGAAGCCTGTTTGAGTCCATAAATGGATCTCTGAAGTTTGCACACCTTGTGCTCACTTCCTATGGATGCGAAGCCCTCGGGCTACTCCATGTAAAGCTCTTCCTTGATTTCACCATTGAGGAAAGCAGTCTTCATATCCATCTGCCATATTTCATAGTCTATATATGCAGCTATGGCTAAAAGTATCCGGATGGATTTGACCATCACCACTGGTGAATAGGTTTCATCATAGTCAATTCCTTGCCTCTGAGTGTAACCTTTTGCCATGAGACATGCCTTATAGGTGACCACCTTCCCCTCAGCTCTAAGCTTTCGCTTATAGATCCATTTGCAGCCTACGAGTTTTAGACCCGTCTGGTGGATCCACCAAGGTCCAAACCTTGTTGGAGTGCATGGAGTTCATCTCAGATTGCATGGATTCTAACCATTTTCCCGAATCGACGTCCAACGTCGCTTCCCCATATGTCCTTGGATCAGGGAAATTACCATCCTCGTTGCTGTCAAGCAAGAAACCATACCTCTCAGGTTGTTTTGGGATCCTTTCGGATCTTCTAGGATGTTGTGTACTTGCTACTACTTCTGGTTGTGCATCTGTGGTATCAGGTGAACCCTTTTGTGGTTCTTGAGTTTCCTTAAGTTCGGCAGCCTCGCCATTTTTATCCATTAGAAATTCCTTCTCTAAGAAGGTAGTGTTCCTTGAAACAAACACTTTATGTTCCGAAAGGTTGTAGAAATAATATCCATAGGATTCCTTTGGATATCCCACAAATTTACATAAGGAGGATCTTCCATCCAACTTATCTCCCACTAGTTGCTTGACATAAGCCGAGCAACCCCATACCCTTAGGTATTTGTAAGTGAGTGGTTTACCAAACCACATTTCATATGGCACTTTGGAGACACTCTTCGATGACACTCTATTTAATAGATGCGTCGCAGATTCTAGGGCATAGCCCCAGAAGGGAAGAGGAAGTCCAGTGAAACTCATCATGGATCGAACCATGTCCATCAAAGTTCGATTCCTTCGCTCACTTACCCCATTAAGTTGGGGAGTACCGGGCAGAGTCCACTGAGAGACAATCCCATTGTCTTTTAGATAATTAAGGAATTCACGGGAAAAGTATTCTCCCCCTCGATCCTATCGAAGAGCTTTGATACTTCGTCCGTTTGCTTCTCTAATTCATGTCTAAACTCCTTGAACCTCTGAAAGGTTTCAGACTTGTATCTCATAAGATACACGTAACCATACCTCAAAAAGTCATCGGTGATGGTTATGAAGTAAGAATGGCTCCTTTTAGTGCTTACATTAAGCAGACCACATACATCCATATGGACCAAGTCCAAAAGGTTAGTAGCTCGCTCCATTTGCCCGAAAAATGGTGATTTGGTCATCTTACCCTTTAGATAAGATTCACAAGTTGGCATATCTAGCATTTCCCGAAGGTCAAGCTTATCCGCCATCTTATGAATCCTATCCTTAGAGATATGGCCTAGTCTAGCATGCCACAAGTATGTATCATTTTGATTATCCAACTTTCTCTTACTAGTGTGTTCCTCATGTTGAGATAATAAGATTGGAGTATCAGGGAGAACCGTGTATAAGCTATGAGACAACTTTGATTCCAATATTAAAGAAGAACCATTAAACATTGAGCAAGCTCCATTACTATAGCCTTCCTTGTCCAACAAGGGTACATAAATGATGTTCTTAATTAATTGCGGAATGTAAACTACATTGTTCAAAATAACACGATTTTTGTTGGAAAAGATAAGTAGATAGTTCCTACGGCTGTGGCAGCAACCCGTGCTCCATTTCCAAACCGCATGGTCATCTCCCCTCTACTTATCTGCTTGCTTCTTGCCATCACCTGCAAATCATTGCAAAGGTGAACTCCACATCCGGTGTCCAACACCCAAGAAGCATCATTAACTGATAAGTTAACTTCAACATAAAACATACCATTCACCGCTTTAGTCCAGTTACCCTTATAATGTCCCTTTTTACCACAATTGAAGCACACACCCTGATTGGTACTCTTAGCCTTTTTCACACCACCTTTGCCTTTCAACTGCTTTTTCTTGTTGTTGTTGTTCTTCCCCTTGTCCTTATTGGCCTTATGGCCCTTGGAACAGGATGATGAACCAACAAGCAGTACCGGCTTATCTTTCTTGAAGGTGGCATCTGCACTCTTCAACATGTTCAACAACTCTAGTAATGAAGCCTCAAGTTGATTCATGTTGTAGTTGATGACAAACTGGTCAAACGAATTTGGAAAGGACTGAAGCACGAGGTCATCGGAAAGCTCGGTCTCAAGTTTTACGCCAATATTGGAAATCTTATTAATAAGATTGATCATACGTAAAACATGATCATCGACCGACGATCCCTCGTGCAAGCGAGCGCGGAATAGCTCTTTAGAGATTGCGAATCTCTCCCTCCTAGTTCAAGTGCCATAGAGCTCCTTGAGACTGTTGATAATATCCTTAGAGATGGTCACATGCTCAAATTTCTTTTGAAGCTCATTAGTCATTGAAGCCATCATGATACATCTCACTTGGATATTATCATCGGTCCACTTATCAAAAGTAGCACGTTCATCATCAGTGCTTGTGCGAGTGACGCGAGGCAAAGGCGCATCCAATACGCTATCCTTGCGCTCACTTTGAAGCACAATCTTAAGGTTTCGATACCAATCGGTATAGTTGGGACCGACAAGTCTATTGGAATCTATTGTTGAAAGTGGATTTTTGGCCATTTTGTTAACTACAAAATAAATAGCGAGGCAAAACAATTAGCATTCAATATGTAATCTTGTCCACATATAAATTGGTCTTTAATCATATGTGTCTCCCACTATTTTATCGAATTCCATAATCCTATTATATGGATATTCGAGGAGATATGCGGGTCTTCTTAGTGGGCTCGAGATCGATAAGCGACTCTTCATATGCCCCGAGAACACGAGCCCATATGATAAATCCCTATGGTAGGCTTACTGGCCTTCTATATCGACATATAGTTCTCAAGATATTTACCTCGTCTTTCCCATATACCACGAGAACACGAGCCCATATGGTAGTAAACGTTAAGTCAAGCCCATCAAATATTCATGGTCAATCGACCGGACTAGTGTGCCCTACGACTCATAGACGACACCTAGACAAATCAATCCCACGAGCATCTCTATGCTTAGCGGTGGTCACAGCCTAATCCTCTTGACGCCACCCCACGACTCATGGATGGCGGGCCAAGCTTCATGACATTTCACTTGCCACCACTTATGATGGAAGGCGTGGAAAATAGAACCTCGTTGAATTTCCACATAAACTTAATATTTCTTGAATTTACTTGAAACAAATCAAGTAAGGGGTTTCAACATGCAAGGTCTCATAAAGATTAGGATTATCTTTAATTATGTGATCATGCAATCCAAGCAATATATAAGAAAAACATAATATAAGACATCCACAAAGCGGTATACAAATATGGATGATTGTGGGTCCCTAAGCGATCCACCCGAGCCACCGGTGAATCTAAGGCAATCTAGGGTACTAAATTTAAATAGGCCCTATCTATTTCATAAGCTTCCACCGACATACATAATCTTCAATAATGGTCCATCATCTTTGTCTCCATCTTCAATTACAATATAATGAAAAAGAATGTGCGAAAATAAAATATACAACCAAATCGAAATATAGGCCAATAATAATTACAACCCAATTGAATAATCTAAGGCTCGACTCACAATCCATCCATTATGCAAATAAACCATTAAGCGTATGAAGATGACGTGCAAATCATTAATTAATCATAAGCCCATCACGTAGTTGAAACAATCATAACTTTGGGATTTATATGTTTTGAGGAAAAATCATGCTACGTTTGTTTCTATTTTGAACTTATATTTTGGCAAGAATTTTGGTCAAAACTCGTTTGGCTTATCCATTTTTCACCAAATAGGTATTTTTTGTTCAAACATTTGTGACAGCTACATTGCCTACACCACCTTACACCATTTTCTACTTTTGACTTACTTTTTTGTACTATATAAATTTTATATTATATTTTTCAATCATTAACTAATTATAAACATTACTTTTCAGACAAAAACTTAAGTGATTTGACTGCTACAGTAACTTTTGTCTCTTTTGAAAATAAAATCAAACACAAAACCAAACAAATTTTCACCAAAGTACACAACTCCCAATAAACTTTTTCACCAAAATTTTCATCAAAAAAACCCTTCAAAATAGAAACAAACGTAGCCCAAGTTTATCTAGTTTCAAAAATTCTAAACTTTTAAATAACTCAAAAACGCATGGAAGTTGATTCCAAAATCAAGAAATGGGCCAAAGGTGGGAGTCCTTGAAGATCCGGGTAGTGTGTACCACACCATGTCGAGATGGTCCAACCATCAAGCACGTGGTGTGCATACGCACACCCGTGTACACTGCCCGGCAACGCACTGTGCGCCGCCGAGCAGCGCACACACTGTCCAGCAGCTGTTGGACAGTTTCTCGACCATGGTCAAGACCACCAAGGGGTGGAATCGACGTCTCAACATGGTCAACCCCGTTTTGACCCCCACCAAGTTACCTTCCATGGTTGGCAACGATTCGCGATATTAAGCCCTACTAGAGGAGCCCACCCTTATGCACACAAAGCCTTCACCGGGTGCGCACAAAGTCTCGTAGCTTGGGTTCAATGTTAACGATCCTCGCCCGAGTTTCGACCTTCCCTTTTAGTATCTCTTAATTTTCAATCATTTTTTTAAAAAAAAACAAAATCTCCAAGATTTTAAGAAAAACGATGACAAATCCCAAGCTATTATTAAATCAACAAATGTAACATATAGATTTAAGCAACCGGTTAAAATACTACATGAAACGGAAAGCAAAAACATGCAAAGTTTTTAATGTGCATAACCCGGGCTCTGATACCACTGTTAGGATCGGTATGCCCCCACAAGAGATGCCGGCGCAACGGAAGAAATAAAGTATGTAAAACACATATATAATAGCATCCCAAGCTAGGGGGCCGAAGTAATGCACAACAAAAACTAAAATACGAGTAAAGGGGTTTTAAACCGATTACAAGATTTGGGATTTTATTAAAGTGAGGGTGTATAACCATAACACAAGGAAAACCACACCAAAAACTTTGGCTTTCATTTTCGAACCTCACCTCAACATGGAGGGATTCGAATCAAACCACCAAAAGCTCCAAAAGAAAGAAGCCTTTACAAGGACACACCTCAAGCAAGTTCATACCTTAAGCAAAAGATTGGCTAGATATATGCTTTAAGGAAATGGAGTCTACGTAGTGAAAGGTGGAAGACAAGAAGAGTTACTAGAAGAAATATACGTGGAAGATAATCTTCTATAACTAATCTTCAAGAAGAAGTTCTATGGAAGAAAGTCTTCAAGAAGTACAAGAGAAGCTAGAAGAAAACTCTAGAGAGGAAGTACTAAGCTCAAAGCTTCCTTTCCTTTAAGTTTTCATCAAGAATGAAAGATGAGAAAGAGACCCTCTTATAATGGCCTCAAATTTCGGCCACATAGGGTTAGAGAGAGGAGAAGACTTGTTTCTCCTCATTTTGGCAATTCCCATCTACCACCCAATGTGTAAGAAAAGTAGTTTCCATTTTCTTCTTCTTTCCAAAAACATCACTATCAACTTTGACTAGCTTTGAATTTGAATCTTGTGACTTCATTTAATTAAGTCCAACTTAACTAAAATGGCTCCCAAGTCTTCCAAGACTTGTTAATTATATAAGGGATAATTGCATATCATACCCATGTGAAACATGAAACCTGTACACATCCCCTCTGTGTTAAAAAATAGCCTGAAATAACCTATGATTTTCAAAACCCTGCACGAAACCCCCAATCCGTGTTAAATCCGCAGAGGTAGCATTCACGCACAGTGTATTTGATGCAGGGTTGGGGGTTTCGTGCATGGTTTTGAAAAACATAGGGGCACTTCAAGCTATTTTTTTAACACAGGGGGAATGTGTGCTGGTTTCGTGTTTCACAAGGGTACAATACGCAATTATCCCATTAAATAATCCTCATGATTAATTAATAGTACAATTAGTAGCTTAAATAAATTCCCGGATAATAATAATTTCGCTAATGATTAATCTCCAAGATTAATTAATAGAACAATTATTTTCCCAAGCCTACTAATTAAAATGTCTTCCACTTAATCAATTAATCTCATTAATCAATTTCACTTTAATCCTAAACCGGATTAATATTCACATAGCAATTGAACTTTCTTGAGTAAGTGTGTAACCCCATTGTAGGTTCATTCATGTACTAGTAGTAGGAACACAACCCCGTTGTGCCTTTGCCATTTTCATTGCTAGATTTAATTACTCTAAGTATTTTAATCCGACTAAGAATTAATTACCGATTAATTCATGGCTCCTGCAAATCAAGGTTAGTACTAGCCACGCGCCAAGAAGACCTATCCATGAACGATTATTAGGTGACCTTTCCGCATTACGATTTTTGCCTAAGTAAAATCCTTCCATCAAATATCCCGATCGAATCTAGGACTTGGATGTCAGTCGAAATCCTAGTAACTCGATTCTACGTATATCGATCTAAGTGATATTGACCAATTTATTAGTCAAGCGAGGAAACACTGTGCACCTTATTGATACTACTCCGGCCGGAGGTTCCCATGGTCAATACACTGTGAAGTACATAGGATATGCGCCAATGTTGATGATCAGTGACGGATTCTCTCTTGGCACTCACGCGCCTCCGTACATAACCAGACTGGACCCAATATGCCCCACTTTATGACTCGTCTGGAATCGTGTGACAAATCTAAGCATAGTAGGCGATGCACGAGATGACCAATGGTGCCTCAAGTCATGAGGACCAATCTTACGCCTACGTAATCGAGGAAATTCCAAATTTGACATTGACTCCAATATGGAATCTCGGCGGGGTTGTTCAGTTTACTCGATCCCAACGAGAACCCACATACATGCATTGATGTACACCATATCGATATCTATGGAATAGGATACACTCTCCAAGAGTGTGCATTGTACGTGCAAGTCTTTACAAGTCATTGATATCCCTATCTCAATGATTCTATGACTTGGAACATCTTTAAGACAACAACCTTAGAGACGTATTCCATGATTGGCATCCTTGATACCAAACACATCTCATAGCTTAAGAGTGATCTAGGGGACTTTATCTAATCATATAGAATGATAAGAAAAAGAAGAATATGCCTTTTATTAAATAACTTGACAAGATACAATATAAGACTGTTTAAAAAGTCGACTACTACGCCCTACAAATGGCGCACCGGGCACCTAACTCTTTCAAATTATGTACTGTATTATGCAGTTGTTGAAGAAGAGGATTCATCACCTGTTTCAGCTGATAGGTTACAGATTGTGCCTGCACACGCTGAAGAGCTTCTTCATGTCGAACAACATAATTCTGATGATGATTATGTAGAATCTGATGATGTAGAGATAGAATCAGAACAACAACCCACTCTTAGGAAAAGACGTGCGAAACAATAGCCTACATAAACACAGTAAAAAAAATAGAAAACACATTCTGTATCCAAACATCAACCAAAAGGGAAGAAGAAGGTAGTTGATTATACACAAATAAGAGTGTCAATGAAGGTGTTGGTGGAGGATGTTTCAACACTGACAGAAGCACAAAAGGAATGGGTGAAACATTCTGGGTTCAGAACTTTTTTGGATTTCAAAATAAAGGAACTGCTTCACAAACTCGGGTTTAAAGTTATAAAAGCTTTAAATCCCGGAAACTTCAGAATAACTCTGCCCGGTGGAAAGATCACTATTAAAGAAGAAGATGTGGTAGAAGTTTTAGGTTTTTCGCACGGTGAGAGGCATATATACCTAACTGGTAAAAATCCAGAGAGGGTGGACACCTAGACGGACTAATTTGGACTTGATAAGTCCAAAAAATTTAAAGTTTCAGCTCAGATGGTGTTGAAAGAGCTGAGATCTGAGAATCAACTCACAGAGCAATTCAAGCTAAATTTTATAACGATTCTGTACAATTGCCTGATGGAGTTGTTGTCAAGTTACATCTGGCCCATATTGTTATGGACAGTTTGGGAGACACAAAAGATGCATGGGAAGCAGATCCAGCATCTCGTATGTATACGGGACCTCTTATGTTTCTGATTGTAAGTGTACATGACCTCTTCTTATGTTGATTGTGTTCCATTAGTGTGTTTTTGTTGATTTTGTATGCCTATTTGGTAATAGATGCTGTATATTGTTTAATTAGTTACTGTATTTTAACTGTGTCATGTATACACACACACACACACTGTATAATGGTATATTATCTACTGTATAATAGTTTATAAGCTATTGTATTATGGTTTGAAATCACACACTGTATTTTTATGTTTAATATACAATTTGTTTATTACCTTATTGTACAATAATAAAACACATTACCATACAGTACAATCTCATTTCCCCCCTCCAAATATAGATATTGTATATTGACAGAGTCAACTACAAGGGCCAAGTGACAGTCGAAAGATCAATCTCAACTTGGCTTAATTGGCCAGACGCTGCACTACGGGAAAAGAGTACCGTACAGATTCAACAAGGATTTTTTGGGAAGGGGGTGATATCAAAGGGACAGTGGCTGTTGAAGGCTGAAAAAGGGAAAAATGTTGTTCAACAACTTGAAGCTCCAAACCAACCCCCTTCCTCAGTAGCAGGGCTAGCAGAACCAGAGGAATCCATCAAGGAATGGAATACGGTTGAAGAGGTACGCATATTTATGTAATAGATACTGTATATTGTTTAATTAGTCAGTGTATTTTAACTGTATGATGTATAATTACATACTGTATAATTGTATGTTATCTACTGTCTAATGGTTTGTAGGCTACTGAATAATGGTCTGAAATCACTAACATACAGTAGCTGACAAAATAATATACAGTATCTAATATAGTAGTATACAGTAAGTAATAAAGTGTTATACATTAACTAATATATGACCTTTATGAACTTTACAGAAACTATACAAACATAATATAATAACTTATACTACCAACATACAGTAACTAATAATTTAGTATACAGTCATTGTAAAACAATAAACATTAACTAATAAAGTATTATACAGTGACTATAAATAACACATACAGTAATTAATAGTATTATACAGTAATGGTTGCAATAATTTTTCTACAATGTTACTCATTATTTTTAAAATATACGCAGGGGATGATGAACAATTTGGAAAGGGCTGCATTCAACCTGATTGATGATCTTTTCAAGTACAATGGATACATGCAATCATGTGATTCCATCATTCCAACAAATCCACGGTTGAACGAAATTGAAAAAATGGTGTTCGATCATGTTGCAAAACTGTATAGAAGACATCCAGGGACTGAAGAAGAAACATTCATTGTTCCTGCTAAACAGACAACTACAGAGCAACAAGAACCACTTTCCTCACATGAACAACATGCATTCCAAACTAATCAGCCTCTCCAAACCGAAAATGTTACACCCTAAAACCCAATAAGTACATCAATGCATTCACAGCTAGCTTTCAACTTGTTGTCGATCCTAACACCAGAGAAAATGCAACAAGCAGAAACAGTTGCACCAAGGGAAACAACAAGCCTCCCAATGCCAAATTTTAACCCGTTGTCACAACAAACACCATAGAAAACACACCAGGCTGAATCGAATGGGACTGTAATGGCTATAGCAGTGTCAATTGCTAGACAATACACTGATGACGCCTCCAATATCACTGACCAAACGCCTCCATCAGCTTCAGATGTGACAACAAAGGCTGATAAGAGGAAGGGAACGAATGCATTGGAATTCGTTGGTGAAAAAAGGAGACAACTAAAACCAGGGCAGATACATGTTCTCCTTACATTCAACGGGTTGTACAAATAAACTCAAAACAGAGCCCAAGTGAAAAAAGACTCTGGGATTGGATGAAGCAGGTTGATGGGGACACCATGTGAGTACATATCATTTTTAATAAATTTGTTTTATTGAGTTTCCTGTGTATGCTATATATATATACTATATAATAACTTTGATAAGAGGTGTTTTTACGTGTTTTTAAGACCGTAATTCTTATGATTTGGATTCACTTATTGCTTAAATCATGTCACATTTGCATTTAATAGGTGTGTTAAGTGAATACAGGTAATAAATGAGAATACATGAAGAAAAGGGAAGAAAAACGATGTACAAAACAAGTTCAAGCATGTTTTTCAACACCTAGGCGGTTTATGCATCTCCTACCACATTCGAGCGATAATTCCGTATATTTCGAGACCGACTTAGACAAAGTTTCCTTCTACAAAGTTTTAGATGTATGTCTTAGCTTCAAATGGGAACTTGAAACATCCAAATCGGAGGTCTATAGAGATAATTGTGAAGGAAATACGATTGCTGCGCCGAACAGAGAAGTACATGTGTCAGGATACGCCACAGCGCCCTCCTAGTCATGCCTAGGCATGGATAGTCCGAATGTTACTCCTTTTTCAGCCTAAATTCCAGCATTATATGATGGGTAAGAATCACTTTTGGCCATAATTCAGCACATGTGTTGAGGGGTTGTCATAAGTGTGTTTCTTGGTAGATTTACTTTATGGGCGCCAAATCAGAAACAACCTCCATGTTGAAACACAATTTAGGTATACTTAGAGACCGAATTGGACAAAATGTCCTTCTGTAAAGTTGTAGATCTATGTGTTATCTGAACATGGGGACTTGAATCATCCAATTTGGAGATCTGTGGAGAAGTTTATGAGGAAAATACTAAGACTGCGCTGGAAAGCACGAAAATGGCAGCATGCATGTGTTTTGTTGAAGTTTTCACATGGTTATGCTTGGTGGAATTCTTAATGGCCGAAAGTTCAACATTTTTTAGCTGGTTGGAATCTTAAAAGCCAAACTTTAAGCATCACCTTAGGTGGAATTCTCATTGGGGAACTTTAATGGGAATTCTTAATGCATACTTTAGTGGAATTTTTGGCTATAAAAGGAGGGGGAACCCATACTCTTCATGATTCACTATCAATTTCAGATTCTTAGAGGAGAGGGGGGCAGCCCCTAATCTGATTTCTCCACCATTCATCACCATTCTTCATCACTCTTGGAGGGGAAAACTAGAGGAAGGAAAAGAGCTTGGGGATTGAAGGCTCAACTTCAAGATCCATCATTATTCACTTTTGAGGGAGTTTTTATAGCTTTTCATTTCAATTATGTCTATGAACATGTGTATTAATTCATTTATGTTTTTCATATTATCCATTATGAACTAAATTCATAAGACTAGGGCCATGTAAGGCCAAATTGTGATATATGCTTATAATAGATGATTGTTGAGGTTGTTCTTATATTGTTATGTGATGTGAATTTGTGTTTTTGCCTATCTTGCATATACTTGATCACTATATGTTAGAATCTTATGCCTAGGTTAATATTTCGGGAGAAAATTGACTTAGGGTGCAAGAAATTCACATCATGACCCGTAACTAATGAGGAATTGCCCTAGACATGGGTAAAGATTCCCGGGTGAAGTTGTTCGATTCAAATCGAGTGAACTCTAGTACGTTAATGCATGTTTAGTGGTTAGATTTCCGGATAGGAATATTTGGGAAATCACGATCTAAGCATAGGAGTTTATACGCGAGACATCGGTTATTCTCTACCCTCGGAGCTCTCACCATAACAATATAAGCGTAATCCTTCAACGAGAATCTTTATAAGTATAATTGATCAATTTGAACCTAGCATGTGCCTTAGTCTCCCTTTCTATTTTGTTTTAAATCATTTGTTCAACCTTGTTCTTATCTTACGCATTTCACACTCATTTTACCTTTATTGTTTTGATCTTTGTTGTTATAAAATCTTAAACTAGAATTCAAGTCCTTGTGGTTCGACAATCCGGACTTCTCGTCCACTTTTATTACTACACACGACTAGTGCACTTGCTATCATAGCACGTTAGTTATTAGCGTGTCAAGTTTTTGGCGCCGTTGCCGGGGACTTGTTTAATTTTAGTTTTTGATTTTATTGCAAGTTTTATGTATTTATTTTTTGTCTATTTTTTTTGTCGCACGATTACCTCGCAATGGCTAGCAATTTTCCAGATATGACCCTTTCGGAGAATCAATTATGGCTGCAAAACATCATTCAATTTGCAAAGGATAGCAACTTCCCAGATATGACACTACCAGATAATCAATTATGGCTGCAAAGCGTCGTTGAAGCATGTTATGCACAAGGGTTCTTTCCACAACATTACCAAGAAAGAATTCCTATGCTGGAGGAACAACGTGATAACTCCATTGGAGAGCTCCGCCTTATGATGAAGGACGCATTGCGGGAAATGAAGGAGATGAATCATCAACTCAAGCAACTAACGAGCGACATATCTGAGAAAGTACCATGGGCATTGCTTGGTACCACTGAGATAGATCAAAAGGAGGAATGCAACATCGTGACATTGAATGAAAGGAAGTTGAAAAATTCGAAAGCAAATTCCTCCAATGATGAGCATTTGACTCCTATCCTTTCTAAGGTTGTTGACATTCCTTTACCATCTCCCCTAACCACAAGTGAATTGGTATTTGATGCCGATGATGGTAAGTTGTTCTTTAGTGTAGGAGATGACATGGTTATTTGTGATAGCTATGAGGTTTTTGAGCATCCACTTGATTTTGATTTGTATTTACACATTGATGCTTTTGATCCTTTTAGTGTTGAGCACTTTCAGGAAAAACGAACCAATCATCTTCTACATCCCTACATCATGGACTCCGCATATGTCAAAGTGATGGGTGAAGAAAGTTCACACCATCACCCAACGCACGGGGAAGAAAGAGTAATTGAGGTGTTGAGGTACCATACAAAAATTCGGGAGTGGATGATTGCTTGGTCCCAACCTATGGTATGTAGCATAAATGATGGGCCAACCTTCACTACCAATGGCCATAAGTTGAAGCGATACCCGAGAGTGAATTGGAGAATGAACAAGGCATTCATTCGGAAACTGCCTTAAAATAACTCGGTAAAGTCAAGCTAATGACTTTAAAAGAGCGCTTCTTGGGAGGCAACCCAAGTTTGTAAGTTTTGTTTTCTTTTTCCTTTCGTTTTTGTTTTGTTTAGTTTGTTTCTTTTTGTTGTATTCAAGCATGCACTTTTGGCATGTATGTTTTCTTATGCTTGATGGTTTGAAAAGTTGAAGTGTTAGATATGATGCACATTTGGACCCCATGTTTAGAGATGCTTATTTTACTCGAGAGGAGGAGAAGCTTTGTAAGGATGCATTGGAAGTTTAAGGATGTTTTTCAACATTCTTGGGTGTAAGTGTTCTTGTACCGTTGTGTATGCTTGTCATAACAACATTAGGGACAATGTTGGATTTAAGTTTGGGGGTAGAAGAGTACTTATTTTGAACTTTGATGATGCAATCCTAATTTGTAGCTTGAGTTTGGGGGAAAGTTGTTTGCTATCATATTTATATGCTTCTTTGTTGAGAAAATCAAGTATTAAAAAAAAATAAAAAATTTAGTCCTTCCAATTGATGCACTGAAATTGATTGACTTGGAAAAATGGCATGATCTTTTGAAATAATTTGAATTTAATGGAATATATATATCTTTGAAATTGATCGTGGAGACACTAGACTAGGATTTATTTCCTTAGATGATTCACAATGCACATAAATCGAGGGTAGAGGAGTTGAGAGGATAACCATCTTGAGACACTTAAAGGAATTTTTCCCGGAAATATTAACTTAGATTTCTCATAAGGTTATAAGTTGAGTAGTAATTTTATATGCTAAACAATAAAGTGAAAAGATTGAATTTTGGTATGACCAAAAGTGGTTAGGCTAATACGTACTGGAGGTGAAAAGTTTCATGCCTATATACTGTACTATTATGCTAATTTGAGCTAAGCTCAAGCCAAAAAAAGAAGTGAATTGTTTAAAAGATCTAGTTTTATTTCGTGGCCTTTGACACTCGAGTGATTAAACCCTTAGGAGTGTCTCTACACTTAATGCCCCAAAACTATCTAGTTTGGGAATCATTGGTCTAAAGCTTGCTACCTGGGTGTCATAGAAAGCGTAATGGAATAAAACATTGCACATGATCTAGCCTTAATGAAGTTTAGATGGAAATTTCATATGAATGGAAAGTTGAATGTTTGAGATAATGAAATTTAAATGGCTATGAGATTTTCTATAATTCTTGTGCTTTGCGTTTGATCGAAAGTTGATAGATATGGGATTAATGTCCAAAATTTGGTAAGGATGCCTCTCGACTATAATACCTTAGATTTATTTTTCACTACACCCTAGAGAGTCTTTTCAAGTATTGGTGTCACATGAGCAAAAGTAGTTGATATGTATATATATTTGTGAACTTTAAAAGGTTGATTTTATGCCATTCATTCTTGTTGATCATATTGAGATGTGTTGATTTGGTTGAGATTGAAAATTTGTTAGATTTTGTGCGTATATCATATGCAAACCCTCACGAGACTATAACTCGTCCTTTGAGGTAACTCAAAGGTTTAAAGGCTTGTTGCACCCGCTAAGTGCAATCGTTTACTTCACGAAAGTGAGTTAGTTAGTTGTTTTGTTTTCTCCCATTGAATGATGTTGATTTTGCCTTATAGCTCTTATTGCTCGAGGTCGAGCAATTGATAAGTTTGGTGGTGTTGATAAGAGGTGTTTTTACGTGTTTTTAAGATCGTAATTCTTATGATTTGGATTCACTTATTGCTTAAATCATGTCACATTTGCATTTAATAGGTGTGTTAAGTGAATACAGGTAATAAATGAGAATACATGAAGAAAAGGGAAGAAAAACGATGTACAAAACAAGTTCAAGCATGTTTTTCAACACCTAGGCGGTTTATGCATCTCCTACCACATTCGAGCGATAATTCCGTATATTTCGAGACCGACTTAGACAAAGTTTCCTTCTACAAAGTTTTAGATGTATGTCTTAGCTTCAAATGGGAACTTGAAACATCCAAATCGGAGGTCTATAGAGATAATTGTGAAGGAAATACGATTGCTGCGCCGAACAGAGAAGTACATGTGTCAGGATACGCCCCAGCGCCCTCCTAGTCATGCCTAGGCATGGATAGTCCGAATGTTACTCCTTTTTCAGCCTAAATTCCAGTATTATATGATGGGTAAGAATCACTTTTGGCCATAATTCAGCACATGTGTTGAGGGGTTGTCATAAGTGTGTTTCTTGGTAGATTTACTTTATGGGCGCCAAATCAGAAACAACCTCCATGTTGAAACAAAATTTAGGTATACTTAGAGACCGAATTGGACAAAATGTCCTTCTGTAAAGTTGTAGATCTATGTGTTATCTGAACATGGGGACTTGAATCATCCAATTTGGAGATCTGTGGAGACGTTTATGAGGAAAATACTAAGACTGCGCTGGAAAGCACGAAAATGGCAGCATGCATGTGTTTTGTTGAAGTTTTCACATGGTTATGCTTGGTGGAATTCTTAATGGCCGAAAGTTCAACATTTTTTAGCTGGTTGGAATCTTAAAAGCCAAACTTTAAGCATCACCTTAGGTGGAATTCTCATTGGGGAACTTTAATGGGAATTCTTAATGCATACTTTAGTGGAATTTTTGGCTATAAAAGGAGGGGGAACCCATACTCTTCATGATTCACTATCAATTTCAGATTCTTAGAGGAGAGGGGGGCAGCCCCTAATCTGATTTCTCCACCATTCATCACCATTCTTCATCACTCTTGGAGGGGAAAACTAGAGGAAGGAAAAGAGCTTGGGGATTGAAGGCTCAACTTCAAGATCCATCATTATTCACTTTTGAGGGAGTTTTTATAGCTTTTCATTTCAATTATGTCTATGAACATGTGTATTAATTCATTTATGTTTTTCATATTATCCATTATGAACTAAATTCATAAGACTAGGGCCATGTAAGGCCAAATTGTGATATATGCTTATAATAGATGATTGTTGAGGTTGTTCTTATATTGTTATGTGATGTGAATTTGTGTTTTTGCCTATCTTGCATATACTTGATCACTATATGTTAGAATCTTATGCCTAGGTTAATATTTCGGGAGAAAATTGACTTAGGGTGCAAGAAATTCACATCATGACCCGTAACTAATGAGGAATTGCCCTAGACATGGGTAAAGATTCCCGGGTGAAGTTGTTCGATTCAAATCGAGTGAACTCTAGTACGTTAATGCATGTTTAGTGGTTAGATTTCCGGATAGGAATATTTGGGAAATCACGATCTAAGCATAGGAGTTTATACGCGAGACATCGGTTATTCTCTACCCTCGGAGCTCTCACCATAACAATATAAGCGTAATCCTTCAACGAGAATCTTTATAAGTATAATTGATCAATTTGAACCTAGCATGTGCCTTAGTCTCCCTTTCTATTTTGTTTTAAATCATTTGTTCAACCTTGTTCTTATCTTACGCATTTCACACTCATTTTACCTTTATTGTTTTGATCTTTGTTGTTATAAAATCTTAAACTAGAATTCAAGTCCTTGTGGTTCGACAATCCGGACTTCTCGTCCACTTTTATTACTACACACGACTAGTGCACTTGCTATCATAGCACGTTAGTTATTAGCGTGTCAAACTTCGTGTATACTGTATAATGTATCATTGCATACTATATAATGTACACTGTATAATGTATCATTGCATACTATATAATGTATCATTGCATACTGTATAATGTATCATTACAAACTGAATAATGTACAATATATAGTGTATCATTACATACTGTATAATGTACATTAAGCTTCTATATAATTACTCATTAAATACTGTATAATGGTTTTCAGAGCTATTGTTTTCCAAAGTGGTGACGTAATGTGCAGTATTTGGGATGTAAATTCCTTGGCTCAACGCAATGAGCTTGTAGCTGGTGTGATTGATACTTGGTCATACATGATGAACAATGCCGAGACGACAAGAGCCCCAACATCACCACTTAGATTTTATTTTACCCTGGCCGACACGGTAAAAAATATTGCTTATATTTTGTTAATATGTAGATTATAATGTTCTGCACGCTAACTAATTTTAAAAAAAAATGGATTACAGATTTTCTTCTCATCAACATAAGGAAACAAGAGTTATGATACGCTGCTGCCAATCTTCCTGGAGAACATACATAATCGTATGAACATGTTTCCCAAAATCAACATAACGGACTTGACATTTGTAAGTTAAACCCGTTTGTTTGTTCTAATTATCATATTTTATATAATTTTATTAACACCACTTTCATTCATCGCTATGTAGGCTTTCTTTCCTGTTCTTCAATCTGGACACTACTACGTGATATGCTTTAATTTGAAGCATCCAGCAATTGAGATCCTTGACAACAGTGCGATAGATGTGGCACTCGAAGATAAATATCAATATGTGCCATTCACTTTGGTAACTAACCTTTAAACACTAATCTTGTATTTGTTGTCAAATATCATTGTTAACGTTACATTTTCACACACTGTATAGCCTGATTTTTACTGTATATTATACAGTGATGTACTGTATAATTATATAGTAAAACACTGTATAATGATGTAGTCGGTGACTATATAATGATATATTAATGTACTGTATAATGATATAATATTGGACTGTATAATTATATAGTAATGTATTGTATAATGATATAGTTGTTCAATGTATACTTATATAGTAATGGACTGTACAATGATGTAGTACTCTACTGTGTAATGATATAGTAATGTACTATATACTTATATATTTATACACTGTATCTTACATTTTAAGTTTTTCATTTTAATCAGAGAGCCATGTTTGCCAAGTTCCTAAAGGATAAGAACCATCCAGCTGAAAATGCGTTCTCAACTGTAGAAATTGTAAGGCTTCCAATGCCATGGCGTATACTCAGAAACAAAGAAGATTGTGGTGTTTTTGTGATGCGTCACATGGAGACTTACAGTGGTGGAGGATTGAAGAATTGGGATCCGGAATTGGGTCCAGAAAGTGTAATGTTTTACACTTTTTTATTTATATGTATGAAATTTTGTGAAACTCTTTTTTTCCTATCTATCTAACTTTATTATTTATATAATGCGGCCAACACAAATTACAAATCTCAAAAGATTGAGATGCCTTTATCTGGAAAAGATCCTGACTTCCGAGTTGAACGCATTCAGAGACAAAATCATCAAACAGTCAAAGGAGGTGGAACAAGCTCAAGCCCAAAAGAAAAAGGATAGAAGGGGTAAATAAAAGCAACATGTAAGAAAAATAGGATTGATATTAATATAATGTAAACAATAGAATAGATATATTAGAATGAAGGATAACACTTCATTATACGGTTTAAATGTATGCAGTAATTAGCACTTCATTATACATTGAATAACACTTCATTATACAGTGTAAATGTATGCAGTAGAAAATATGCCAGATTCATTATACAGTATAAAAATAACACTACATTATAAAGTGAATAACACTTCATTATACAGTAGAGCATTAAACTGTATAATACAAAACACTCAATTGTATAGTAGACAATATGACATTTTGTTATACATTGAATAACACTTCATTATACACTTCATTATATATTGAATAACACTTCATTATACAGTGTATAACACTATAATATACATTAGACATCACTACAATTTACAATAACAAAATATAAAGAAAAACAAATCTATTTTTTCCTTTGAGGGACAAGTTCTTGCATTATGCCCATCAACTTTTCCACATGCAACACATTTTCTCCTCTTAGGAACATGCTTGGATATCTCCACACTGCTCCTAATTCTTTTACCACACCCTTTAGTTCGGCTCAGTTGAGAATTTCTGATCTCGGGCTCGTTCTTAAGTTGGGGTCCCACTAGTGTCTCGATAACAACATTCTTGTTATTCTTAGTGTTGTCGTCCGCACCGACACTCAAATGAGACTTTATATCCATCAATTGATTTTTTTTATGAAATTGAGTTTTTTTTTTTGTTAAAACCTGCAAGATTTAAACATGATTGAAAGTCAATCCAAATTTGACTCACATCATTTGTACTCTTCTCAATCCTCACACGATATTGTGTGACATGGTTGTTGATTATATGGGAAGCCATAATATCTGCATTTTTCCTCCACCTCTTTAGAACATACTCCGCAGGAAATTTGTGTATTTGACCATGGTTAAATGCAAAGAAAATGTGTCTACACAAAATACGCCGTCTCAAAAACAATCTGCAAGAACAATCAACCTGATTGTTCGATACAACATATTTCACTTGCAACATATATACAGTGAACACAACTGTAACATACATTAATTGTAAGGTGAGTATACAACATATATAACAGTAACATACAGGATAAAAAAAAAGCTACCTCATATAACTTTGATTCGTTGTCGGAGTTGAATACGACAAATAATTTCACACCATCAACAACGTTTAGGCTTTGAAGTAGCACTTGATACTCAGAATTTTTGATCTCCACTTGTACATCATAGAAAACAGCGCGCCTGTATACCTCAGAAGCATCCTCTTCTATCCGCATAGGGGTGTCAGTTGATGGATTAGAGACCAAAGACTCGTGACTTAATCTTGCATTTATATTCCTTTGTCTGTCCATAGCACTTTCAAATCTACTGTAGAACTCAATGATTGTGTCACCCTTTACATAGAATTGGTTAAAGAAGGAATTAACAGACTCTGAAATCGAAGTAGTCCTCACTAACCCACCCATAGAAACATCTCGATAAAATGCGGATACCTATGAATGTCAGTTCTCGTAAATTTCAGAAAGCCAATCAATATGGCTTAGTCCATACTTTGAAATAAGATCATTCCATCCCTCTTCAAACTCAAGTGGAGTGATGCCGTTGTTATACACAAAATTATTAACTTGTCTCACTACTTCAGCATATTTACCTGTATTTGGTGAAATCTGGAACAATAACTCTCAAACTAAAAACATGTTATACAACACTACATACAATAGCATTATACAGTTGCTGAAAAACTAATATACAGTATAGATTGAAAAGATATTAAACAACACTGTACACTATATACAATATCATTATACAGTTGGTGTAATACTATTATACATCAAGATAACATGTAACACACATTATGGATTGAAATATGTTAAAGAGCACATTCTATCTACACTATACACTGCTTACAACATAATTATATAGTAAAACACAAACCTTGGTAGGAAACTTCTTCATGATATGCCACGCACACAGACGATGCCTAGCATTTTTTAAAACACTAGGAATAGCTTCATGGCAGGACATTGATCAGATACAATATAGTTTGGTTCCCGTCCCATCGCACGGTAAAAGCTTCAAAAACCCACGTGTATGACTCAATGTCTTCTTTTGCGATTAGAGAAGCACCAAAGGTGACTATTTTCTTGTGGTTATCTACACTGGTAAAAGGAACAAACTTCATTTGCTACCTGAAATGTAGTGTAAAATAATATGTAAGGTATTTTCACTACAAAAGCAGTAACTATAAATGAATTATACAGTAAATAATAAGGCATTATACACTCACTGTATATATATTATATAGTGACTAGCAAGGTGTTATACAATACATATGCATTAACTATTGAAATGTACATTAACATATCTTATTATCAAATAAATGTGCTTACTTGTTGAATCGAAATGTAGAGTCGACAGAGCAAACATCACCAAATAGTTCAAAATTCCGTATTGCAATAGGATCAGCCCAAAACAACTTACTCATACAACCGTCGGCATCTGTGTCATAATCAAAGAAAAAGTCTTCACAAACTTTTTTCATATTCATAAATTTCCTAACAATCATCTCCCCATCGTTCTCACCGACGTATTGCTTCAAATCCCTTTTTGCATTTTTAAAATCTGTAGAAGTTGACCCAACATTATTAAAACCACCTGCAATTTCCTTTAGAAATGAATTTGATCTAACGGCACCAATATTCACCTTTGATGCATTTAAGCAAAACATAATCTATGACGGATCAATATTTTGATTGACTTTCTGAAAATGTTTTCCCTCATCGGTTGCCAACTTGTGATTGTGCCGCTCAACAAAATTCTTTATAACATATCCCTCTAAAGCACTAAATCTCAAAACAATCTTAGCGTTACAATCACACTGACCAATCATAACCTTCTTCTTCCTACTGACATCATCGCAGTTTTTGTAAATACTGGAACGACTCCATACATAGTGTTTCGATATGATCGTACCATCCTTATGTGTTTTTTGTGAACACTGATGGACATCAAAACTACATAAACAAGCATAGTTTTTGTACAACTCTAATGCAATCTTCAGGCTTTCAAATGGCTTGCCAATGCAAGGTTTAAAGTCAGGAGCACACACTGGAACCCAATATTTGGAACCACCGGGTGATGTGATCGAATTAGATGACAAAGAAGATCCGACACCTAGGATCTCGACATCATTATTGTTAACCACTACTGATCCTGTTAAGAATATACATTATAATACAACAGAACATACATTGTGTGTAGTACTATTATACAGTATGTAAACAAACAATATTCATTAACTTATATATCATTATACAGTACATATAACTATGATATACAATATGTTAATATATAACATACAATAAATATTGAAAACATGTTAAAACATTATTGAAACATGCTAAAGAGCACATTCTATATCTCCATACACTATATACAACCTCATTATACAGAATCTTCATACCAAAAAAAAGGCCACAAAATCTCCCTAAAATCTCTCAACTGTATATCCCCATTTAATCCACACTGCATATCCCCATTATATGTACTGTATAATGTAATATAAGCTGCAGTATATTGTATTCAACTGACTGTTTGAAGGCAGTTAATCGCACACCGTATATCCTCATTATATGCACTGTATAATGTAATATAAGCTTCTATATAATGTATTCAAATCACCACTTGTAAAGCAATAAATACCACACTGTATATCACCATTATAGTTACTGTATAATGATGAATAATCTACTGTCTAATATATACAATTCACTACTTGCAAGGGCAACTCATCCAACTATATATTAATGTATATGATGTTGTATATCACAGTTCTATTTACTGTATATTGATGTATAAGTTACTGTATACAATAAACATGCATATTTCAGTAACTCACGCGATTTTGAAAATGATAATGTAAATCGATATGATGATGATTACGCATACCTGCATCCATTTCAGCTATGAAAACGTAATCAAAACCTATTGATAATGGAGAATAACATGCAGAATTGACGATGATGATGAATTGAGCTTGATGATTCATTTAGTTTGATGATGAATAATATAAATATTTTACGTTCTGTGATTCAAGTTCTTATCGAATTGTAATTGGAAAGAGAAAATGAATTGGAGAAAATAATATGTTATGGCGCAATAAGTGGGATTTGATTTTGATTTTGCATGATATTTGCACGAGTTTGTTACCTTCATTGACTAAAATGCCCCTGCCATCATTAAAAAAAATTATATAATCTGAAAAATGGAGTTAAATCCGGACCTTGGGATCAAAAGGTATCAATGGTATAGATTGGGTCTTATATCTTACCAAATGTAATGGGATGTATTTGATCCATACCCTATATATATATATATATCGTGAAATGACATAAAATGATTATTACACTTTGATTTGACTTAATTAGGTATTTGATTTTAATAATCAATATTTTATAGTTCGATCAAGCCTTTTATTGCGATTCACGTACATGTAATTTACGAGTATATCTCAAGTTCCGTATAGGGATCTTCGTGTTATGCTTCTCAATGGCGTTTCATTTTTAGTTTTTCTTCATGATGATCATATTGGGAGAAAATTATTCTGATGGGTATATAGATAAAGAAACCTATTTTTTAGTGATTATTATGATTTTTTCTTACGATTATTTGTTAACTATATTTAGTCTTTTTTTCCACTAACAACCAGTTTGCTTAAAAACATAGTTGATGTTTAGTATTTTTCATTTACATACTGTTTTTACTGTAACGTATGTCTTCTACAGACATCAAGATCACATACATATTTTCCAGCCATATTATGTTAGAACTAGAAATATGATATAGAAAAATTTATGTTATTTAGATATATAATTCTTACCTTTTTGTTTTCCCTAAATAGTAACCCTTCTCTTATCCTCTCACTGAGTCTCTGCAATAATAGCTCTAAATTTATAATTACTTGATCAATCTATTTTTGCAGCTTTTTGTTATCGATTCATACTATTTTCATATTTGTTAGTCAAATAAACAAACGATAGTCACTACTATGAAATTCTCATGGGCAAGCTGCTTTTGAAAATTTGGAAAAATATACGTAAACAAAGAAAAAAGCATAAAAAGGGAAGAATGGTCACCCATTTTGTCTAATTAACTTTGATGAAGTTACTTTGCTTCTCTTCCCTTTTTTCTTTTCTTTTTCTTTCCTAAGTGAATTTCTATAAATTTAAAATAATGGAATACAATGAAACAAAGAATGATGAAAACCCGTTAGGCTGCTTCTCTTCTTTTTTACTTAGTCTCTTGGTATTCATGGCTATATGTTTTCTTATTAGAATCCATGTATATATTCTTTTTTGATGCAATGAGTAGTAATTGAATAAACTAAAATACACATATATGTATATATATGATATGATATGGGTTTATATATATGAGAGAAATGCTTATAAACCCCATAGCCAAAAAAAAATCCTCTCAAGCTTTTTATACATTCCAAAGACAGTCAAATATATCCTAAACCTCTTCAGAGAAGAACCCTAAATTCCTATTGAGATATCCCAAGTTGTTTGAACTTCCCAATATCAAACAAACCCGTGACTAAACCCTCAACATCTTTCATCTGAGTGAGAAAGTTGTTGATTCTACAAGTAGTGTTTCTGTGTGAGAGAAGCTTGTTGAAGAAGACCTTCATTGGAGCTGAAGTCTTTGCGATCAAGGAGCTCAAGATCATCTTCATTTTCATCTATTTTGTAGAAGCCTCTGTATGATCCTTCGATAATCAATTTAGTGAATTCCTCCAAGTGCAAAGGAGAAGAAGGATGTAGCTGGGATTACATCACCCAGTGAACCTTACAACGTCTTGTGTTATTTACTGCTTTATTGATTTACCTTATATTTTCATATCATATTCTTGAAAAAGCATTAAAACGGTTAAGCGACTAATTGGTAAAAGAATGCTAAGCTTTAAAAATCATTTCCGCTGTGCTAACCCTGATTAAGCGATTAAAACATTGCCCTACTTTGGTAATTGTTGAAATCACTAAGTCTAAGTTATCTAAACCTTAAACGCCTGACCTAGCGCTCAACCTACTAAGCGTTCAAAATCTTTAAAAATGATACGAACTTTTTCAAGTCGAAAAAGACTTCAGGGTCTATTCAACCCCCCACCCTTTTAGACCCTTTCATATGCCACTTGGGACCATCAAGTGGTATCAGTGCGGTTGAAGTAGAAATCTAAGCGTTTTCGAGCGTAACTGCTTGTTTAGACCCAGTTTTAAAAAACTTAGTCGCTTTATTTTTTCTAAAATCTCTTATCATGGCTTTTAACAAGAGGCCTAAGCTGGTTAAGTCAAACTATGACTCTTGGAAACTTGGAGAATTTGCATATTTATGTTCTTGCGATAATGAGATGTGTGATGTAATTACAGATGGCCCCATTCAGATCATGAAAGTCATCACCAGAGCTCCTGGAGCGACTGAAGCAACTCCAGATGGTTATGTTGAGAAACTTAAGTTAGAATGGACGCCAAAACATAGAATAAGAGCTAACTTGGATAATATTGGACGAAGCGCTCTTTACTCAACGTTAATAGACAATGATGGATTGTTCAACAAAATCAAGCAATGTAGGACTTCAAAAGAGATATGGGATGAATTGGCTATCGTATGTGAAGGTTCAGCACAGATGAGGGAATACAAGCTCTCCATAGCCATGCAAAGATTTGAGCATTTTAAAATGCAACCCAACGAGACGCTAAATCAATTTGACGCAATGTTCACGTTGCTCATCACAGAGTTAGCGTCACTAGATAAGAAGTTGACTAACAAAGAGATGGTCAACAAGATATTTAGAAGTCTTCTAAGCAAGTATTTGATTAAGACTGTTGCCATGAGAGAATCACAGACTTTGGAGACTCTAACTCCAGAATATGTGTTTTCAGAGTTAAAGGCATTTGGGAAAAAAATTGGGTGAAGTCAGCGACTGAATCTGGAGCTTTAATCGCTACTACCAAAAGTAAGGGTAAAGCGATTAGTGAGGTGAAATCGACAGAATCAAATGAGGAGAAAGAGATGGCCTTATTGGTCAAGAAATTCAAGAAATTTCTAAGATGTGAAAAAAGAAACCCTATTGGACAAACTTCTTTTCAAACCCCTCCCCCTACACTAGGGCCTCAGTATCAAGCGCCAGTGTATTCTGCACCTCACCCTCTAGCGCTAGTTCAACACCAAGCGCCTCCGTCTCCGACTCAGAATTTTTCAGTGTCAGTAGTTTCCATAAGGTTATCAACTGAACAGAAAATGAGAACTAATCTTTGTTATAACTGCAGGAAACTAGGGCACTATCATGTAAATTACCTTTATCCAAATGTGTCTAAGCCCACAAGGCAAGACCATGCAGATAGAAACCAATTTAGGAGCAACCTTTGCCAACAAGGTCTGCTAGAGGAATCTGAACCATTCTTCGCACCTGAAGAGTACCTGGAATAATCAAATGAAAGCAGTGATGATGAGCCATCAAGCGACTCAGCGTTAATTTATCTCATGGGAAGAGATGAAGAAGTGTCTGATGACTCGCTATCTAAGGTAACCACTGAATTATTTCATCCTCTTTTTTATGATGAATTACTTGACAAAGTAAACGAATATTACAAAGATTGTCAAGATGCCGTCAAATTATATCAAAATCACTTCGATATCATTTCATCGCTCAAGAGTGATAATGTGACACTCAAGGTAGAGTTGCAAGTTCAACAACAATGCATTGAGAAGAACAAGTCACTTGAGAGTGAGATAACTAACTTGAAAAGTGATCTTGATATAATAGTCAAGAGAGAAGCTGAATTGATGGCTAAACTTGCCAAATCAGAACAGTTTGGCTCATCATTATCCAAAGCATCAAGAAAGCTAGATAATGTCACTGAGGTAACCAGACTTTTTGGTGAAAAGACTGGTTTAGGTTGTGATAAATTTGGTCATAAATCAAAAGCGTCTAAGGTTACGGCAACCAACAAAGGAAAAGGTGTATTCTTTGTTGAGAAGAGTTTAAATAGTCAAACGCTGAATGAACCCAAGAACAATGGTAAGAGGCCAAATGAGAAGGTCAATACCAACTCAGGCAACAAGGAGAAGACGAAAGTAAATGATTCACAAAAGAAGGTTCATCCAAACGCTCAAAAGGCTAAGGACAAACCATCTACAAGTGAATCAAACGCTGACCGTCAATCGACAAAAGCGACTCCTAAGCCAGTGCCGAGGAAATACTAGCGTCAATTTCTCAAGATGTAGATCATATTATCGATACAATGATGATTATGATTATGATTACGATTGTGATTACTATTATAATCGAGGATATTACTATACACCTAAAAAGCACACACAACACAAACCGAAACCCAAGAAGGCTAGTCCTTCCGTAATGAAGACAAGGCAAATATGGGTTCCGAAAGTTTTAATTCAAACTAAAGTTACTAACGTTGAAGGACCCAGGACAAAATGGGCACCTAAGAAGAATTAGAATTGCCCTTTAAATGCAGGTACCTAGAGCCAACACTGATACTTCGGTTTGGTACATTGATAGTGGGTCGTCAAGGCACATGATGGGCTCAAAGGATCTCTTGGTTAACTATCGAGCAACCAATGGTCCTCAAGTTGTATTCGATGACAACTCTTAAGGTAAAACCAACGGTATAGGTATCATGCATAGGGGGAACATCATGATAAGTGATGTATATTATGTTGAGGGTCTTAAGCATAATTTATTGAGCATAAGTCAATTTTGTGATAAAGGTTTTGAAGTCAAATTCTCAAGCGACTGTTGCTATGTTAACGACACTAAGACTAAGTCTACTAAATTAAGAGGAAAAAGAACAAACAATGTGTATTTAATGGATTGGGATTCAACAATAGATAGAAACCCTACATGCTTTGTTGCTAAAAGTCAAAATGAATTGGGTTGGTTATGGCATAGAAAAATGAATTGGTTTGGTTACGGCATAAAAAAATGAATCACCTCAACTTTAAGGCAATTTCTCAGTTAATATCGCCAAATCTAGGAGAGGGATTACCTAAGGGTTCCTTTCATAAGAATCGCTTATGTGATGCATGGAAAATGGGTAAACAAGTCAAATCGTCTTTTAAGAAGAAACCTCATCTTTCTACTTCTAGAATTTTTGAACTATTGCATTTAGATTTGTTTAGTCCTATTCCAATCATGAGTGTTAGTGGTAAAAAGTACTCGCTAGTAATAGTTGATCATTTCTCTGGCTATACATGGGTAGAATTCATAGCGACTAAAGATGAAACTAGTGTCAAGCTCACATCGCTAATCCGTTAATTACAAACTTCTAAAGATTTAAAGGTGACGAGAATTAGAAGCGACATAGCAACTGAATTTACTAACCATATTGTTGAGAAGTTTTGTATAGATATTGGAACACTTCATGAGTATTGTGTGCCTAGAACACCTCAACAGAATGGAGTTGCCGAGCGACGGAACAGAATGCTTAAAGAAGCCGCTTGGACAATGTTAGAAGAGTCCAAGCTACCTCAAAGGTTTTAGGCCGAAGCAATCAAGACCGCTTGCTACACTCAGAACCGGTGTATGATCAACAAATTAACATGCAAAGATTCCATATGAGTTGGGGAAGGGACGTAAGCCTAACGTTTCATATTTTCATGTATTTGGTTCAAAAGGTTTCATTCATAACAATGGATCCCAAAATCTAAAGACATTTGATGCCAAAGCGGATAAGGGAATCTTTCTAGGCTATGCCAAGAATGGAAAGAGTTTTCGCATCCTCAATAAGCTCAAATCGAAGGTTGAAGAATCCATTCATGTTGTGTTTGGTGATGCTAACCAAGGACCGAGTAAGGTTAATATTGACGATGTAGGAATTGAAGATCTTGCCCAACAAGCATGGTATGACACTCTCTCTATCTTCCTTATAGGTTAAGGCTTTTCAAAAGGCAGCGTTGATACAACGTTATTTAAAATTACCCATAATGAAGATATCCTCTTAGTCCAAATTTATGTTGATGATATTATATTCAAATCTACTAATAACCGATTGTGTGAAATTTTTTCGAAAATGATGCAAAATAGATAGAAAGAGTACTAGTGGTACATGTCAATTTCTAGGTGATAGATTGGTTTCGTGGCATAGTAAGAAACAACAATCCATAGCGACTTCTACCGCTGAGGCAGAATATGTAGCCGCTGGAAGCGGTTGTGCACAAATCCTTTAGATGAAACAACAACTTCGAAATTGTGGAATTATCTTAGGTCCTACCCCAATCCACTGTGATAACCAAAGCGCCTTTGCTATGACCCAAAATCCAGTCCTTCATTCTAGAACTAAACACAATGACATTCGCTACCAGTTCTTGCATGACCATGTTCAAAAGAAAGATATATCCATACATTTCATTGGAACTGACAAATAATGGCAGATATCTTCACCAAAGCTCTCAACGAACAACGCTTTCTCACTTTAAGAAGTGAATTAGGTATGATTGATTTAAACGCTTAATCATAAAGCATCATATCTTTCATAGGCATATAATTTAAGGGGAATCCACTTTATTCTTATGTCTAAAGAGTTTTTTAAAATTGAAATGAGTTATCAATTTTAGGGGGAACTTTAAAATTGTACTTATTTTAATCAATAAGCGTCTATTATCAAAAATGATTTTCCAAATTCCGTATTGATCATTAGCGTTTATCTTTTATGCATGACAAAATCAATCTCTAATAAAATTAAATACAACTGTCTTTTAAGGATCAAAAGCGATTGAAGTTTATTAAAAGACTTCAGCGTTAAGAATATTCCCACTTTAATGCTAAGTAACTTTCTCTGAAAATCATGCATTGTTTTCATCGCTAAAAGGTATCATGTGGATAAGTTCAAGAGATAAGATTTGACAACTGCCCACACGCTTCTATCAAATCAAACTAATGGTTAATGATTCCTATCTAAAAATAGTCGGTTCAGTAAATGCATGTGTCTGGGTACGTGTTAGTGTACCATTAGCGCGTGCAGCTCACGCTGAACATTTTCAAAATCTCAAACGTTTATGAAAAGTAACTGTGGACTCTAAATTTTATATTTCACAGCAGTTAACCAAATTTATCGCCCCTTTTTACATCCATCTTTATGATTAAATGACTCTGATTCAATTTTTTTCCCGAATTAATTACTTAATATGTGGCATTTATCTAAGTTATTGAGGAGTTACTTTTTGCACTCTATTTAAACCCTTCAAGTTCTTACAGAAAATTTTTATCACTTTCAAATTTCCTTTACGGTAAAAATTCTCTCAAGGCAAAAAGGATTTCTTCTAACTCTATAAAAAGCTTCAATCTTTCATCAATGGCGCCCCCAAAATCTTCGAAAACTACCACCAGAAAATCTTCTAAGTCCAAAACTGAGAATAAAGTTACAGTCAACGCCGGATTTCTGATAAACTGGGATTACCTTTTCAACAACCAAAACTTTCCATTAAGAAGCATTCTTCCTCTTGTTGAAGAATCTGGTCTGAAAACCATGTTGACTTCCCATTCCTCGATTCACGTAGAAGAAACTCTTTACTTCCTTCAAAATGCTATCATTTCTGACGACGGCAACTCTATTTCCTGTGTGTTTCCCTTCTCCAAAGAAACTTTCATTCTTACTCCTCAATTGTTCTCCACTTTAATGGAACTGCATATTCATGGTGTAGAAGTTGAAGATGTGACCCTCGGAGACGCCACCAAGGTCTGAGAACTGATCAAGAAGGAGAACATTGACGCAGTGTACGCATCAAATTTCAAGAAGAATGACCTGAAGGGCGAATATATCATTCTAGCTGATATCTACGCAAAGATGATTGAGTGCAGAAAAGGAAGTTTTGATAAGGTTACCAATATACAATACAAGATGATGATAGCCATTTTAACGAAGCTGAAGGTCAATTGGGCTAGATACTTTTTTAATCGCTTTAAGGCAGCTATCAAACAATCGATTAATCCTAAACCATACGGGATTATGCTAAGTCTTGTTTTATGCACTAGCGGTTACGTTAATACCACAGGTAAAAAGGTTCCAGCGCTTAAGTTTTACGGAAAGAAAATGATCAGCGAACTGCTAAAGCCTAAGCGTCAAGGTGGTGCAGCGGTTCCCAAGGAGGAACGTGAGCGACTCCTTGCTAAAGGAAATTTTCGTAGTGATGAGGAGAAGCCAGAGACATCGTCTTTATCATCATCATCAGAAGAAGTGGTGGTTAAGCGACTGAAAAGAAAGATCACCTCGAAAGTCGCTGAGCCATCCAAGCCAGCCAAGCAGTAGAAGAAGAAGGAGACCAAGAAAAAGTAGAAATCTTCCTCTCCTTCTCCTAAATTTCCTTTTCTCCCTCCCACATTTGTCATCTCTCCAGAAGAGGAAGAAGTACCACTAGCCCGCAAGCGTACTCAATGGTCCACTCCAAGAGGATCAACAAGCGCTCCAGCTGAGCCAGCGCTTGAAGAACCAGGGAGTGTTCCTTCCTCTCCTCCTTCTGCAACTGTTCCTGAATCAATTCCAAAGCCTGAAGTTGCTACTCCTTTTGAGAAGCTTGCTGATTTTTAGGGTAAGTACTTGTGATAAACAATGTATTTTATCCTTTCCTTGTTAGTTTCAGTATTCTAACGCTAGGATAAAAATCTTTTAGTTGAAAGTGAAGTGGTTATTCTAGATGTCCTTAATACTTTTGAGACATTGAAAATACCCATTCGTGCTGATCCCCTCACTTCTTTCCTCGATTTAGATCTTGATGAAGAAGTTCTGGAGCCTAAGGATATGGAACCTTCCACTTCCAAAGATCAAGCGACTGAAAT
The DNA here is from genome assembly GCA_019426215.1 of Buddleja alternifolia. Classification (NCBI taxonomy): domain Eukaryota; kingdom Viridiplantae; phylum Streptophyta; class Magnoliopsida; order Lamiales; family Scrophulariaceae; genus Buddleja; species Buddleja alternifolia. The sequence goes on along the minus strand of CM033394.1, from coordinate 14,459,969 downwards.
AGTCGAAGAGATTTCTCAGGGTAAGCGTCTTAGTATTTTTGTCATCTATTTCTACTTAGTAGAAATCTTTTGTTTCTCAAACGCTTGCATGTATCAGCTCAAAATGCCCCAAATGCTGATGGACCTCCGCCTCCTAAGGTCAATGTGGATTTGGATGTAGAAATGACAACAGTTGTGGATATCGGTAAAGAAATTTCTCAAGTCTTTCTTGACGCTGAAATATCACCAGCTCATTAAGAGACTGTTCATGCTGAGCTGTCGATAGAAGTGGCCCTTGCTATCCCAACTGAAGCGATTGCCATTGTTTCTACTCCAACCAGACCTCTTCCCTATGTCATCAACTTCTTTCCCCGCGGCTATGATGCAAATGATGAATATTATTTTGCTGGAAAGTGACACTAGGCAATTGGTTGAAATAGAGATTGTGTTTCAAGATACTCTCCACAACTCAGATCTCTCTAACTCGAAGAAATTTGAGTTTTTCGAGAGGCTTGCCGACCTTGGTCTTTACTCGCTTGAGCATCTGCAATCACGGTTAGAATACATTCGGTGACCAGCGATCAACATTACAGACTTCGACCAAGAGCGTTTCAATTTTTCAAGACGCTCTGCAGAATCTTTCTATCCTCTTCGCCAGAATAAGATTTTCATAAAAAATCCCTACATGGGTGATTGGCTTAAAAATCCTGATGAAGAGGATCTCAACAAAATTGGGTACTCTGCTCTGCCGAAAATTGTTCACTCCCCTCAGAAAGCTCTCTCTCCTAGGCATCTCAAACTTTGGAAAGAAAAGGACCAGTTGTTGCTGAGCGTCCCAATCCTATCAATTCTTGGCTAGAAGATGAAGCTTGTGAATACCTTGCCAGACTTTGGGCAGACGATTTTGAAAGCAAATTCGAACACTTTGAGAAGTATCTCGCCACTAGAACAGATAAGAAGAAGTTTGAAAAACTTGGCAAGCGGTGGATGATAGATACTGCTCAGTGGGCTGAAGAATTTGTGCTGCACTTCTACACACTTGAAGAACTCGTGAGGTATCCATTTTTGTTTGAGTTTGGAGTAAAATACAGACGCTGAGGATTTGCTGTATTTCTACTTGAGCAGCAAAAGAATCTTGTTGGGAATATTAGTGATTTGCCTTCCTACAGACAACCTATAGAACGCTATATTCACTAGCAACTAGCTTTGTTCATTCAGGGAGGACGCTATGTTTTTTATCCAACTATGACGAACCCTCCTCGTCAAGCTTTTGTTGAGCGTATCTTTCCAGATTTGAACGAGGATGCATCTACAAGTAAGAGAGATGCAGACTCGCGTCTAAGCGAAGCCCATATGATACTGAAAGATGATCATGCTGAATTTGTAGAATTTTATCGGGACAAAAGAGCGGTTATTGAAAATGCTCAAGCGTTGGATGTCACTTTCAACCATAGATTTGGTTTTAGTGACTTCCGAGGGTACAACCTTCATCCCGTGCTCTTCTGAAGTGCCCAAGATTTTGTCGCTTATTAGACCAGTGGATCAAACAGCTAGTTAAGCGCTCATGTCATTTATTTTGGATTTTTATAACTCTTATATTTCAGGTATTGATCTTCCAGAGGATGTGCGTTTTGCACTAAGTACTGAAGAGCGCGAAGACGCTATATTCTTTATCCTGCCGACGAACATTATTAGTCCAAGGCATGTGATGGAAGCGATTGGCCCACTCTGGATCATTGCTGTTGAGAATTCATCTCCTTCAGTGGATATTGTTGAAATGGAATTGAAACAAACTTCTACTGCGAAAGTTGCTCCTATTAAAGTTGCTGATATACAAATAGAAGTTGCCCCTAGAGCTTCAGTAGTCAAGGTTCCAACTGTTGCTCAAGTTGCAAAGATTGATAATGCAACTCAATTTGTTGAGCAAGCGATAGAAGAAGAACATGCAGAGATTGCTGAAGAGCTTGAAGAGCCATTTATCAAAGATAAATCAAAAGGAAAGGCATTAGTTCCTAGCTCATACAGACTCATTTCATCCCCTTACCATTCTTCTTCATTGTACTATGACTTGGAAAGTGATCCAGAGGTATGAGGCTTTAGACGAGCCGTTAGGAACTCACTCAACACTATTGAGGGTTCCAGCTCAAAGATGCTTGACAAGGATGATCTTCATATCAAGTTAGTCTCTGACACTAGAAGTCGTGACATTGCAAACACCGCAACAAATAGCACTATAGCAATTATGGAGTGCATATCACCGCTAATCAAAGGCCTCTCTGAGGAGTTTAATTGCTCCTTAGCTCAGACCGCTTCAGCAGATACTGAGAGACACAATGCTTTTAATTCAGTTGCCGAGAATATCACTGAACCGGTTACCCTTCTAGTTGATGAAGTAAAACTCCTACGCCGCGACATCGTTGATCTTAAAACCTGCCTTGATGATGTCAAGAAGGGAGAAGTATCAAAAGATCCAAATGCTAAAGCTAAGCCCTCGGAGCAAGTGTCAAAAAATGACAATAAAAATTGGCGCTCCATGTTTCAAGAAATCGTGAGTCTCAAAAGGATGCTTACAAAGAAAAGAAATCCACGATATTTCAGAGATAGGCATAGGCTACCATAACTCAATGTTGATTTCCTGGAAAGTATGGATTTCCACCCATTCGCTGAACCTTTGAGAAGGCCGCTTAACTGGAAACTTTCGAATGACGGGGTCCAAGATCTTTACCATGTTCTTATTTGGAAGCTTGGAATTCCGCCTAGACAATGGGTAGAAAGGTTACTTGAGCTAAATCGAAGCGCTAAAGAGAACCAGGACAACTAAAATGAAGTCTTTCATACTACTATGATTGACATTGATAGAGTTCTCTTAGACTTAGCGAGAGAGATTTTTCAGGAAGAAGAGCAGCAGCAGCAGTCCAAGCGACAAAGAAGACAGCTGCCCTTTAAGCGTTTTGCATTTTTTTTTTGCTTATCTTCTGTTGCTTTATTTTCAGTGCAATCATTGTATGTTTTTAAATTCCATATATTATGAATGAATGATTGAACGCTGAAACATCTTGTTGAATCTAATCCAACTTTAGCTAACTTTCTAACGCTAACTTATGATTATTTTTGGTCTTTTGACTAAATCTTGAACTATAAAAGAGTTAAGGTCTTGACATCATCAAAAATGGGGAAATTGTTAGGAAATTTAATGTTAGATGTTTTGATGATGACAAGAATAGGACTTTATGGTAGACCCCAAAAATAATGTAAGTTTAAGTTTTCATAGAACAATTGTATAAGTGTTTGAAAGTCTGTAATTTTATTAGGCTTGTAATTTTTATCCTTGTAGATTTTAGACTAAGTATTTGATACTGAGTCGCTAATAGAATTCTAGGTAAATCTATCAAAGATGAAGTTGAAGATCAGCGTCTGAAGTCAAGTGAAGATGAAGATTTGTTCTTAGCGTCTGTCAAACGCTAAAGGACTATTTCAGGGTTGTTTAATCAAGCGCTCAAATGACTCAAGCGATCAAGGATAAGATTCACCTGAAATAAATTCTCAAGTCATGGAGGACTTAAATGCAATCATCAACGGACATTTATGTCCAATGGGAAATAAATTCAAATGCATTAAATGCTTGAGAAGTGCATTAAATGTGATAAGCTATTATGACTTGTGAATATGCCACCTTATAACTAGACTGTCAGAAATCACAGTTCAAAACCTGCTCCTGTCCAATCAGAACCATCACAAATTGAGGAATGTCAGAACGGGATTGTTTGACGCGCTGCGTGAGATACACTTGCTTACATGTGTCCAACGAACAAATCCTAAAAAATCTCTATAAACAGTACCCTTCAGCAAACCCTAAATATACACGTACATGCACAAGAAAAAGGTCTAAACTTTGCTGAAATTATCTGAGAGAAAAGCTTATAAACTCCATAGCCAAAAAAAAAAAAAAAATCCTCTCAAGCTTTTTATGCATTCCAAAGATAGTCAAAGATATCTTAAACCTCTTCAGAAAAGAACCCTAAATTCCTATTGAGATTTCCAAGTTGTTTGAACTTCCCAACATCAAACAAACCCGTGACTAAACCCTCAACATCATCTATGTGAGAAAGTTGTTGATTCTACAAGCAGTATTTCTATGTGAGAGAAGCTTGTTGAAGAAGATCTTCATTGGAGCTAAAGTCTGTGTGATCCAGGAGCTCAAGATCATCTTACTTTTCATTTATTTTGTAGAAGCCTCTGTGTGATCCTTCGATAATTAATTTAGTCAATTCCTCCAAGTGCAAAGGAGAAGAAGAACGTAACTGGGATTACTTCTGTTAGGAATCCTATACATGAAAATAGAGAATTGCAGCGGAAGATTTGAGGATTCCTACCGGCAGATCACAACAATAGATTTGATAATTTTTAATGGGTTTCGCGAAAATAGAACGAACAAAAATACCTTTTTGATTCGTTTACTGATTCTGCAGAACAGCAATCCTCCAAAGGCTCCTGTCTCTAAAGCTTCATGTGAAATGAGCCTTCCAAAGATCCCGAAACTCCTTCTTCTTTGCAGCAGTGGACGCCTTGAGAGGAGAGAGGGGAGAGAGTTATTTTCTTTTTGTGTTGTGTAAAAACGTATTGTTTTCCTTTTTCTCTTGTCTTAAGGTTTGCTACACTGTAGGAGTCCTTTTAAACTCAACTAGCTTGTGGAACAAGTTGGAGGCTACTCCAACCCTAAGTGGCCGCCCCCTTTAGGGCTTCCTTGGACTGGGTGGGCTTTTAATTGGCTTGTCTAATTTCTAGCCCATCTATATATATTTAATTTAAATCCAATTTAAATATAATATATATACTATTAATTAATTCCTTTTAATTAATATACTAATTAAATAATTTAATCTAATTAAATTAAATATTTAATTAATTGATTTAATCTAATTAAATCAATCAGTTCATTTAATTCTTTCTAAAAGATTTACACAAAAAGATACACCCCGTTCGTTTCTTATAGCGCGACTCTTTATGTTCTTCTCAATTGGCAAAGGGAGGAATTACCTAAGGATGTGAGTGTCACCTAGCCAGTCCCGTGGACTCACATCGTTACTCAATTGAGTACGAAATGAACAAATCATTTTACGAACCTCTCGATCATAAATGCCGTATGAGTATAAGCCCTTCACTGACGTATCCCAATCAAGTGAGAGTCATGGAAAATGTCAAACTCTCTAAACTTGATATTGTGCATTAGATTATAGCATAATGAAATTACTAAACTACTCTCAGTGTCCCACATGAGTTAGTTGTTATGCTTTGGCCAAAAACTTTATAATTTCATTAGCCGATAATCGCACAAGATACTTTCTCGTTTACAATCGAGACACTGAATCCCATCTTGGCGATCATTGATCAACTGCTACTTGTCTCATTGATATCGCACTTCGAGGTCAACCCCACCGACGGGTGATATCGACCTAACTACTCTGGTAACAGATCCTGTAATACAAGCACATTGATCATGAACCTTCAGGTCTAAGGCTCACGCATACTATTACGATCAGTAATCCAATCATTGACAGTCATTGAGTAAATACTCATGTGATCGGATTACTATGAGCCGTGTTCAAATATGTCAATTCCGTTGACATATCTATGATACTTGCTCCCACTATCCCTATAGTGTTCGACTGGCACTCATCGTCAGAGCATGTGTCATACAAATCGAATCTTAATGCCCAATTAAGATTCTTTGACTTGCGAACCCTTTTAAGTGATAAGGTGTAAGACTCTTCCCATGCCACGTCTTTATTCCATAAAGGGCAAAGAGTCAAACCTTTATTCATATGGACTATATGTTCAATACTTATTTGGATGCCATAAAGATTTATATGAACAAAATACAGATGCCTTTATTAATATCATTTTAATAGTTTGTACAACATAATAAGATACCCTAATCTAACTATTTGTCCTCATTGGCATCTAGGGCATATACCTAACAATCTCCCACTTGCACTTAATGCCAATTGCTTTGGTATCTTATACCCATCTTCTCAAGATGTTGCTTTAGCACCGCCTGCGGCAATGGCTTAGTGAGTGCGTCAGCTACGTTGTCCGCTGAGGCTATTTTCTGCACGGCGATGTCGCCTCTTCCAACGATTTCTCAAATTATGTGATATCTCCTCTCTATGTGTTTGGATTTGTTGTGAGACCTTGGTTCCTTTGCTTGCGCGATGGCTCCGTTGTTGTCACACCATAGTAGTAACGGAAGCTCCATACTAGGAACAACTTGAAGTTCAGTAATGAACTTCTTTATCCAAACAGCCTCCTTGGCTGCCTCCGAGGCTGCCACATATTCAGCTTCGGTGGTCGAATCAGCAGTTTTGCTTTGCTTGGAACTTTTCCAAGACACTGCTCCACCGTTTAAAGTGCATATAAACCCAAAAGTGGATTTTCGGTCATCGATGTCAGATTGGAAATCTGAATCAGTGTAACCATCCACTTTCATTTCTCCATCGCCATATGTGAGACATGAGACTTCCCACTGCCGAGGCATAGGGGATGGTATTCATCTCTCTTCTATCTTTCTCACTTTGAGGACTCATCTTTTTGGAGAGATGAATTCTATGTCTCATGGGCAAATGACCCCTTAGAATTTTCCATCCCAAATCGCTTTAGGACTTTTTCTAAGTAGAGGGCTTGGGAGAGACCTATTGTCTTATTCTATCTATCCCTGTATATTCGAATTCCTAGGACATAAGTGGCTTCTCCTAAGTCTTTCATGGAGAATGTGCTTGAAAGCCATGTCTTAACCGAAGTTAGCAAACCTGCATCATTCCCTATAAGTAGAATGTTGTCCACGTATAGTACCAGGAATGATATCTTGCTCCCACTGACCTTTTTATAGACACATGGTTCATCCTCATTTTTGATAAAGTCGTTGTTTCGTACTTCTTCATCAAAACAAAGGTTCCAACTGCGAGAGGCCTGTTTCAGTCCATAAATGGACCTATTTAACTTGTAGACCTTATGAGAATTGGCATTGGATATGAAACCTTTGGGCTACTCCATATAGATATCCTCCTCGAGGAATCCATTCAGGAAGGCGGTTTTCACATCCATTTGCCAGATTTCATAATCCAGGTATGCAGCTATTGAAAGTAGAATTCTAACGGATTTGGTCACAGCTACTGGTGAAAAGGTTTCCTCATAGCCAATGCCCTCCTTCTGACTATACCCTTTCGCCACTAGCCTGGCCTTATAGGCATCCACCTTGCCATTCGGGCCTATCTTTCTCTTATAGATCCATTTGCGTCCAATAGGCACAATACCTTTGGGAGGATCTACTAGATTCCAGACTTGGTTCGAATACATCGAATCCATTTCCACTTTCATAGCTTCATGCCATTTTTCAGAATCCATATCCATCATTGCCTTGCCATAACTAGAGGGATCGTCTCCATGGTTTCCTTCTGCTACTGCTTACAAATTATGTTCTCCTTGTAGGAGAGAACCATATCTCATAGGCGATTGAGATACTCTAGTAGACTTGTGCACTGATGGTTTTTCGTTTTTGGGTCGGGTTGGGTCTCTTGAACAGTGTCTTCCACAGGGGATTCATTTTGTTCTTGTAGAACAATACTTCTACCAGCTCCTCCTTCTCGAATGAATTCTTCTTCTAGAAAGATTGCCTGTAAGGCAACAATGATTCTCTGATCATCGAGAAGGTAGAAAAGGTATCCCATGGAATCCTCGCAATATCCAACGAATCGCCCTTTCATAAATCTAGCCTCCATTTTCTCTGCCTTGGTCTTTTTCACGTAAGCTGGGCAACCCCATATTCTTATGTGTTTCAGATTAGGCTTCCTTCCATGCCATATCTGATACGATATTTTAGGAACAGATTTGGAGGGACATCTATTCAGAATGTTACTTGCTGTAAGCAGGGCGTGTCCCCACAGTGAAATGGGCAAATCTATGTAGCTGAGAATGGATCGAACCATGTCCAACAGTGTTTGATTTCTTCGTTTTGCTACGCCATTTAACTGTGGAGTTGTTGGAGGAGTAAGCTGTAACAGTATGCCATCTTCTCGAAGGAACTGGTCAAACTCCGCATTCATATATTCACCACCGCGGTCAGATCGAAGTGTCATGATATGATGCCCGGTTTGGTTTTCGACTAAAGTCTTAAATTCAATGAATTTCTCAAATGATTCAGACTTGTACTTCATTAAATACACGTAGCCATACCTAGAATGGTCATCGGTAAATGTAATGAAGTACTGAAAGCCACTGCGGGCTATATTTCCAAATGGTCCGCACACATCAGTATGAACTAGACCTTAGACTTCTGTGGCTCTTTCAAAATTCCTTGTGAAAGGGGACTTGGTCATTTTACCTTGGATACAAGACTCACAAGTGGGACAGGGATCTGATCCCAATGAGTCTATGACTCCATCCTTTTCTAACTCGTGTAGTCTTTGGTCCCCGACATGACCTAGTCTCAAGTGCCATAGCTGTCTCAAGTTTGTATCATACATTCTGCATTTTTTTGTTACAACATTGACATTACAATCATTTTGAACATTAATATAATATAAACCATTTATTAAAGACGCATTGACAACACATTCATTTCTAAAATAAATGTCACAAGAATTGTTCATAAAGGAAAATAAATAACCTTTCCTGACCAAAACAGGAATTGAAACAATATTCTTAAGTCCGTTGGGCAAAACAACGCAATTGTCTAAATATAATAAATGTTCAGATGATAAACTAAGGGAAGTGGTGCCAATGTGTGAGGCTGCTACACTATGACCGCTACCAACATTGATCATCACTTCACCATGCTCCAACTTCTTACTTCTATCCAGCTACTGGTTCATAACACATATGTCAGCACTGGCCCCAGAGTCTAGAATCCAGGAAGTTGAAAATATGGTAACAGAACAATTTGTTTCTAAAACATTAAGTTCTATACTTGAAGTAATTTTTGCTTTCAGGGTAAGGTAGTCATTTTTCCAGTTGTCCACCTCTTGGCAGTGAACACATATTGTTGCAATCCTGGGGCGCTTCTTTCCCCGTCTATGGTTATCAGAAGTAATTTTTATGCCGAGCAGTCCATTTAGAGGTAAATCATCCTCCAATTCCCTCCTTATCAGAGCTTGTGTGTGAACAAGTCTGTCTTTAAGATCCATTAAAGAACCTCTTAGATCATTAACTTCAAAGTCAGTGACAAAAGTAGAAAAGGATTTGGGAAAAGATTGAAGAATAAGGTTTACTTGTAGATGAAAATCCATGAAACTTCCCAGAGTATGGAGTCTTCCAATCATGGATATCATGTTCATAACATGACTTGCCACTTCATCATTTTCTCCCATTCTTGCTTGGAAAAGTTCCTTCGATAAATAATACAGAATTGATTTTCCATGTTCCCCGAACATTTCCTCCAAATGAAGCATGATTTGGGATTATCCATTTCCAAATAAATATATCTCAATTCCTTGCTCATTGACTTCAACATGTAACTGGTGACCTTTTGAGCATCAGAATTCCATTTCTTGTTGATTTTGAGAACATATGTTCCATTTTCAGCCCCAGGGAAAGTTGGACCATCTTGTTCTAAAATATGCTCAAGTGGTTTCTTTCTGAGACCAGCTCTTAGCCTCTTGACCCAGTCACCGTAGTTTGGTCCAGTGAGGACATTTTTCTCAAGCATTTTTAACGAGTTATTAACCATTTTGAGAGAGATAATATAACTGCAGAAAATTAACCAAGATTCAATTAGATAATTATGTTGTACCCAAGTAAAAATTAGGACTTTAATTTTTTACTTGGCTCCCACTACATTTTTCGAACCATTGCACTCCCACTGCAATGAACGGAAATCTCGTTGGAAAGATTTCATAGTGAGTGATTGAGTTCTTCAAAAATTTCAATGAGTTGCAATCTATATCGATGTATAGCTCATTGGAAATTTTTAAGTGACATGCCATGTCAACCAGTCTTATTGATGATTCAATCTACCTTTGGCTCATGGATCACTCAACCTCAGCCTATAACGAAATATTGGTGGTGATCCATCTAAGTACTTTCCCATCAACTGCTATCGATCTAACAGTTGAATCTTATCTTGCAACCTGTAACGGTGTATGGGATAAGATTTGCTTCGACCGTTGGCATCAAATGCACTTGAAGAGATATGGATTATGAATTAATGCATAACCCCCATTAGTCGGGACGACGCCATACATAACTAATAATCCCATCTTTTCCAAGCTTGATGGAGAGCCAGGATATCCAATATCCCCTACTTACTTAGTATTTAATGTGGGAGAATTTTTGAAAAATTAAGGTCTCACTTTGTACATTAATTTATTACGCGCATATATGGATTATAATCATGCATACATAGAAAAACCTAGTTATTCTAACAACATGCATTTCCATGGACATTCTAGATTGATCCAAGCCAATAGATCAATAAGGGGGATAGGGGTCTATTACAAATCTAATTTCTAATAGATCTTCGGGCTCCAAGCTAGAAAAGGTCCTACCTCTATTATACACAACTCAGAAAGCACCCTATACATCATACTACCAAAATTAAAAGTACAAACTGGGGAGCAATTGCCCAATACAGCCCAGATAATACATAAGCGGTAAAACCCTAAGTCCATGGAAACATCCACCACAATATACATCAAAACATGTAAGAAAACTATTTAAGTTTATGTTGGTTTTGAGTTTAAAATCAAAAAGAAATTTAAAAACTGATTAAATCTAATTTAATTAGAAAAGATGAATTTTAATTTCAATTTTAAAAGGAAATAAATCCAATTTATTATTTAGGAAATAAGTCAAACTTATTCCTAATTTATTTTGGAAAAATATAATCAACCTAAAATAAATCCTATTTATTTAGTCGTCGCAAATCATAAATAAAAATCCAATTTAATTTTTGATATTATTAAATCCAATTTAATATTAAAGTTAAATCCAATTTTACCTTATTTAAATCCAATTTAATTTTAAGAAAAATATTTTAGGGAAAAAGGGTTTTGACAAATCACGGGTCAAATTTGTCTGTTAGGGTCAAACCCTAATATTTATTAATTTATATATATATATATATATTCAAATATTAAAAATTATAAAATATATATATATATATATATTAATATACTGGGCCGAGCCCAGCAACTGGGCCTGTTAGGGAGCACGGAACATGCACCGGGCTATGACCCGGCGCACGCATGCTGGGCTACGAGGCCAAGCCCAGCACGCCTAGGGCGGCTGATGCAGCCCTAGTTCCGTCGCTGATACCCATTTCCCCCTTTTTTTGGTTTTTTGTTTTTCTAATTACACGAGCAGCGGTGGTGCTCGCGTGTGCTTCAAAAAACACACGGTGGTGCCACCCCGATTCACCTTTGTCGGTGGCAAAAAAATATGTAATCGTGCGACGATTTCAAGGCGATGAATGTTTTCAAAATTTCAAATTTAACATTGAATATTAAACATATAAAATCAAATTTTAAAAATTCAATTTTAATCAACATAATCTTAAACGCAAAAATTATCAAATCCGTTTAAGTCGGCTTTGATTCCACTGTTAGGAATCCTATACATAAAAATAGAGAATTGCAGCGGAATATTCGAGGATTCCTATCGGCAGATCACAAAAATAGATCTAATGATTTTTAATGGGTTTCGCAAAAAATAGAACGAATAAAAATACCTTTTTGATTCGTTTACTGATTCTGCAGAACAACAATCCTCCAAGGGCTCCTGTCTCTAAAGCTTCACGCGAAACGAGCCTTCCAAAGATCCCGAAATTCCTCTTTCTTTGCAGCAGTGGACGGCTAGAGAGGGGAGAGAGTTCTTTTCTTTTTGTGTTGTGAAAAAATGTATTGTTTTCCTTTTTCTCTTGTCTTAAGGTTTGTTCTACTGTAGGAGTCTTTTTAAACTCAACTAGCTTGTGGAACAAGTTGGAGGCTACTCCAACCCTAAGTGTTCGCCCCCTTTAGGGCTTCCTTGGATTGGGTGGACCTTTAATTGGCTTGTCTAATTTCTAGCCCATATGTGTATATTTAATTTAAATCCAATTTAAATATAATATATATACTATTAATTAATTCCTTTTAATTAATGTACTAATTAAATAATTTAATCTAATTAAATTAAATATTTAATTAATTGATTTAATGTAATTAAATCAATCAGTCCATTTAATTCTATCTAAAAGATTTACACAAAAAGATACATCCCGTTTGTTTCTTATAGCGCGACGCTTTAGGTTCGTCTCAATTGGCAAAGGGAGGAATTACCTAAGGATGTGAGTGTTAGCTAGCCAGTCCTGTGGACTCATATCGTAACCCAATTGAATACGAAATGAACAAATCATTTTACGAACCTCTAGATCGTAAATGCCGTATGAGTATAAGCCCTTCACTGATGTATCCCGATCAAGTGAGAGTCAAGGAAAATGTCAAACTCACTAAACTTGATAATGTGCATTAGATTATAGTGTAATGAAATTACTAAATTACCCTCAGTGTCCCACATGAGTTAGCTGTTATGCTTTGGCGAAAGACTTTATAATTTCATTAGCCTATAATCGCAAAGGATACTTTCTCGTTTACTATCGAGACAGTGAATCCCATCTTGGCGATCACTGATCAACTGCTACTTGTCTCATTGATATCGCATTTCGAGGTCGACCCCACCGACAGGTGATACGGGCCTAACTACTCTGGTAATAGATCCAATAATAGAAGCACATTGATCATGAACCCTCAGGTCTAAGGCTCACGCATACTATTATGATCAGTAATCTAATCATTGACAGTCACTGAGTAAATACCCATGTGATAGGATTACTACGAGCCGTGTTCGAATATGTCAATTCCATTGATATATCTATGATACTTGCTCCCACTATCCTTATAGTGTTCGACTGGCACTCATCGTCAGAGCATGTGTCATACAAGTCGAATTTTAATGCCCAATTGAGATTCTTTGACTTGCGAACCCTTTTATGTGATAAGGTGTAAGATTCTTCCCATGCCACGTCTTTATTCCATAAATGGCAAAGAGTCAAACCTTTATTCACATGGACTATATGTTCAATCCTTATTTAGATGCCATAAAGATCTATATGAACAAAATACAGACGCCTTTATTAATATCATTTTAATAGCTTGTACAACATAATAAGATACCCTAATCTAACTATTTGTCTTCATTGGCTTCTAGGGCGTATACCTAACAACATCACCCAGTGAACCTTACAACATCTTGTGTTATTTACTGCTTTATTGTTGTTGGTCCCAAGTGGCATACGGAAGGGTCTAGAAAGGGGGGAGGGGTTGAATAGACCCTGAAGTCTTTTTCGACTTCAAAAGATTCGTATTAAAAAGGATTTTGGACGCTTGAAAAGTAGACGCTTGAAGTGTCTAAAACTTGACTTAAGCGTTCACTTAAAATATAGGCGCTTTGGTGAAGCGTCTAACGAAGACTGTTTTTAGAAAGTTAACTTAGATTTCAAGACTTGAATACTACAACCAAATAGGTTTGAGCGTTCACTTCTTTGATCAGTGTTAGCACAGCGGAATGATTTTTGGAGTCTTCTCTTTGTAAGCTTTAGCGTCACAGAAAGTGTATTTAGTTGCTTAGCGTTTAATTAAGTTTTACTTTATCAGTTTATGATATGACAATATGAATGCTGAAAGTAAAGCAAAGAACAATATTTGAAAGGTTCGTTGGGTGGTGTAATCCCAACTACGTCCTTCTTCTCCTCGAACACTTGGAGGCAATCCACTAAAATGATTCTCAAAGAATCACACAGAATCTTCTACAAATTAGGGAGAGAAGGATGTCGATGACTTGAGCTCCTTGATCACATAGATTTCTGCTCCAAATATGGCAAGTATCCGACTTTGACTTCACACAGATCGTGAGGCTTGGATAGGGGTTTTTCTAAACGGTTTGTTTGATTTTGATAAAGTTCAAACAATTAGGAATATCTAAGTAGTAATGTGAGTTTCTCCGAAAAGAATGTTTGAGATATTGGTTGACTATCTCAGGATTTGAAGAAAAGCAAAGAGAATAGTTTCTTGAGAATTTTGGCTTTTCTGAAATTGTAAGAAATGAGACTTCGATGCAACAATAATTCGACTTGATAATTGTTCTCTCTGTTTGGCTTGTTGTTGAAGTCCTATTTATAGGCATTCTCGGAAAAAGTGTCCGTTTGACACATGCACGAGCGCGTGTCTCTCACTTCCGCGAGTTAACAAATTTTGTCTTTTTTCCTAAAAATCCGCTGCACAAAAGTTGATGCTGCAGTCTTTGAATAGTTGACAGTCCAATAGGGTGGCTTCTCCGTACTTCTGAAAGTGCTTATCACATTTAATGCTCTTATCAGCATTTAATGCATTTGAATTAAATGCACGTTGGCTCTTAAATACATTTTTTGCATTAAACTCCTTCTGGATTTAGAAATAAATTCAGATGAAATAAGTCATTGATAGACGCTTATTCAACCTTGAATCACTTCTATTCTATAAGGTGACGCTAGGTGTAGCTGGTCATTCTAGACGCTTGGAATCTTCATCTTTATTCAGACTTCAGGCGCTTGAGTCTTCAAACTTTACTTCTGATAAACTCACTCAGAACATATCAGACGCTTAGTCTAAGACAGCTTAACCTAACAATCCAGAATAAAAATAAAACAAAGCCTATTACAAATCTAACGCTTCAAAGCTGAAAATAAACTTACATATTTTAGAGTTTAACAAAAAGTCCTAATTATCATCATCAAAACATCTAACATGAAATTCCTAACAATTTCCCCCTTTTTGATGATGGCAATACTTACTCTTTTATAGTTCAAGAATTAGACAGCCAAAATAAAAGTTAGCTTTGATTAGATACGGTTAGTTAAAGTTAGTTACGCTTCAACAAGATGTTTCAGCTGAAAAAAAATGCATTTTATATATATCGAAGATTACAAGCATTTTTTTTACAACTAAATAAACAAAATATAAGAGACAAGAATATAGATAATGCAAATCAAAAAACTTTAATGACTTGATCTTACTTTGTATCGCTTGGGCATTTCAGCTCGGATAGCTTCAGTCAGATTATCTTCCAAGGTCATCATCGCTTCATGATCTTTGTTGATTATGAGCTTATTTTTTTCTTGTTGTCTCTTCTTGAAAGCAGTAAAGTGTTTGTCCCAATCAGTTGGATCAATACCAATATACTTTAGACAAATTCTGAAAGTTCAGATGAAGTCAGATATCTGCCTTTCTTCAGCTAAAATTTTTGGATCTGAAGGTTCTGGAATGGATGCTCTTTGAAGAGGGATGTCAAACTTTTCTAACATTGCTCTTGTAGGTATTGGTAGATTTGGATATAGTGTTCTTGGTGGTTCCCTTAGAGTTCTACTAGGCGCTCCAGCAGAGTCACTTACTTTAAAAGCAGTTATCCAAGATGGGAGTCTTAGCGCAGAAGGAGAGGTTAAGACTTGACGCTTAAGAGGCGGAGGCTCTTGAGCTCTTGAACTAGACGCTTTCCTCTTTTCTCCTTTGTTTTTCTCTTCCCCCTTATTGCCATCATCAGACTTCAAAAAGTGTTCTGTAAGTAAACTTACCTGATGAGCAATCTGAGACAGAGAGTCCGAGATGTCATCCAGACGCTTGTCGAAGCGTTCCTGCAGTGCGAGAAGCTTGGCGTTGGTAGCATCATTCAGAGAAGTCTCTAGGGTTTCGAGGCGCTTTTCTAACACTTTTTTCAGGGCAAGTTGGTGGGCATGAGTAGCATCATGCATTTCTTGAAAAGTTTGTTTGCACTCACCAACAGCTGCTTGAGCTGAGCTACGCATATGAGCAATTTGAGCGCTTATAACGTGAGTCTCAATCTTTGCCAAGTCTTCTTGAATCCAGTGAAGGGATTCTTCATTCTGAGTAGCATGAGCACTTATATCCTCCAGAACGGATTTGAGCAAAGGACCAAAAGATTGACTCTCATCTGATAGAACCGCTTGATGAGTCGGTCGCTTGAATCTGGATGAGTGTTTCAGAGAGTTAAGGGGAGCTTGACATGCTGGATCAAAGACAGTACCTCGTACATCAAGAGAGAGATCCTCAGCAATATCAGCAGCAACCGATTCAGGAGCGTCAGGAATATCCTCTGGTTGAGACGCTTAAACAGGTTCTTCAGCAGACATTGGAATATGGATAACTTCATAAGTGGACGCTTCAATTGTCTTAGCAGGGGCTTCCTCTAGTGCTGACTCTGTTTGGAGAAAGTCATCGAATTGGAAGTTCCAATTTGCTAAATCGGCAAGAGAAGTGGACGAAGCTTCCAAAAGTTCAGTGAGTCTGGATCTTGAATAGCAAAAACCAGAAATAAATGTGTGAAGAGGACTATCAATGGCCCTAATGTGCATGGGACCAATGATATCATACACATGATGCGGAAAGACTTTGGACGACGCTTGACAGATAGAGAAAATGGAACCCGGAGAGTAACTTTTGGAAAATCCAATCAAGCAGTCAGAGGGAAGAGACTTGAGATGCTGATCCTCAGGCACGTAAATAGCGTAGTACTCTTCTAAATATGGATAGATCGCTTGAGCTAGTCCCTGATTTCTTTCTAGCAGTGAGAGGACAAACTCATAATGATTGAGGACCTCTGTGCGGATAGAAGGGAGCAGTGGATATCCTCGAAATGAATTGACGACGGGCCCATTCCATTGTCTGAGATTGACAGTGAAGATTTTGTCGAAAAGAGATAAAGGAGTCATAATCTTCACCATCGAGTTAACATTATCTTCGCAGGGGCTGGGAGCGAAATTCAGGCTAGTAATTTGATTACTGCCATTGGTAGACGCTTGAGCGTTGAAATGTAGAGAAGTAATGGACAGTCTGTGAAGCTCTTGACGCAGACATTGTTCAATTTGATGTCTAATTAATGGGAGCTTGAGAACAGGTCCAACTCTCTATTGACGCTTCTTTAGGCAATACTTGGCGAAATAACACTTCTTGTCATGCATGCCTATGCTGAACAAATGGGGAGCTTGAACTAATTCTGAGAAAGTGTACTTGTTTCCCACGTACGCTTCAACCCAATTGACTTCGTTCATGCAGTAGTCTATGCCAGCGTTGACAATAGCTCGAATGCCTTCATGGTGAATGTCTCTGATAGATTCAAAGCGATATCTATCAGGTTGGTAGTTAGCATTCCAGACGCTATCAAAATATGCATCCGCTTCAGTCTGGATCAAATCTGTGAGAGATTCGAGACGCTCACCGGCATGAACTGCTTTATTTTTCGATAAGCGAAGTGGATTGACCAAAGCTAGGTTTTCAGGACTATTCACAATATGAGGAAAGTGTGTGTAGCCTTCTCAGTTCAAGACTGCCTCTGATGGATTGAGAAAGCTAGGGCGAAGTGGCTCATACACAGGAATATTGTAGTCACTGAGAGCAAAACCTGTAGGCTTAATGTGGCCAGAGTCGAGGTAATACACTAGATCCACATCACATCTAGGAGTTGTTCCTCCTTGTCTGTCTTTTTGAAGAATGAGAGAGGATGGTATTTGACCAGGAGTTTTTTGTAGTTCAATGGCCCTATAATATTTTCTCTCAATTTCTGTCATCTCTGTGTTAAACACTATATCCCTGATTTTATTGTCGATATCAATCAGCAGAGCAATCTCATTCTCAGCAGCAATATATCTGTCTTCATTATATCCGGCAGGAATGAAATCTTCTTCGAGTGCTGGAGGTATGTAGTTGATTGAATGATCAATCGTCTTCAGCTGGTCCAGTTGGAAGAAGTGTCTTGGCTTTGTAATGTCTTCAGCAACGCTCTGACCTTCTGAGTGTGCCTCTATTATAGCTGGAACAGGGACTGATGACTGAACCTCTTTGAGAGCAGGTTTCTCAGGTTCAATTGCAGCAGCTTTGCGTCAAATTCTTTGGCAATCGCCACAACTTTGGTCATCTCAACATCGAGATTGACATCTGTTGATGCTTCAGCAGCAGCTGGAACTAAAGCTGTAACATATGAACTATCCTCTATAAGAGCAGGATCTTCTATAGATGTAGGAATAGGAATGCTGTAGGAAGAAATAAACTTACCCTGAGAACTTATCTCAACAGCAACACTTGGAGCGCTTGGCTCAACAGCAACTTGAGAGCTTGGCTCAACAGTCTCAGGCTCTTCAGGAACAGGAGCAGCTCGACGCTTTCTTGTCCTGGAACGCTTAAAGATTTTCTTCACGTTGACTCCTTCAACGAGTTTGAGCGCTTGAGCAGGAGGAGCAGCAGCTGGTTCATCGAATTCAATTTGTTTGATGATTCCTTCCAGCTTCCTCCGCTTGAGAGGTAACTTGTCCTGTGCATCCTCATCAGTTTTCTCATCATTCTTATGAGGAGCAGGAGCAACTTGTGCCTTGGACTTTCTAGGAGCCCTCTTCTTGGTAACAGTTGGACGCTTCACAGCTTCCTCTGGAGCAGGACGCTCAGCTTCTTCATCAGACGCTTCACGTACAGTCTGACGCTCAGAAAGTGGTTTAGCAGCACCACCAACTTTGGGAGGATTGAATAGATTGGTCATAATCCTTCGTCCCAAAAACTTGGTCTTATTCAGTGGGAGACCAGAGGAGTAAACGCAGTCTGATCTGTATAGAAGGTCACTCAAGAAGAGTCCATATGGTTTATTAGGAGTGTGCAGATAGTCCCTAAACCTTCTAAAGATGTACTCACTCCAGTTGATTTTGATGGAGAGGAGTATAGCAGTCATCATTTGAAATTGTGTGGGGTTGACCTTATCAAATGTGCCCACTCTGCATTCAATAATCTTATTGCAGAAATCAGCCAATAGAGTGTACTGAGATACCAGATCTTTCTTTTCAAAGTGCTAGGTGTAGGGTACACCATCGTACGCCCTTATAAGTGTCCATGCTTCCTTGATTTGTGCCAAAGTGACACTATCCAGTGCATCACCTTCATTAGGAAGATTGAAGTTCTTTGCAATGGAGTCAGCAGTCAACACAAACTCTTTTGCTGGCTCTTTCTTGGACAAAGAGAGGAGGCAAGAAATAGACTTCTTGTCCTCTGAGAGTTTTGTAGTCCTCCAGAAAGTATCAACTTCCGTCGGAAATAAGTATGAGTACTTTGTTAAGAACTTCTTGAGTCCAGCTTTTGTAACAGTATCCATCAAATCATGCAGGTTGATTTGGGGTTGATCATAAAAGAATTTCCAATCAACAACAAGGCCTTCAGTAACCTTGATGATAGACTCGACAGAAGTAGATGAAGCTTTCTTTGGTGCCATTTTTGAAAGTAGAGTAAACTGAGATTTTCTTTTGCTTTGAGAGAGAGAGAGAGAGAAATTTGCAGAAATCTTTGAGTGAAGGTGAATGATTTTTCTGCGAACATTGTGTTTTAAATGACACAGTAAAGAATTTTGAAACTTGTGTTCTCTAGTCTCCGTAGGATTTAGACACGTGTAAAGATTTTTGAATCTCAGCCATAAATTCATTAACTGCGGACGCGAGTTTTGTGTAAGAGAGAGAAGTTATATTTGGTAATTCTCATATATAATGATTTGACATCCGAGTTAAAAAAAATGAAAAGAAAACGTTTGGTATTTTCAGAGTGTAGTACACGCGCCTGATGGCACACCGTCATTTTCAAAGTTTTGATTACGCGCCAGTTTGATGTGATAGAAGCGTGCAAGTAGAGTACAAAATAGACTTTTGAGTCTACTCACTACTTCAAAAAGCTTGTAAAATTTATGCATGACTGTTTAAAAAAAAACATTTTTTTATGTTAAGAGTTGAATGGAATTGGTTCAACGCTTAACTGATACTACTGGGTGATATATGATTGGAAAATTAGACGCTTAGGATTGAAAACACTTTTTATGATTGAGCGTCCAATATTTCATGCATAAGTAATACTGAGCGTTGATGATCATGCATCTGAAAATTTTGATCATTGACGCTTGCAGTTATGGTCAAGTACAACTTTAAGGTTCCCCCTAAATTTGATAACTTGTACAAATAGACAGAAACTTCTTTTAGACATAAATCAAGTGGATTCCCCCTAAATTATATGTCTAATAAAATGTGGTGCAAAATGATTAAGCATTTAAATCAATCATACCTAATTCACTTCTCAAAGTGAGAAAACGTTGTTCGTTGAGTGCTTTGGTGAAGATATCTACCAATTGTTTGTCAGTTCCAATGAAGTGCATGGAGATATCTTTGTTTTGAACGTGGTCACGAAGAAAATGGTATCTAATGTTAATGTGTTTGGTTCTGGAATGAAGAACAGGGTTTTGAGTCATGGCTAGAGTGCTTTGGTTATCACAATGAATGGGGGTTGGACCTAGGATTATTCCATAATCTCTAAGTTGTTGCCTCAGCCATAATACTTGTGCACAACAACTTCCTGCAGCTACATACTCAGCTTCGGCTGTGGAGGTAGCTATGGATTGTTGTTTATTACTATGTCATGAAACTAACCTATCACCTAGAAATCGACATGTACCACTAGAACTCTTACGATCTATTTTGCATCATGCAAAATTTGCATCTGAGTAACCAATTAGTTCAAAAGGAGAGTCCCTTGGATACCATAAGCCCACATTTTGTGTGCCTTTCAGGTATTTAAGGATCTTCTTGGCAGCAATTAAGTGTGACTCTTTAGGATCAACTTGAAATCGTGCACACATGCATACCAAAAACATAATATCAAGTCTACTAGAAGTAAGATAAAGAAGTGATCCAATGATACCTCTATAATTAGTGATATCAACTTTCTTTCCACTTTCATCTTTATCCAACTTAAGCGTTTGACTCATTGGAATTTTGAATATGATGCATTTTTCATACCAAATTTCTTAATCATATCCCTTGTATATTTAGCTTGGTTAATAAATATGCCATTAGGGAGTTGTTTAACTTGGAATCCTAAGAAGAAAGTTAATTCACCCATCATGCTCATTTCAAATTGTTCTTGCATCATTTTTGAAAATTTCTCACACAGATGCTTATTGGTAGAACCAAATATAATATCATCAACATAAATTTGGACTAAGAGAGTATCTTCGTTATTGGTAATTTTGAATAACGTTGTATCAACGCTGCCTTATCAAAAGCCTTTACCAATGAGGAAGATAGAGAGAGTGTCATACCATGCTCGGGGTGCTTGCTTAAGCCCATAAAGTGCTTTGTCTAGCTTATAGACCATGCCCTTGCGATGATTGTTGATGAATCCTGGTGGTTGCTCCACATATACTTATTCTTGGAGTTTACCATTCAGGAAGGCACTCTTCACGTCCATCTGATACACCATTAACTTGTTGAATGCTGCATACGCTAGAAACATGCGGATGGCTTCAAGACGAGCGACAGGAGCGTATGTCTCATCAAAATCAATACCCTCTTCTTGGCAATATCCTTGAGCTACGAGTCTAGCCTTATTCCTTATCACAATGCCGTTCTCATCCATCTTGTTTCTATAAACCCATCTAGTTCCAATAACTCCTTGCTGAGTTGGCCTTGGTACTAGTGTCCAAACCTTATTTCGTTCAAACTGATTAAGCTCTTCTTGCATGGCTTCAATCCAACTTGGGTCACTTAGTGTTTCATCCACTTTCTTAGGTTCCATTTGAGATAAAAAAAAACTTGCGAACATAGCCTCATTGAACGTAGCGGCTCTAGTCCTAACAGGCGCTTCAATATCTCCAATAATCTGCTCAGGTAAATGACCACGCAGCCACAATCTATCTGGTTGGAAAGGGTTAAGAGGTTGAATAGACGCTTGATGATCAGACACTTGGTTATCCTCTTCGTAGGCGCTTCAAGTTCATAGATTCTTGTTTGCTCTTGATGATCACTCTCTTCATGATCATCAGCATTTCTTATAATATTGTCCATATTAACCTCACGAGTAATCTTAGGAGGTGGCATTGAGATCTCATCATCGTCGTCAATATCTTCATCAATAGTAATCTTAGACGCTTGATGATATAGATCTTCAACTCCTACATCATTCACATTAACCTTACTCGGTTCTTGGTTAGCATCATAAAAAACAACATGAATAGATTCCTCAACTTTCGATTTGATCTTATTTAGGATGCGGAAATTCTTTCCATTCTTGGCGTAGCCTAGAAAGATTCCCTCATCCGCTTTAGAATCAAATGTCTTTAGACTTTAGGATCCATTATTATGGATAAAGCATTTAGAACCAAAGACGTGAAAATATGAAACATTTGGCTTACGTCCCTTCCACAGTTCATATGGGGTTTTCCCATGCTGTTTGTTGATCATGCAACGGTTTTGTGTGTAACAGGAAGTGTTGATCGCTTCGGCCCAAAACCTAGGAGCAAGCTTGGATTCTACTAAAGTTGTCCTAGCGGCTTCCTTAAGCGTTCGGTTTCGGCGCTCAGCAACACCATTTTGTTGGGGAGTTCTGGGAGCTGAATACTCATGATGTATTCCATTTTCTACACAAAACTTCTCAACAATCTTATTAGTAAACTCAGTACCGTGATCGCTTCTTATTCTTGCAACTTTAAGATTTTTCAATATTTGAAGTTGCCGAATAAGCGTTGTTAACTTGTCACATGTCTCATCTTTGGATGAAAGAAATTCCACCCAAGTAAATCACGAGAAATCATCTACTATCACCAAAGTATACTTCTTACCACTTACACTGATCGTTTGAACAGGTCCAAACAAATCCATGTGAAGTAGTTCAAGTATTCTTGTGGTAGATAGATGAAGTTTTCTCTTGAACGATGATTTAACTTGTTTACCCATTTGACAAGCATCACAAAGGCGATCTTTGTGAAATGGTCCATTTGGTAATCCTTCTACAAGATTTTGACTTATGAGCTGAGAGATTGTTTTGAAGTTGAGGTGATTCATTTTTCTATGCCATAACCAACCCATTTTAGATTCATTTTCAGCAACAAAACATGTTGGGTTGTTATCAAGTGTTGAACCCCAATCTACCAAATATACGTTGTTAGTTCTTTTGCCCTTTAATTTAGAAGACTTAGTCTTAGCATCATTTATATAGCAACAGTCACTTGAGAATATGACTTCAAAGCCTTTATCACAAAATTGACTTATGCTTAATAAATTGTGCTTCAGACCCTCAACATAATAAACATCACTTATCTTGATGTTCCCCCTATGCATAGTACCTATACCTTTGGTTTTACCTTTGGAGTTGTCACCAAATATAACCTGAGGACCATTGGCAGCTTGATAGTTGATCAGAAGATCTTTGGAACCAGTCATGTGCCTTGACGATCCACTATCGAAGTACCACACAGATGTATCGGCTCTAGCTCTAGGTACCTGCAATCAAAAGGGAAGTTCTATTTCTGTTCAGATACCCATTGTTGCTTGGGTCCTTTAACATTAGTAACATTGTTAGTTTGAATTAGAACTTTAGGAACCCATATTTGCCTAGTTTTCATTGTAGGAATAATGGCCTTTTTGGGTTTCTCAACGTGTTGTATGTGCTTTTTGGGTGTATAATAATATCCTCGACTATAATGGTAGTCATAATCATAGTCCTAATCATAATCATCATAGTATCGATAATATGATCTTGACTGTCTTGGATATTGACGCTGGTATTTCCTTGGCGCTGGCTTGGGTTGCACTTTTGGTGCTGGACGCTTGGCGCTTGATTCACAGTGGTCAGACTTATCTTTAGCCTTTTGAGCGTTTGAATAGACCCGTCTTTGTGAATCATTTGCCTTAGCCTTACCCTTGCCTGAGTTAGCTTTGACTTTCTCATTTGGCCACTTACCATTGTCACTAGGTTCCTTTTGTGTTTGACCTTGCGAACCTTTTTCAACAAAAATAACACACTTACCTTTGTTGTTTGCCGTAACATTAGATTTATTAGGTTGTTTACCGAGTTTATCGCATCCGAAACCGGTCTTTTCACCAAATAATCTAGTTACTTCAGTCACATTATCCAACTTTCTAGAAGCTTTTGATAATGATGAGATAAGCTGCTCTGATTTAGCAAGTCTAGCAACCAAATCAGCTTCTCTCTTGACTATTATATCAAGATCGCTTTTTAATTGAATAATTTCACTCTCAAGCGATTGGTTCTTCTCAATGCACTGTTGCTGAACTTGCAACTCTGCTTTGAGCGTTACTTTATCTCTTGTGAGTGATGAGATGATAGCGAGATCATTTTGATATATTTTGGCAGCTTCTTGACATTCATTGTAGTATTCTTTGACTTTGTCAAGTAATTCATCATAAGAAAGAGAAATAGATAATTCATTGATTACCTCAGGAGACGCTTCATCATCTCTGGCCATGAGACATATGAGCGCTGAGTCATCTAATGGCTCATCATTGTCACTACTCTCCTCTGATGATTCTAAATCTTCAGGTGCGGATGCTGGTTCTGATTCCGCTAGCAAACCTTGTTGACAAAGGTTGATCCTGAATTGGTTTCTATCCAAGTAATCCTGCCTTGAGGGCTTGGATACGTTTGGATAAGGGCAATTTACCTGGTAGTGCTCTGGTTTCCTGCAATTATAACAAAGATTAGTTTTCATCTTTTGTTCATTTGTTAACCTTGCAATGTGTGGTTTTGAGACCACTGGAGCTGAGAGATTTTGAGTAGACGCTTGGTACTGAACAGGCACTTGGGGTGAGGGAACAGAATACTAAGGCGCTTGAAGCTGTTGTTGCATCAGAGAAGGCGCTTGATATGAACTTTGTCCTTGATTATTGAAACCTTTTTCTTTCTTTTCATATCTCAAGAACTTTCTGAATCTATTCAGCAAAGCCAACTCCTCTTCTTCATTGATATCTAAATTCTTTCCTTTATTTCCTGATTTGCCTTTGATTGATGCTATAAGCGCTCCAGATTCAATCACCGGACTACTCACAACATCACTAGCAGAATTCAACTCAAACTCAAATGCTTTAAGCTCTGAAAAGGCGTCTTCTGGAGTTAAAAGATCCAGCATATTTGATTCTCTCATAGCAGTTGTCTTCATCAAGAATTTACTTGGTAAACTTCTAAAGATCTTAACCACCATTTCTCGATTCTGCAAATCCATTCCCAACGATGTAAGTTCTGTAACTAGAGCTATAAATCTTATATCTAATTGCTCTAAAGTTTCATTGAGTAGCATCTGAAATCCGTTAAACTTTTCCTTGGCAATGGAAAGCTTGTTTTCTTTGATCTAAGCTGAACCACCACAAATTGTAGCCAACTTATCCCATATTTCTTTAGTGGTTTTGCAAGACTTGATCTTGTTGAATAGGTTGTCATTATCACCAATAGCCGTATACAGAGCGTTACGACAAACATTATCCAAATTAGCTCTTCGATGCTCATTTGGAAACCATTCTTGCTTCGGTTTTTCAACGTAACCATCGGGAGTGTTTTCCGTGGCACCAGGCGCTCTTGTGATAACATTATATATTTTGATTGGTCCATTTGAAATAATATCACACATGTCATCATCACATGAACAGAGATACGTAAATGCTTTGACTTTCCATGTGTCAAAATTTGATTCAATCGGTTTGGAATCTTTAGCAAATGCCATGTTTAAAATCTAAAGTAACTAAGTTTGAAAAAAAAGGATCTAAACAAGTAGTTATGCTTGGAGATTTTAAAATTTCAATTTTAACCGCTCTTATACCACTTGTTGGTCCCAAGTGGCATACGAAAGGGTCTAGAAGGGGGGGGGGGGTTCAATTGACCCTGAAGTCCTTTTCGACTTCAAAAGATTCTTATTAAAAAGGATTTTGGACGCTTGAAAAGTAGACGCTTGAAGTGTCTAACACTTGACTTAGGCATTCACTTAAAATATAGGCGCTTTGGTGAAGCATCTAACGAAGACTGTTTTTAGAAAGTTAACTTAGATTTCAAGACTTGAATACTACAACCAAATAAGTTTGAGCGTTCAATTCTTTGATCAGTGTTAGCACAGCGGAATGATTTTTGGAGTCTTTTCTTTGAAAGCTTTAGCGTCACAAAAAGTGTATTTAGTTGCTTAGCGTTTAATTAAGTTTTACTTTATCAGTTTATGATATGACAATATGAATGCTGAAAGTAAAGCAAAGAACAATATTTGAAAGGTTCGTTGGGTGGTGTAATCCCAACTACGTCCTTCTTCTCCTCGAACACTTGGAGGCAATCCACTAAAATGATTCTCAAAAAATCACACAGAATCTTCTACAAATTAGGGAGAGATGGATGTCGATGACTTGAGCTCCTTGATCACACAGATTTCTGCTCCAAATCACTTCAATCCCCTTGCTTCTTTCACCCAAAAATGTGGCAAGTGTCCAACTTCGACTTCACACAGATCGCGAGACTTGGATAGGGGTTTTTCTAAACAATTTGTTTGATTTTGATAAAGTTCAAACAACTAGGAATATCTCAGTAGTAATGTGAGTTTCTCCGAAAAGAATGTTTGAGATATTGGTTGACTGTCTCAGGATTTGAAGAAAAGCAAAGAGAATATTTTCTTGAGAATTCTGGCTTTTCTGAAATTGTAAGGAATGAGACTTCAATGCAACAGCAATTCGACTTGATAATTGTTCTCTCTATTTGGCTTGTTGTTGAAGTCTAATTTATAGGCATTTTCGAAAAAAGTGTCCGTTTGACATATGCACGAGCGCGTGTTTCTCACTTCCGCGAGTGAACAACTTTTGTCTTTTTTCCTGAAAATCTGCTGCACAAAAGTTGGTGCTGCAGTCTTTGAATAGTTGACAGTCCAATAGGGTAACTTCTCCGTACGTCTGAAAGTGCTTATCACATTTAATGCTCTTATCAGCATTTAATGCATTTGAATTAAATGCCCATTGGCACTTAATGCATTTTTTGCATTAAAGTCCTTTTGGACTTAGAAATAAATTCAGGTGAAATCAGTCATTGATAGACGCTTATTCAACCTTGAATCACTTCTATTCTATAAGGTGACGCTTGGTGTAGCTGGTCATTCTAGACGCTTGGAATCTTCATCTTTATTCAGACTTCAGGCGCTTGAGTCTTCAAACTTTACTTCTGACAAACTCACTCAGAATATATCAGACGCTTAGTCTAAGACAGCTTAACCTAACAATCTAGAATAAAAATAAAACAAAGCCTATTACAAATCTAACGCTTCAAAGCTGAAAACAAACTTACATATTTTGGGGTCTAACAAAAAGTCCTAATTGTCATCATCAAAACATCTAACATGAAATTCCTAACAATTGCTTTACCTTATATTTTCATATCATATTCTTGAAAAAGCATTAAAACGGTTAAGCGACTAATTGGTAAAAGACGCTAAGCTCTAAAAATAATTTTCGTTGTACGAACCCTGATTAAGCGATTAAAACATTGCTCTACTTTGGTAACTATTGAAATCACTAAGTCTAAGTCATCTAAACATTAAGCGCTTGATCTAGCGCTCAGCTTACTAAGCGTTCAAAAGCTTTAAAAGTGATAACTTTTTGTAGTCGAAAAAGACTTCAGGGTCTATTCAACCCCCTCCATCCCCCTTTCTAGACCCTTTCGTATGCCACTTGGGACCATCAGGTTTGATACTTCTTGGAACAAGAAAGGATTCAGAAGAAAGAGATCTAAAGTACCATAATATATATAAAGTTGTGATGGAACTTTATTGAAATTTTCTATTTATATCTTAGCCCCTACAAACATTATATCTTATTCCATGGACCCTAGTTGAATATAAATTGACATATAAGCCCCTAATACTAATACTAATACTAAGACATATTCAATCAAGTAATTTCCCATTCCTAAGGAGAGATAATAGACACCACACTAAGCTCCAAAATTTATCGAAATTAGAATAAATTATTGTATATTATAAGAGCTCATTGTTTTCTTAATATTCCTACAAGGATCAGACTCATTACATATATAATTCTTGAATTCTCGATGCTGATGCTACGTAGTTAGTTCTTATCCTTCGAAGACTAAGAGTCTATTATGAACATCCATCGAAAAAAGGATCAACCTAAGATGATCATTTCATAGCTACTGACAACAAGTTGTCTTCAAATATATATACGACATGACGTCAAAATAAGTTTCAATAGATTGTGCTACCATCATCGAATTAGTAAAACTGGGATGTAACACTTTAAATAATATAAATTGTATGTCATAAATGCCGGTGTGTATTCCACATGAGTTTTATAAAATAAAAAATGAAAAAATCAAATTTGAAAAATAAAAGACATGATTGTTAGTGACCTGGCTATTAAGGAAAAAGATTTTTTTTTTTGAAAAACAATTTACTTTGTTTTTCTTTTTTAAAAAAATAAAATTTTTATTGTTTGGTTCATTGACTTTTAAATTTCAAAAAAGAACAGACTTTGTATTTTGCTGGAGCAAGGTGTGGCGATGACCGTCGGGTGGCGACATATTTTTTTCTTCTACATTTTTGGAGTAATGTTGGATTAAAAATTTGAATTTGAAATTTTTGATTCTCCAAAATAAAATAAAAATAGAAAATAAAAACTGATAGGCTAACACGTGTCTGCCAATGCCTGGGCTACCCCTAAGAGCACTATCCTTAGGTGTAGCATCGATTACCCAATTTTTGCTATGTTCCTCTTGACTTAAATATATTTGAGGACTAAATTCTTAATCGAGCTCCAAATGAAGAAACTAATCACTTAATAACTGAGAAATTGAACTTCACAAAATGCCTTCCCAACAAAGTTTAGGAGGATGACAATTCAAAAAACATGTTTATATTCAATTATTTTTTTATGTGAATAAATACGAACTATTAAATGTTTACATACTGAAATTAAATGGTAGATGAATTAGATATTATTATTTATTTTAACGTTTGATAATAAAGGAAAAGTTAAATGTAACTCATTTTTAGTATTCAAATATATGATATTTAGTAATTTCATATTTACTTATCACAAGAAATAATTCTTTATATTATAATACAAGTTAAGAACAAAACAATGAAAACTTACAAGTGGGAGTAAAATTTACTATTTAAACTGCAAAATTAATGACAATGAATAGTTAGGAATAAAATCCATTAAAACGTGACAAAAATTGAAATGCAAATAGTTATTTCAGTTATTAAGAAAACAATTACTGGTAAACTAATTTTGTTTTCTCGCTCCGAATTTTTTATCACATATAATAGATAATGGAGTTACAAACTCAAGAAATATTATTGTGCAAAACAATATTAGGCATAAGCAGTTTTGATTGAATTATGCAATTTTCTAATACATATTAGATATAAACCATATGTTAATCTTTTTCCAATGTTATGTTTGATTTGTGTTGATTACAAATTGATGTCATGTTAAATGTCCTTTAGTGTTTAATAATGTGTAAAAATAGAAAATAAAAGCTAAATATCTATATTATTGAATAGACTAAACTAAAAATTATCAATTGATCAAATTAAATTAAATATATAGATTAAAATAGTGCGCATTTTAGTATTATGCTTGGTTGTGGATTAGTATCAAGTTAAATATTCTATTAATATTTATATTAAACTTTTTATCTCATTACTATTGGGTCTGTTTATTTTTATATGCTGATAATTTATTACAGTATTACGCAAAATTTCATACTAAAAATCAAGATAAAATTAAAAGACCACACACAATGCGCGTTCCATTTACTAGTTACTAAAAATATATAAAAGAAAAGAAAAACACAACATTTACCTCACCATTTGGTGAGGAAAAGATATTGCCTTAAATTAATTTTAGATTTTCTCTCTTATTTTCTTTTCTTCTATGTTTGGTTTAAGGAAATTGGTTAGGAAAGAAAAATAACATATCAGAAACCCATTTTTCTTTTACCACTCTTTTCTCCACCAAATGGTGAGAAAAGGATATTAGCTCAAATTATTACTAGATTTTCTCTCTTTTTTTTTTCCTTTTCATTTTCAATAGTAACCAAATAATGAAAAATGGTTTTCATGTATTTTATTTTCCTTTTCCTACCAATTTTCTTGAACCAAACAGAATGTTCATTTTCATTTTCTCTAGTAACCAGACGTGGAAAATAATTTTTCTTGGACTTTGTTTTCTTTTCCCTAAAGATTTATTTGAACCAAATAGAGTGTTAAGAGTACATAGGTGTAATTGACCAAGACTAATTTAATTCCAAATTTCCTTATGCTATTGTCCTTTACGCTATGTTTGGTTCAAGAAAATTGCTAGGGAAAAGAAAAGAAAATACACTACTACAGAAATGACCTATTACAGCGGTTTTAACCGCTGTAACAGGTACTGCTGTAATTGGTTCAGGCCAATTACAGCGGTTTTTGAACCGCTGTAATAGGAACCAATTACAGCGGTTCGGAAACAAACCGCTGTAATTGGTCAAACCTATTACAGCGGTTTTTCTCCGAATCGCTGTAACAGATTTTCTCCAATTTTTTTTTTCTATTCATGTTATAGCGGTTTTGTGAAAAACCGCTATAACAGGTACCTGTTATAGCGGTTTTTCAAAAAACTGCTATAATAGGTTTGACCTATTTTGGCGGTTTTTTGAAAAACCGCTATAATAGGCATTTTTTTTATTTTTTTTTATTTTTTTTCTTGCTGTACTGTACAAAATTTATTGAAACCAGCTTCCCACAAGCTCAAAATTCAACACACCAACACAACAAACCATAAAATCAATTCAACAAAAAAAACAAACGTGAAACCCAAAATTAACTTCACCAAATTAAATGATCATCTCTAACAATAAAAACCAACAAATGTATTGTTCCATTACGCATAATCTCCAACAAATGATAACGAGTTTACAATCAATTAAATACAACAAATCTAATAAAAATTTACAACAATCTACAACTTACACCATACCAAAAGGGCATTGGAAAATGTATTGTGCCAATTCGCCACGTACTTCATCAAGCTGCTCTATAGAGTAAGTGACGTATTGACAATCAGGAAAGTACTGCATGATAGAGATTGAAAACACAACAAAGGTTTAATAACTTATAAAGGGAAATTAGAATTTGATGATGAGTATTAATTAGGATTATGCATACCGCTGGTGGAATTGTAGATTCTCCGTGGCTAATAATATCCTTCATGAATTTCATAACAAAGAAGCCACAATCTTTGTCGTTTAACTGCACGGGGCACTACAAAAATTGAAATCAAAAATTGTATTAGAACAATAACGTTTATACGAATAATCTCTCGAAAATATAAAATTACACTAACCTTTATAGAAGTCCATTTACAAGCCATTTATTTGGATTTGGCCTTTTGGGTGTTACGATTTGCATGAGACATCAACACAGCATTGTTAAAAACATCAAAAAACAAGGAAATATGTCAATATCAAACAAATATACATGTGAAATCCAGGAAGATATATACACTTTAAAATTAATATTAAATATAATGAATCACGTAAGTTGAATGAAAAACTTACTGATGTTTCTTTCATATCAGGTCGGTTATTCGAATCAACGTGCAAAGAATCTAGATAATAAACGATCTTTTTAATTGGATCAATCACAAGCAACACCCAATGTCCCCTAAATTAAAAAGCATTCAAAAGATAAGTTCAAAGTTAGTTTTCCGTACGTAACAAATTTTACAAAATAAAGTTGGGTGTTTAGTAACTCACCCGGTATTGTAAGGTGCAATAAACAACTTCCCATTTGCGCAATCTTTCATGGCATTTGTTATATATTGCGCTTGTAAGATACGCTGAGAGGGAGTAATACCTGCTCCCGTAGCTATAGTATGTGGGCTAAGGAACCCGAAATTATTTGTTTTCTCTTCGGGGACCACGTACTTAGCCCACAAACACCTAAATTGAGCATAAAATAAATTTGAACAAGAAAATAAACATAGTTCAAATTAATGCAGTAAAATAATTTAAAAACTAACTTTTTTTAATTCATATTTAAAAACTTACTTGATGTAAACTGAAATGATAGAGACTCCTATTTGTTCTTTGCGCAAAAAATGACAGATCTCCTCCCGCCCAAGATACTCTTGATAGGGTTCGTTATTATAGATTGCCTCGGGAATGTTTATAGCAATCAATTGTTCAATAGGCATTATTTGCAGATACCTTTCAAGAGTTACAAGTGGCTGAGGGAGTTGATGATCAGCTGTTACGTCTGCTGCTCTATCATCTTCACGTGAAGGGTTGGCCACAGGAGGTGTTCGTTTGACAGCTGAGTGCTTCGTCATCTCTGATTTATGTTTTTCAACTGATGATTTGGATTTTCAAAGAGACTATTTAAGCAAAGAAAACCAACGTGAATGTTACAAACCAAAGTATATTTAGTAACCTTAAACAATTGTTATAATTTATTAATGGCTAGGTATTAATAATTACGTACCGATGCATCACTGATAGTGACAAGACTCTTAGGCCAAGCAACAATGTATCCCATAGCCTCAGAAACTGTGAACACTCCTTCATCAGCGAGAGGGACTGGTAGGGGTGCAATATCTTCAATTGCAATGTCAATCATCACTTTCACAAGGTGGGTGGGTAATGGAAGTGTATGCAGCGTTCTATCATCTGGTCGATTGTACATTTGTCCTTTAGCCACCAAACGATAAGACGGTGTTGAAAGTGACAATTGACATGGCGCCACAACCTACATATATAAAATATATATATACACCATTATATTAGAAAAATTTGTGTATTTTAATGAATTGCAAGTTATATGATCACTTAATAATTTCATATCATTACCTGAAGAAGGTTCTTAACTAGATCTGGGCAGCTCTCTTTCAAAGAAACCACCTCATCTTCATGTGGCTGCTGCGATCCAGACGCCTTATGCTCGTCAAACTCGCGTCGCAATGAGGATAGTGATGCAGTGTACCATGTTTTTCAAGTTATCAATCTCCTCATCTTTAGAAGGTTTTTTGTCAATAAAATAGTGTTTTTGTGATACCCCAAAGCCTACTCCCCTAACGCGACCCGAATGCTCCTTCTTGTTAAGAGCTTTAGCCAATATATCGTTCCGGGTCCTCTCGCTTCCACTATTGCTACCCTCCTGTGATAAGCACTCCTGTAATAATACATTTAAAAATTAGTGAACTTTGCTCTTATAAAAAAATTTCAAAAAAAAACATACAACACATGATATAGCTAAAATTGCAAATAACTCACAATTTCATGCATTACTCTTTTAACATTGACATTATCAATGTTATGCTGGTTGTCAGAATGTGCAATCCTCCACAAGAGTGCTCGTGTCACGTCTGAGGGGTCTGACCCAGCTACCTTTCTTTTTTCCATCTATATGATGATTAAATATGTATATATATATTAACAAGGAATTTTTATTAGATAACTTGTAATGATTCACTGTTAAACGAACTACATACTTCAATATGCTCCAGTTGAGCATATCCAACACGTTATTTTCTATAGGGATATTCAGGGTCCTTTGCTCTTTCTGAATTGTCCCTACTTAATTATTGTTCATTACATAATCAAAGCATTAGTCAATGTTCATATAAACGCAATATGCAACAAATGAAACCGTAAATTAAAATAATTACCAGGAAGGGTTCACTTTGCCGTATATGTAAAAACGTTGTCCAATCTTCTTGAGATATGTTATATTTTTGGAATGGGCTGGAATTAATATTCCCATTATCATCCTCTACCCACACTCTGCTCAAGAAGCTCCTGAAGTTTCGCGCTAGCTTTCCAGCTTCAGCCATGACAAATTTTTGTCTACTTTCGTCAATATCAAAGGCCAACTATGAAAAACAAACAACAAAGTATATATGAAATTATAATTTTGAGAAAATTGAGTAAACAAAAAATACATTAACCAATTAGAAACATGATAATAACCAACTTACAGCTATTTCATTCCAAATTGTTAATTTTGTTGCTTCCGAGACGTGTCGCCAATCACTGATGGTAATCGGCACCCTGTTACGAGCTATGACTCCAATGTAACAAAAAAATGTTGATTTATTTGGGTCAATTGGTTGGCCATTCCGATTCTAGCCGACTGGTAGCTTTAAGCCTTTACTTCTGGCATTTAAGACTTTTTTCATTGCAGCGATACCTCTACGTATCTCACTTTCAACACGTTTGTTTGCAGCAGTCCCAGAATCCATCGACCTACAGAAGCAAAAAATATAGAATTTAGATTCATATAACAAATATACAGTACCAAGTAACGCCACCATTATTTTAGAAAAAATTCGGCAGAGTAACAACGTAAATTTTTTTACCAAGTTCTCGACTTAATCTTCCCCCAAAATTGCAAATAACAAAACCAATCCATCAATTCTTTCACAAAACCAATCAAATTTCACAAAACCATAAATGCATTAAACGATGTCAACAAAACAACACATATTGATCCAATCACGATACATATTCAAAATACATATCAACAAACACGCTATACTCATGATATGTATTCAAATAATAATACTCATTATCATATAGAGAGAGCGAGAGAGAAGAAGCTTACGGTGGTGGTCGTGGTAGTGGTGAAGGGGGCGGTGGTGGTCGTAGAGGAGGAGGAGAGAGCGGTTGTGGCTGTGGCTGTGGCGGCGGCGGCGGTGGCACCGGTATACAATATCGACCTACAAAAGCCAAAAATACAGAAGTTAGTTTCATTATGCAACAACATAATTTTTCAATTCATAAACTAACAAGAGACACCCTGACTCATACACTAACAAGTGCTTATATGAAGAAAAGTTTAGGAAATAAGTACATCATATAATTATCACATAAGTTCAAATACCTTTCATCATTTTCTTTTTGTCGTTGACTTAGTAGTCTTTTGCTTCCCCACAGTACGACCCTTTTGTTTAGTACGTCGACGAACAGATG
Source organism: Buddleja alternifolia (assembly GCA_019426215.1). Taxonomy (NCBI): domain Eukaryota; kingdom Viridiplantae; phylum Streptophyta; class Magnoliopsida; order Lamiales; family Scrophulariaceae; genus Buddleja; species Buddleja alternifolia. Next base: position 14,425,110 of record CM033394.1, on the reverse strand, counting down.
GATTAATCCATATCCCCTCTTGGTGATCTTGTCGCATATATAACACATCATCACTGATATCCAAGTCACCATCACTATCAGTGGCTTGTGAATCACGTAAGATAGGATTTTCTCCATCATCATCACTATATGAACTATCATCCTCCATACAAGTATTTTTGTTTGCCGATAAAACAATTGACCACCTCTTATCAATAGGATCGGTGACAAAAAACACTTGCGTAGCTTGTGATGCCAAAATGAAAGGTTCATCTTTGTAACCCACCCTCTCAAGGCCTACTCGAGTGAAGCCTATTTCACTATTATCGACACCATTTTTATTGTCAGCCCACATACACCCAAATACAGGCACCCGAAACCAACTACAATCTAACTCCCATATATGTTCAATCACCCCATAATATGATAAATGAGCATAGATAGGGTTATTATCTCTCGCACTTGAGATATGCATTGCTTGAGCTACAAGACTCATCCCACTATTCTGCATTGTACTCCATTCATCTTGGTCTTTTGTATAGAATGTGCGACCATTTATACGATAACCTGAATGACAAAATACAAGTCTGCCCGGTCCCATTGACAACCGTGCCAATTTATCTGAAACTGAAAGTGGATTCTCGTTCTGTTTCTCGTGAATATGCTTTCAGAACCAATCAGAGAAACTCTTATTATGCTCTCTTGAAATCCAACTCTTATTTTTATTTGGATTTAATCTCCTAAGTTGATCCTTGTGCTCTTGAACATATGGCTCAACCTCATCGGTGTTGTGGATCACATATAGGTGTGCCTGATCCCTTTGTGTGCAAGGAACACTAACTAATTGTTTTCCAAGTACGCTTTCTCCTTCTGTTCTCCCTCCCACAACATGAGACTTTGGAAGCTCTGCAACGTTAGAATCTTTCAAATATTCTGTGCAAAATGTAATCGCTTCATCAACTATGTACCATTCAACAATGCAACCTTCCGGTCGACTACGATTTTTCACGTAGCCTTTTCATACCTTCATATAACGCTCAGCCGGATACATAGATCTCATTAAAGCCGGTCCACATAGTTGTGTCTCTCTAACCAAGTGAATAGGTAGATGAGTCATTATATCAAAAAACGCTGGTGGAAAATACATCTTAAGCTCGCACAAAGTGATGGCAATTTGTTTCTGAAGTGCAGGTGATTGTTCAAGATCAAACACCTTGCTCCACATTGCTTTGAAGAAGAAACATAATGAGGTTACAGTTTCTCTCACCTTTTTTGGCAAAATGGCCCGTATAGCAATTGGTAACAAATGATCCATGATCACATGACAATCGTGAGTCTTCATGTGCTTTAGCTTCAAGTCCTTCATTGATACAAGACTGCTAATGTTTGAAGAATACCCTTCTGGAACTTTCACTCCATTAAGAAACTCACATAATGCAATTTTTTCTTTCCTGGATAGAGTGTGAGCTGCTGGAGGCAAATAAGTACGTTTTCCCTTATTTGTTGGTGCCAATTTTTCTCTTATCTTCATTTCAACCAAGTCTAACCTTGCCTTTACGCCATCTTTTATCTTTCCGGGCACATTTAGAAGTGTACCAATGACACTATCAAATACATTTTTCTCAATATGCATAATATCAAGAAAATGTCTAACATGTAAAGACGTCCAATACGGCAACTCAAAGAAAATTGACCTTTTTTTCCACCCAGTTTTTGCAAGCCCACCTGCAAAAGTCTTTACAAATCTAACCTCCAAGTCTTTTATATTCTCAAACACTTCTTCACCAGTCAAGCACTTAGGAGCTTAGCCTTCTTCAATATTCCCATTGAAAGCTTTTTTCCACCGACGATATCTATGGTTTTGATTTAGCCATCTCCGATGCCCTTGGAATGCATATTTCTGAGAGTGTGTCAATCGATATTGATCTGTACTCTTGACACATATGGGGCATCCACATTGGCCATGTACACCATATCCCTCGAGGTTTGCTCTTGCTGTAAAATCATTGATTGTTCCAAATAACATAACTCTGAGATTGAAATTTTCTTCTCTGAACCCGTCATATACTTGAACACCGGTCTCCCACAACACCTTCAAATCCTCAATTAAAGGAGCCAAGTAGACATCTATATCATTTCCAGGTTATTTCGGCCCAGAAATGAGTATAGGCATCATTATATGTTCTCACTTCATGCATCACGATGGGGGGAAGTTGTAGATCATCAAAATCCCCGGCCATGTACTATGTGAGCTACTTTGCAAGCCATGAGGGTTCATGCCATCTGTAGCCAATACAAGGCGAAGGTTTCTTGATTCTTCACCAAATTCAGGAAAATCATCATCGATCTTTATCCATTGAGGAGAATCTGAGGGGTGTCGAATCTTGTCATTTTCAATCCTTTCTTCAAGCCTTCTATCAGCATGCCATGTCAAGTCCTTGGCTAACTCTTTACTACTGTACATGCACCTAAATCGTGGTATTATGGGCAAATACCAAATGGTTTTGACAGGAGCAGATCCCTTCTTCTTGTACCGCGAGGCCCCACATTTCGGACAAACCTTCGATGATGCATAGTCAGTTCTAAACAATATGCAATCATTGAGACAGGCATGTATCCTATCATATCCCATGCCATTTGAGGTTAACATCTTCTTAGCCTCATAAGTACGATTAGGTAACACATTATCCTTGAGTAACATGTTTTTTAATAGATCAAGTAAGTCTGTGAAACTCTTATCACTCCACCCATTGTTGGCTTTTAACTTGTAGAGGTTTAGAATTGCTTTCAATCTTATGAATTTACTACCACTATAAAGTGGTGTCTTTGAATCACTTGTCAAATTGTCAAACATCTTGGGACAATTTCGCAAATCCTCCTCAATCACATTTGTCATCTCCTCCAAACGATCAGGCTCATAATCATTCATGTCCAAATCCCGCGATCGATATGATGTACCACCCAAATCATCTGAGGTGACACTGCTCTCACCGTGTCTTGTCCAACGTGTGTAGCTTTTATCAATTCCATTACACACCAAATGATCTTCTAATTCACGTGGACTAATTATCTGTCCAAAACAACAACGTAAACACGGGTAACTGATTCTAGTCCGATCAGATGCATGCTCAATCGCAAAATTGATGAATTCTTTCACCCCTTTCTCATATTGCTCGGACATACGATCCGCTAATATCCAACGTCGATCCATCTTGATTCTGAATTAATTAAATTAAACAATTTTAATATCATTTCATAGTTGAATTAATTAAATAATTTTTATTTTAATTTATTTCCCATTATTCTAGAAAAAATTCGGCAGAGCAACGACGCAAATTTTTTTACCAAGTTCTCGATTTAATCTTCCCCCAAACTTGCAACTAACAAAATTCGTATCTTTCAACCACAACAAACCCAACATTCTAATCTTTCACCCACAACAAACCCAAAATGTCGATCTCACTATACGAAAATATTGATCACCAATTGGATCACATAAATCAACATATTTCAGGCAACTTCAAATATTGATCACCAGTTGGATCATATAAATTACATAAAACTAAACATAAAGCATCATTTTATAAATATTGATCACCAGTTGGATTACATAAAATTACAAATAAAGTATTATATTTTCAACAACTAAGTATAAATAAAGATCACCAGTTGGATCAATATACCCTAAACTACAAAATAACCACAATTTAATCCCAAATTAAATGTAATTAACACCCAGCTATACACAAAAATACATACACCCACACATATACAATTATATACATCCACATATACACAAATACATACACCCACACATATATAAATATATATACGTACACCCACATATACACAAATATATATACATACACCCACATATACACAGATACAAACACCCACACATACATAAATATATGGGGTAATTGCATAAAACCCCCCTGTGTTATTTCAAAAATGCTAAAAACCCCCTGTGTTAACGAAATAGGCTAATCACCCCCCTGTGTTCCTAAAAAGTGTGCAAAAAAACCATTTTTCATTAACAAAAAATGGCTTTTTTGCACACTTTTTAGGAACACAGGGGGGTGATTAGCCTATTTCGTTAACACAGGGTTTTTTTTAGCATTTTTGAAATAACACAGGGGGCTTTTATACAATTATCCCTAAATATATATATACACACCCATATATACACAAATATACATACATCCACACATACACAAATATTTATCTAACTCAAACTCTATACTCTATATATGTGTGTGTATATGTATACATATTTACATAACATAACATATATATATATAACAAATATTTACATATAATTCACAAAATCCAATTAACATAACACATATATATAACAACAATCAAGATATTAACTTATAAGCCACATTATATATTCACAAAACCCCAATTAACATAACATATGTATAACAACAACCAAAATATTAACATATAAAACCCTAATTTCATAACATATATAAAATATACACAACATATATAAACATATATATATAAGTATATACCTATAGGGTGAGAGAGAGTCGAGAGAGAGACGAGCGGAGCGGCGGCGGCGGCAGAATACGGTGGTGGTGGTGGCAGTATATGGTGGGTGTGGTGGTGGTGGGGATATATGTGGTGTGTGTATAAATATATATATTTATAAAGATAGCTAGAGATATAGAGTAGTAGAGAGAGAGAGAGAGAGAATAATGGTGGTGGGGGCGAAGTGGAAGTGGTGGTGGCGGCAGTGGGGGGAGTTGAGTGAGAGAGAGATGAGTGAGAGAGAGAGTTGAGAGAGAGAGAGGCGACGGGCGAGAGTGGTGGCGGTGGGGGGAGTTGAGTGGGAGAGAGAGAGAGGCGACGGGCGAGAGTGGCGGCGGTGGGGGGTGGCGCGGTGGGGGAAGTTGAGTGAGAGAGAGAGAGAGTTGATAGAGAGTTGAGAGAGAGAGAGAGAGTTGATAGAGAGTTGAGAGAGAGAGGGGGGGATTCGGCCGATTTGGAGGGGAAAATGGGGGGGAAATTGATTTTTTATTTATTTATTTTTTTAAATCAATTACGGCGGTTTTTTGGAAAACCGCTGTAATTGGTCCCATCCTACAATCTATTATAGCTGTTCACCAAAAAACCGCTATAATAGACCCCTCCGTTTAGCGGTTTTCTAAAAACCGCTGTAATTGATGCACTGTAATAGTGTATTTTTGTAGTAGTGATACAAGTAAAAACCATTTTTCATTTCCCTCTCTTTTCTTCACCAAAGGGTGAAAAAATGTATTGGCTCAAAATAATATTCCTTATGAATGTTTAATATTTTACTTTAGTCTGGAAAGAACCAAGCATATTGAAATCGATTGTCATATGATAAGAAATTTGATTCAACAAGAAACTATTGTTACTAAGTATGTAAAGAGTTCTGAACAACCTACCAATTTGCTTACTAAGGGATTAAGTCGAGGTCAGCACAAGTATCTTCTTTCCGAATTTTGTATGATTAATATTTTTAAGGACCAAACTTGAGGGGAGCATTGGAAGTTATTCTATATTTAGTAAGAAAGTTAGTTTTGTTAGAAGCCTTCCTTTTATAGTTAGGTAGTTAATTATTCCTCTATGTATTTAAAGAGTTTTTTTGTGTATTCTCCAGTGTTTTCAAACCCGGATCGGACCGGCCGGTCGGACAGGCGGGACCGTCGACCGGTCATTTTAGCGGTCCGGTCAATTTATGAAACTGCTATCAACTCAAAACCGGCCTATTTTTCGCAAAACCGCTTGACCCAGCGATTAAACCGTCAAACCGTCTGGCCCGTCCCTGGTTTGGTCGAACTGTCCGATCCATGAAACAAGATGAGAAATGAGACGCCGTCGGTACAATTTCTTCTCCTCCACCCGGAAATCTTTAGCTTTTCGGCAAGTTACTGTGTTAAACTTGTGGTTTAGGTTGGTGGCTTGCAAGATGGTAAAAGAGATGAAAGATAATAGACAAGAAACAAAGAGAAGATTAGATAAAAAAAACAAGGAACATATAAGAAATAAAGAAGAAGAAGAGGCGTGCGGCGAACTGATGAAGAAGAAGGGTTTCTATTAAGGGTTTTTGTCTTTTTTGCCCTTATATACTCCTTTTTATATTTTTTCCCCTTCTTGTATTTTGCTGAAAAAATTGTAGACCACACAAAGAGAAAGACATGGTCTTAAGTAGTTCAATTCTTATTTTTGTTTTTGAACAGTAATTGCCCTTTTCAGTTTGATTTGCTTATATAAATATATATAGTTCAAAATATATGATATTATTTAGTTTTTACTATTTTGTGATATTATTAATATAATATATATTATTTATTGCATAATTATAACGTCACCGGTTCGACCGCGGTTGACCCGACGGTTGAACCGGTGATCCGTGACCCGGTCACTTTTCCGGGTCGATATCCGGTCCGGGTTTCAAAACACTGGTATTCTCTCATTCATGTAATCTGATTTTATTCATCAATACAATGAGTACATATTTTTCTCTCAACTTTAACATACTGTCTATAAGAAATACATTCTAGATGATTTTTAATCATTTAATAGAAACAGTCTAATTCATTGTTAGAAAAATAGGAAAATTACACTGACACCCACTGTTATAATAGGTAATTACACAAACTTACCCTCTTATAATTGAAATTACAAATACCTAACCCACTATAATTGAAAATTACATTTACCCCCTGGTATCAATTTTTTGATGACGTCATCATATGAATTCCAAAAATGCCCCTGTCCAAATATCATTTAGGAAAAATTGCAACAACCCCCTCTTATTTTTGAAATTACACAAACCCCCCTGTTATAATGCACTTCTTAAAATCACCACCCTATGTATTAAAAAATTCTTACAATTTAACCCCTAAAAACTTTAGAATTAGCTCCCTGTCGGGGGGGGGGGGGGTGATGGTAATTTCAATAGCAAGAGGGGATTTTTGGTAATTACACATTATAAGAGGTGGTACGACCATGGTTCACCAGAACGCCGCAAAAGCTTCCGGAACGGCCCCCGGCATTCCAAAGTTCCATGCCATCTCATTTTTGTACTTGGAATGCGGTGGAACGGCTGAAAAACGACAAAACGGGCGGGATAAGGTTTTGACGCGGCCGTTCCCCGGCCATTTCCTGGCCACAGAATGGCCGGAACGGGGAGAGGAGGCTCGAAACAGAGGACGAAAGAAAGAGAAAAAAGAAAGAACAAAAACGAGAGAGAAGGGGGAAGTAAGAATTGAAGGCGACAAAGTTCAGACTCTCCTGACAAAAGAAAGAAGGGAAAAATATCTGCTTTATTTTTTAATTTTAAATTAATAAGCTAAAAACACTAATAGTAACTAATATGTATGGGATAAATAAACTGGATTTAATTAATTGATATTTCTTTAAAGACTCAATTTAATAATTATAGTAATTATTAAATTTAAAATCTAGTTGGATAAATTTTTAAATTAGTACCATTAAATTTCAAATTGTTATTTTAGAACGGCTACTATACTTAGGAAAATTATAGTCCAGGCCTGATCTGACCAAATCCAAGTATATTTCACTTTATCTGTGGCTAATCGTATGACAATTGTAATTCACTCTCTTGGTGAAATACATTTGGATTCGGCTAGACTGGGTCCGAGTTAGAATTTTCCACTTACTTAATGCTTAATTAAAAAATTTATGCTAATTATTTAAATAAATAATCATTAAAATGATACATTTTTTAATTGTTTAAAATAATATAAAATATTTTAATATTTTTTCTGGAACGATCCGCGACCGTTCCGCAACATTGCAATGGAACTGGAATGGTGGTCTCCGTGACGATTGTCGCGACCGTTACTGCGAACCATGGGTACGACCGTAACAAAAATATCATTCCAACTTTTCTTATTTTTTCTAATAATTTAAGTGAAGGGCAAAAATGTCATTTAGTATTGTTTGACCATTGATCGAGGTTTCCAGAGGGCAGGTAAAAGTAATTTTCAATTATAACGGATTAGGTATTTGTAATTTTAATTATAAGAGGGTAAGTTTGTGTAATTATCTCTTACAACAATGGTTATTGGTGTAATATTCCCTAGAAAAATAGTACGAGACATGGAAGTAATATGCTTGATTGAAATGTGGTATTAAACTGACCAATATTACTGGTATAAAGGGAGGGAGATTTTATATACGTTATAATATGTTACTCAGGTTCATTATAAGACTCGCTATATGTTTGGAGAAATGTAGAGACTGGAATCCGAGGGACCGAGGATCTTTCCAAACTGCAAGTCTCGTTGTTGTTGTTGCTGCTGATAATGGTTTTTGGCGGTTCGACATCATTTTTCAAACGGTGGCGCCCTCGATGCATGTGGCTGTGACAGTACTTTTGCCCTTGAACAACATTTTTGCTACACCTCCATTTCTTGCCATCTCTTCTCCGGCATCTCTCGGGGTCTGAGTCTATGCTACTTTTTGGGTCACAGTATAGGGGGTTGGAGCCGAAGACTGTCACCAAACATAAATATACCATGAGAAAGAAACACTGGAGCAAAATAAAATCTTAGAGAAAATTACCTAAAAAACCCCTTATGTTATGGTCAATTACCAAAAACCCTCTAACCTTTTCACAATTACATTAAAGTCTCCCTAATGTTAAGGTATTTTTACAATTATACCCCTATGTATTCACTCACTGATAATCCTTACAAATAGGCCCCTTGAAGGGGTCTCATTGTAATTTACCAAAAGTTAGGGGTCTAAAATAAGGACATGTGCATGTAATTTTCCTAAATGTTACTGGACAGAAATACTCATGCACGTGAACTTTTCATATTTTTTAGTAACTTGAACTTAATATTTTTTTTTAAAGAGAATTTGAAAGTAATTTTAAGGCGAAGAGACGGGTGATTCTATGGTAGATCCGGTGTAATGGAGTCGGTGCCCATTACACCACACATTTGTCTTGGGATAATAAAATTTACACATCCCAACACAAATGTAGGGTGTAATAGGCACTAGCTCCATCACACCCGGTCCAACATAGATTTTTCCCGAAGAGACTGGTTGTTTAACACCATGTTGGTGTCCTACAAAATTCAAGTATTGCTCAATTGAGTCATTTAACAAGTGTATTCTATTTATTAGCATTTTTATTTGACTTCGTATTGGTTGAGGATTAATTGTTTACTCATGAAACTTATGGGAGAGCAATCACATCATGCCGATCATCATCTAGTATATTGTTTTACATTGTCAATTATATAAGGATATAAAGCTGCGTCTATACTAACAGTTATATATTTTAGCCTAGTGGTAAACATTTGATGTTAACATGATCCAATTCTAAAAATAGTAATTAATCCAATAAAAGCAAGTATTATAACAAAAAATTTCCACACCACCACTTATTTATGTAAATTTATGTACTCCGAAGTAGTTAATACATCAACCAAATTCAAGAAAAACATTACTGGCCGAATAAGCCTAACTCTATTGGTGAATTAAACTGAGGCCCTAAGGTATTTGAGGTCATCGAAAGTGTGTGAGTTTTTCAATATTTTCATTGTAGTTAGCCGATCCCGATTGTAATAGTTGCTGGTTGGTTGTAATTTTGTCGTAATTCGATATTCATGACATGTATCATGTAAACGATTCATTCCAAAAAAACAAAACATTAATCAAAATATTCAGTTAGTTGAGTAACTTGCCCCTACTAAGAATTCGGCTGAATTTCATTAAGAGAAACTTCAAACGATTAAGAAGAAGTACAAAATAAACACTATCTAATTATGGCCTAATAGTGCAAAGTTAACTAGTTATTATGTAAATGTAAAAAAAAAAAAAAATGATACTTTTGGTAGCATTGAGACTTACAGTTGGGGTAAAGTTGTTGGGCATGAGATCTAGCAAAACTCCTCCAAATTGGCAAAATAAGATAGCTGGGAATGGGAATTCCAGCTTCCATGTAATTGTAAATTTGTGATTGTTGCTTTAGTTCTTGCAGTTGCATGAATGTGAAACCGCAATTCACACTTTCTGATGCTGCTTTGCCTTGGCCAAAAAACCCATAAAATTAAGATTTAGGGACGGAATCAAGATTTTGAATTGGGGAAGGCAACTTATTGTTGGAATTTTCTAATTCATACATTGAAAAAACAAGAGAAATGAGTAAATTTTACCATTTTTGAAAAATGAATCTTTTTTGTCTTCTATGAAATTAAATTTCTAGTCGCACATGGGAACCTAAGGATATGGAAATGTGTTTATAAACATTTCCACTCCTTTAAGACTTGAGTTAGAAAAGCAAATTTGAGGGATCACTTCTCGTACTTGATGAGGCGCGTCGCAGACCAGTTCCGATTCGGGCAAGTTGGGTGTGCCGCGTTGGTGATCGTAATCTATCTTTTTGCTTCAATTTTACTTGAACGTTTGCTTTCAGTGCTGAAGTTTTATTTGAATGCTTGTGTCCAGTGGTTGGTGCATGTTCATCTCAAATAGATATATATCCATTTTGAATTTAACAGTGGAATAATGCTACCGTTCATAATGACTTTTCAATGTCTGTAAGTAAAGAATCACTGGACCATTTGAATTATTTCAAATTCTCGAAATAATCACACATGTGTTCTCAAAGATACAACATTTTTAGATTCAGTTTTCTATCAATGGAATTTGGTGTAAAAGGATTTGAAAATTATGAACTTGTACTAGAATTGATAGAATTCACAAATTTTGAGTATAGAGAGTAAATTCTTTTAGAACTCATGTGTTATTTTGAGAATTTGAAGTCATTCGAATGGTTTTGTGATTCTTTATTTATAGACATTGAAAGTCATTCAGAAAAGTTGCATTGCTCCACTGAACACATTGAAGTTGGGGGTGTGACTGTTTATTTGATCCAAAACGGATATATTCCAGATGAACAAACACTAATAACTGGACACAAGCGCTCAAATAAAACTCCAGTGCTGAATGCAGCGCTCGAATAAAATTGCAGCAAAAAGATAGATCACGATCATCTATAGTTGCACGCGAGCACTGACACATGGTCAGGCCGCCTAGCCCAGCCCAACCTTTCAAAAAGTAAGAAAGAAAAGATGAAAATGGAAAAACAACTCTTCAGTTTTCCACCTCTCCATTATTCCCACCAGAGATGTGGCAAGCAAATCATCCCTTTCACATGAAATTATATGTTGATTTATTTGATTGTACCCTCATTTTCTTTATTCTTGCTTGAACATATTTAAGTGAAAAAAAGAAGAAAAGGACTAAATGAATCGAACACAAAATGACATCACTATTTGAAGTGAAAAATATATTTTTATTAGTACTTTTCTCCCTTAAATCCATGGTCTAGTACTCTAGTTAAATAGCTACTCATATGGTTCTTCTACACTTCCTTTTTTTCCCTTGCTTGATAAATTGTACGTACCGTTGTGTGTAATGCGAGAAATCTTGGAAGGTGGACTCTCGGCTTCCATATTTGTACCTCATATATATACATACACATATGTTTGTACCTCAGTGTGCATGGATGGAGAAGAGATATCAGAAGCTCCCTGTGATGCGTGTATGTGCGAGTGTTTAACAGGTAAACTAATGGCTGATGACCATAACTTATCATATGCACAATCTAATGTTATGGGGCCAATAATAAATGCTGCTTTGTAGGCCACATTCAAACTTTGTCTCAATTTCTGCTAAATTGATTTGTGAATACGATGTCGTTTAACATGAGGTCGGTCAAATATTTTAGTGTTTTTGTAACATTGATTTGTTTAATAACTCTAATGTGAATAGACTTTAGAATCCTTATATATTTTAGAAAAAATCTCTTTATGTTCTATGTTGAGCGTTTCGTGAAAATAGTATTAGTTATTGATTTTTTATTTTTTCTTTTTTGTTGATAAATGTAAAACATTCCCTTTTCTTTTCTTTTTTTCGCTCTTTCGAAATAGGTGTTTTTTCTACGTTGTTTACCTTAGTTATTGGGGTTCGGTGAAGACCTATGTGGGGCACCTTTTGGGTGTGGGATGCTCGTTTAACGTTTAGTGAATCAACAACTCTTGAGGTTATCTAAATAAACGTACATATGGATAGTCTAATTAAACTCAACTGTATGATATAAGTAATTACTTTACCGTTCTTCTATTACATATGAATAAAAGTAGTTATCAGTCTTTATCTAAAATAGTAAAATTTAAAAATTCAAAATAAACATTTACCCACATAATTTGAATTAAAAAATAATCATCTTTTCTTATTTATTTCTCTTATTAATGATAGTTGTCATTTATTTTTAAATATATATTTTATTAAGTTCACCAAACATGTATTATATTTTTAAAGTTAAATTAATATGATTTGATACTTTTATTAAAAAAAATATTGTAATCATCAAAATTGAATCAAATCATATGATTTTACATATTATATATTAAAAAAATATGTGATGACATGTATACATATATATATATCTTATTTTTCGTCTTTGCATAATTTGTGTGCTATGTCCAGACATTAGATTACAACTAGTTTTTTGAAAAAACACAAGACTAATTCAGATTTAGGCCAAAATATAGTCACAAAATCATTATTTTTTCTTGAAATAAAAAAGCAAGGAAAGTTGAGAAGGGCCAGCAATTGACAGGCACAAACAAAACTAGCAGAGAAGCCTGCAAAGTCTTCTTACAGTGTCAGAAATGTTGGTGCTGGGCCATCCCGCGGCTTCTGTGCCTTGTGACCACTAGATCCTATCCCTACATCTTTATACTTGTTTGAATGATTGATTGATAATTCTTCAGAGTTACCGTGGATGAGAATTCTATATTAAATTAAGTTCAATAATTCGATAATGTATTTTATGTCTATCTTTTTTATATAAATGTGTGTAGGAATCACATACAATAAATTTTATTGTGTAAGAAAAATAGAGACTAATCAAGATCTAGGGGTGGCAATATGTGGGTTTTACCCAAACTCAAAGATTGAGACTAAACTCAAGCCTAGAGTTTGGGTGGGTGTGATACCCCTATTTTCAGCCTTGTGGACCCTTTCATATTTATTCGAACGATCAAGAAGAGATTAATACATGGAATAATTAGATTTCGTGATTTATTTGATTTGATTGTCTTCTTAGACTAAAGTGAATTAGGTGATACATAAGTGGTTTACTCGATCTTGTGGATATTCTTTGGCATTAAAATTTTGGTAGGCTTACTTGATTTCGGGCAAAGAAAAGATTCTTCAAAACTTTGAGGATCAAAGTGAAATTATTATAAAGGAAAAGGACCAATATTTGGTGGGCATATATTAAGTAGATTATATGTTTTATGACTGAATTGGAAGGTGGATATCAAGTCTAGTGGACTGAACTGCACGTTTCATAAACGTTGGGGTCAAATTGTAAAACAAAAAAATACAAGGACCAAATGGAAAATTTTTGGAAGTTAAAGAAAAGCTAGTTGATGAGGAAAAAAAATTGAGGGAGGACACGTAGCTACCTCATTTCTTTTTAAAGGGACACCCCACATGTTATAGACACATAAATATATAGATAGCTTATATAGTATATATATATATATATATATATATATATTCATAGTAGATGAGTTTGTATATCAAAATGGTGTCAAGCATAGATGCTTACACCTCCTACTTACTTCCAAACGTGGCAAGGATATAGTGAAGACACCTAACCCTTGATACCTTCTTTAACCAACACCTCATCACTTATTCCTGAATATAGAGCCTGCCCACCTCTTGACTTCAGCATTAGAGTGAGTCTTTTAGCAAGAAAAACGCAGAAACATGCAAGGCATCTTCTTCAACCTTAAAGAAAAAAAGAAAAACGCAGTCTGCGCAGTGTTGGGAGTTTGTATATTTGAAGGGTCAAATGACATCCAAATTGCGTTTAATCGGTCTTCATCTCTTCCTAAGAGGCATAGGAACACCATTATGGGTTTAGTTTCTACCCATAAGTTTGGAGTTGCTCACAAAGTCCATCTAACCGAGACGCGTCTGCACAGAGTCAAAATCTGCTGCTCGGGAAATTTTGGCTAGCTATGGATTGGAAGTGGGTTAATTCATCTCTCTCAGTATTAGGTATCAAATCCTCACACCTCTAGTGATATATTAAGCATATTTTATTTGGGTTATTGGTTAGGTTGTTAGGTTCTTGTATACATGGTATGAATAGAGGGAACTAGAATTACAAATTCTGAATTTGCTTTTGTGGCTGTATTTAAGCGACTAAATGTGTGAATTTCTTTATGAAAAATTTTCTGGAGAGTTATGGTCATGTCTAGAATATACTGGGAAAAGTTTGGAAGGATTGGAGTTGTTTTGGATTTTATAAAAGTCTTGAAATAAAGCTGCCAGTCTGTTAGCGGAATTGAACGGTGACACTGTTTTGAACCTATTTTACCAACCTGGATAGATGTTTTCATTCCTAAACTTTTTATGTACAAACATATGTGTGTTGGTAACGTTTTAACAAAATTTGGGAGCTTTTGGACTAACAGGGGATTTTATAAAAATACTTGAAACTGGACTGGCTGTCCTAGAAAAACGTTTTCGTGCATTCACATTTTGGTGACCAAATCACCAACCTCAATATGTTAATTAATTCTGAAAATATTATGGCATGTTATGCAATCTGGTTCCCCAGTTATTGTGAAGTTTGGGAGAATAATATTTCGTGCATGTTCATGTAGTTCATAGGACCGCATAGGATTTTTCGAGTAGATTATTAAGACGAGTGTTAGAGAATAGATTTCTAATATAATCCTTGGATTAACAGGTGGTGTTAGTAAACCGCTCAAGGACGACGCTGAATAACTTGGAAGTTAGTGTGAGTTGCCTCTCAAAATTATAGTTATATGTCTTTCAAAACTGGAAGGAATACGTCATATATATATATATATATATATATGTACTTTCAACATGCTTTGAACTCTTGACATGAAAATGAGTTTCAACACTTTCAAATCAAATTCAGGACTCATTTTACATTCACCAATTCTTGGCACCAACTATTACCTGCATGAATGTTTTCAAACACGTATCTTGCAAAAGTGATTTTTCAGGCATGTTTTGTGAAAATGAATTCGAGGAAAACATTCTTTTAGGAAAATTCTGAAAAACTATTTGTTCGATTAAATATTTCATCGTGAACTAAAATGCTTCATTGCATCATTCGTGACATACGTGATTGCTTACTTATTTCAGATGCATAATTTATATAAGAATGATTTCGAAATAAACATCGGTTTTCTGATTTTTGTGAAATTACTCCATCATTGGTCTTGTATCTTGATCATTTGTCGTGATGGTGTTCTTGTGACGTGTTGCATCTGACGTGGTTGTGTTGGGCCCAAGGTCGGGCGATGGATAGGGCAGGGTTCGGCCGGTCAAGCATGGGCTTGCGGTCTTAAACAGTTCCCGCTATTCACGTCCAGATCCATGCACCTAGGACAGAGTGCTCTGAGGGTGCATGGGTCATTTATCGTGTGGCATACTCCGGATATGACCAAATCGGGCATCGCGAGCCTGCGTGGGGAGGTATAAGGTGATGGCTTTTAAGCCGCGTGTTCAGGGGTGATAAGGAAGAAGCAGCGGGACCCAAAGTGCTGTGGGTAAATCATCGGACGCGATGGTATTGCTAACATGGCCCCCTACTGCTTAAGCGTGTCTTGTACGTGTTATATAAACATGTGTTGAACGTGTTACTTAAACATGTCTTGTACGTGATACTTGCATTGAACTACATGCTTTTTAAAATGCATGTTTTGAAACTTAAATATCATGCCACCAATCGTTCCAACTTTATCATGAACGTAATTTTTCCAAGCATGTTTTCAATGATATTTGACAAAACCTCATCGTGCATATACTAAGACCTTTGTCTCATACTAGCTATTGCTTAATTGTTACTATGATCACAAATTGCTATTCTTATTTAGGATTTCAATGATCCTTTGAAAATCAACAAAAACTATTATTGTTTTTCCCCTCACTAATTTATCATTTGGGTCTAAAAACTATTTTGAGAAACTTGCACACAAGCACTGGCACTCACTAAGCCTTTGCTTACGTATTTTGTTTCATTCCTTCCTTCCAGTTGTAGGTGAGTTGAGCAATGAGACTAGTTGAAGGATAACAGGAATAGACATAGACGATCCAAGAGGTAAAAACTGGTAGTTTTATTCAAGGATATTAAGTTACTTCGTGATGCGGATGATAGTTTCAGGAGTAGGACCCTAAGATACATTGATAAAAATTGGGTCCATGTTTGGAATTGGAACTACAGCTACGATAGACTTATGTATTCAAGTTGGGTCTTTAATTGACCCAATCATCGGGGCGTGACAGGGTGTTATCAGAGCTTGGGCTAATGTCTGAGCTACACCGGGATAAGATCTTCGGACTGTGGAGTGTAATGGATTCTAAGTTAAGCTAATGATATTGAGGGATGAATGTTGATAAAATGTTAGTTCGGTGCGGTAGAATCGTATTACATCAATGATAAGGATGCATTTGATATGTCTTTCCATTCAGAATTCGGAATTGAGGATTTATGGTGACATGGGTATTTCTTTTCATTCAGTTAAGTGAAATTTATTAATATATATATAAATTTGCTACTTGTTGAGTTATAATTTTTTAATAATTTGTAGTACAATAATCATAAGTTAATTTTTCATTGTACATTTTTTAAATTTTTACTTAAGAATAAAAGTATCCGAGGTTTTTTATTATTAATTTATGGTTTAAGAGTATTAGAAATTCATCTCTATTTTATTTTTTTTGGATGATTTATGTTTTGTATTTTATTACAGTGTCATTTAATGATACTTTGAAAAAAAAAATCAACAAATTATTAAGTCTAATTCAACACTTTTAGCTCTAACAATAAAGGGCATTTTAGTCTTTAATTAGTAAATTTAATTGAAAAGTTGAAGGAAGAGAGGTTCATGCCAATATTCCATGAGTGAGGGGTGTGGATGTCAATTATCCATAGTTCACGGGAGGTAGATGCAATTATACCTATTATATTATAACATTAAGAAATAACCTAACCTACAGACTGAATCAATATATATATATATATAGATAATCTGTAAAATATATTGTATTATATTATAATATTAAGAAATGTAGACCAATCAGATTGACTCTGATTATATATATTTGATATTAGAATAAATATACAAAAAATTAAATTTTATATTATAGTATATATGTTATATATGAACTCTGAATGTATACATATATAATATATAATATGTAAAAGATAGTGTGTGTGTGTGTATATATATATTTAAAACCGTATGTTAGGAATTTCATGTTAGATGTTTTGATGATGACAGGATAGGATTTTATGTTAGACCCCAAAAGAATGTAAATTTGTACTTTCATAGAATATACGTATAAGCGTTTGAAAGTTTATTAGTGTTAGGATTATCCCCTTAGATGCCATAGAGGATAGAATGTATAGGGCATATATCTTGTATTGAACTTAAACTCTTTTTAAATAAAAGGCATTATTGAGTTTTCACTTAATTCTTATCTGCATCTACAAGTTGTGTAAAACGTTTAGTCCATGTTTTCAGTGCGATCCCTCTACTTCCTATGGGATAGGAAGATTGGCACTAGAGAAATCGATTTTGATTACTAAAATAAATTTGCAAGTAATATGAAGTCTTCAATGGACAAATAAAAATTTCGAATACTTGTACAATCTTAGCTCCGATATGGGAGTGCCTGTCTGGTATCATGGGTTGATAGGAGATTAAGATTGCAGACACGTCAGTGGAACTGATATGTTCGAACACGACTCGCATCGGTTCTGTTACATGGGTTTTCACTCTGTGACTGTCATTGACGGAACTGATTTTGCGTAATAGGTATATGTGAACCTTTGACCTGAAGTATCAGGCTGAAGATGCACTTGTGACGTCAAGTCTTTCACTAGAGTAGTTAATCCCAATTCACCTTTTGGTGGGGTCAACCTCGAAATGCGGACTTGATGGGCAGGTGGTAATCTTAGAAGATATCTAATATGGGATTTGTTCTCTCATAAGTGAATGAGTATGTACCCTATGTAATTATAGATAAATGGAGATCAAAGTCTTTGGCCAAAGCAAACGAGACGATTGTGCTTGGAACTAAATCGATCTCAATGATCTCGTATTTATTATGATTTATACATATGGTCAAATCCAGTGAGTTTGACATAACCATGACTCTCACTTGACTGGGGAACGTGAACAAAGGGTTTATACATGTACGGTATTTATGATTGGAAGGTTTCGGAATGATTCTATCATTCGTTTTTGTTTGGGTTACTAAGTGGGCCAGGTGACTGGCTAGGTTTTACCCACTTCCTTTGGTTTCCTCTCATTGCCAAACGAAACGAACCTAAAGAGTCGTGCTAAAGGATTGACAAAGAAAAATGAAGAAAAAGGAATTTCTATTATTTCTTCTGGGAGTTTTAATTTATTGGATAAATTAAATCATTAATTATTCATTAGATGAAATAATTAATTATAATGATAAGATTAATTACTAATTAATTTCCTTGTGAAATATATTAATGAATTAATTTATCTAATTAATTTGGTTATTTAATTAATTAATTTATTTATTGGAAATAATAAATTATTAATTGAAATAAGAAATTAATTAAACAAAACAAATCTCGGGGCTAAATAAGGAGTCCAATTGGACGCCTACTAGGCCTCAATGTGGCGTCTTTGAGAGGCCCCATATTAGGGCTCTTTTGTTTTGACTTGTTCAATAAGTCATGAGGTATATAAGGACTCTTTGACTTAGAACAAGAAAAAGATGAATACATAACTCTCAAAAGAAAGAAAAATATTCCTCCCATGTTCTATACCTAGCCGTCGACCATAGAGAAAGAGGAAAGGGAATTTTTTGTTTATTGATCCGTGCGTGACGATTTAGAGACAACGTATTTTCGTTGTTCGGATCAAGTTCAAGTTTGAAGAATCAAACCAAAGGATTGAAGATTTGGAAGCTTCAATATTTCGAGTTTGGAGAAGAAGAAATTTTTCTCCATCATCATATTCATATTATCCAGCAAGTTTTATTCGTTATATGCTTTTAGATTCAATTATGAGAATTAGAGTACCAATTGGGTTTTCGTTTTAATTTTTGAAATCCTTCCGCTGCGTTTATGCTTTTTCGAACGAAACACAACAGTGGTATCAGAGCCAATCTCTGATTTGCATATTTGATCTTGTTTACGTGATTTAAGAATTGCATGTTATGTGTTTTTGAAGCATGTTTGTATGTTTTTCTTAAATCTGCGTTTTATAGTTTTTTGACTAGTTTTTTGATTTTTAGTTATTGTAAATTTGGGGATATTTGATGATATTGAAAATCGAAAAATACCGAGGAAAAATGGGGCTCGAAAGCCCCTAGAAAAATGCGCACGCGCACTGTTCAAGCGTGAACAAAGCGCTGTTTAGCGAACGGCCCGACCCTGCCCAGTCACGGCCCGTCGGGTCGTGACCATGGCCAGACTGGTCGTGGGTTTGGATACCCAATTCGTTGATCTGAGTCATGGATTCGGGTTGTGAAACGGGCTATGTTTGGGTCGAAATTGATTTTTGAATTTTGGGTAATTTTAATTAATTGGGTGGATCAAAAGGATGATGACCCGAATAATTTAAATCAAGCCAAATTGAAAATTATCCAATTTTAATTTGTTAATTAGTTTGGACTTAATCTAATTAAATTTAAATGGGCCAATTAGATTGGTGATTTGGACTTAAATTAAATTTAGCCCAATAAGAAATTAATAAACGTGAATGTTGTTCTAATTAATTATTTTGAGCCCAGTTAAATTGAATCCAAGTGGACCAAAAGGATGGTGACTTGGGTTTGATGAAATCGAGCCTAATGAGATTAATTTGAATATAATATTTAATTAGAACTAATTAATTATTTTTCTTGGAGATTAATAATTGATTTATGGATTAAATATTATTATTTTTTTCCTCGACTTGGAAATTACTTCATTTTGAATAAGGAATATAAATTATTTTTCTTAGAGATTAATAATTAATTCTTTGATCAAATAAAAGTATTTCCAATTTTTGATGGCTTTAAATCATAATAAAATATAATATAGAATTCTATATTTTATGTGTTCATATTATTTTAATTAAAGGTAGATGCACTTAATTCTTAATTTCGTACTTCTAAGTCATCTAGTTGGACTAGTATGATTTTAATTTAAATAGTGAATATGTGAAATCATAAGGAATTTTATAAAGGACTTTTTAGTTGGACTAAAATTTTAATAATTAACATAAGTGATTTAATATTGCGAGCATGTATTAACTGTTGCGAGCATGTCTTATGTGATTAAAATACTAATCATGGACTTAGGGTTATATGTTTTACCTTTAATTTTATGGGTTATCAAATTTGAAACTATTTATTATATTCTTAGAAATAATGCATGAGTTGTTTGAGGAATCAAGATAAAATAGTTCAAAGTTGATAAAGTCAAAAGGCCCATGAATGTTTAATAGGTTTAATCTATGCCTTTTGTGATGGCCCATTGGCTCGGGCCCTCTAGTAAAAGTCCATGATCAAGTGATGAATTTATTTATTCATTTATTTAAATTCTATGTTTATTTATATTGAAGGCCATGATTATTAGCAGTATTTTTATGCACGATCAATATAGAATAAAGCGCTATATAAATTGAATAATGTGCAAAGTGAGACCAAAATCTTTTGACGAATTAAATTCTCCCAAATAAATTATACCGAGTTAGAAAAAGATGTTTGACATCGTCACCCTCCACTAAGCTTTCTAAAATTAGAATTACTATAAATGTGTAATGCTTCCCAATTATGGGGGTTATACATTTAGAAATAATTTAAAATTTTATAAAGTGCATGCAAATGCCTTAATAGAAACATATTTCACCCCAGAAACCTGTTCGGTTGCAAGGTGAAATTCAAATGCTAGATTATAGGAGTTAGTGGGATAAACTCGGGTAGTTCACGAACCTAGAAATCGAATGGGTTGCAGTTTGGTGAACTATGGGGAAACGTATTGAAATATTTATTGGATAAATTGATATTAGATATCACTTCAAATAATTAATGAGCTAGAAACTGGTTAGGTTGCAACCTATTTAATTAATTGAGGACCTCAATACCTGCTGTGGAATTGATGCCAATGATGATTCCCGATTTTCACATGGGAGTGTGGGATTCGAAAAATGCAGTGGGAGCCAAGATAAATTTTAAGTCGTTAATTTTTCTTGGTTAAGTCAAAACAAGTAATCTAATAAATCTGGTTTATTTCTGCAGTCAATTTCTCGTTTATCTCTCTGAAATATGACAAATGCACTTTCAATTCTACTCGAAAAGAATACTCTGACTGGACCCAATTATGTGGACTGGCTTAGAAATTTGAGGATTATCCTCAATATGGAATCACTGGGATACGTCTTGGAGGCTGGTATTCCGGCGGCTCCTGCTAGAACACGTGCCAACGAGGAAGAGGTCCAAGCCCATGAAAAATGGGTTAAGGACGACCTCCGGATGAAAGGATGCATGGTGGGATCTATGACTAATGATTTTCAAAGGTAACATGATAAGATGCCCACTGCAAGAGCTATTCTAGCTCACCTGGTAGAGCTCTATGGAGAGCATAGTCGAACTGCACGATATGAGATATCGAAAGAGCTCTTCGGAGCCAAGATGAAAGAAAGTGAGAAGGTTGGTGATCATGTCCTCAAAATGATTTCGAGGATCGAGAAATTGGAAGCTCTCGAATTCACCATGAATGCCACCCTTCAAACTGACTTAATCTTGCAGTCTCTTCCTGATTCCTTCTCCCAATTTGTGGTTAACTTTAACTGCAATGGGATAGAGTGCAATTTAGCTGGGCTAATGAACAAGTTGGTTACTGCACAATCTCAAATGAAACCAACGGGAGAGGAAACTACCTTGGTCATCTCTTCTGGACCCAAAAAGTCTAAGAAGAGGAAGAACAAGAAAAAGTCAGGCAAACTTGGAGCTCAAGGGGGTACCAAGAAGGGTAAGGGAAAGGCTCAAGGGTTTTACAAGAGCAAAGGACCTAAGAAAACGGATAGATGTCTCGAGTGCGGTGAGCTTGGCCACTGGAAGAGAAACTGTCCCAAATTAGGCAAAGGTGCACAAGGTATGGAACTATTAGTTTTTTAAACTAACTGTTCTATGTATTTTCTACTTCGTGGATTCTGGACTCAGGGGCTAGTGCCCATGAATGTTGTTTGGATCAGGATCTACAAAGAAGTAGAAAGTTGGGCTGAGAAGAAGTGATGATCAAAGTGGACAACGGGGAAAGCGTCGCAGCTACTAGGATCGGATCTACTTCTCTTTATTTGAATTCTGGACATTTACTATTTTTAGATAATTTTTTGGTTTTGCCCAAGGGGCTTAAGAACATTGTATCTATTCCTATCTTAGTTAACATTGGATATACATTTCGTTTTTCTAAATTAAATTGCGACATTTATTATGGAAATAAATTAGTTGGCAATGCATGTTTAGTTAATGGTTTGTATTATTTAAATGTCCGTAATTCATTTGATGTTAATGTTGTAACACGTAAACGTGGTAGGCAAGAAACAAACTTAAGACTCAAGTGGCATCTTAGACTAGGCCATGCCGGAGAGCACAAGATCCACAAAATGGAAAAAGATGGGCTTTTAAGCTCACTAGGGTCGGACCATATTCCTACATGTGAATCATGTCTCTTAGGCAAGATGGCTAGATCCCCCTTCACAGGGACTTTTGAAAGGGCTATGCAAGTTTTAGGATTAGTGCATGCCGATGTCTGCGGACCATTTGGAGAAATGGTTTGTGGAGGTTTCTACTGCTTCATCACTTTCACTGACGACCATTCAAGATTTGGTCTAGTGTATCTGATGAAGCAAAAGTCTGAATCCTTTGAAAAATTCAAAGAGTTCAAGGCCTTAGTAGAAAATCAAACTGGGCAAAATATAAAAACTCTACGATCGGATCGTGGAGGAGAATATATGAGTGCCGAGTTTGATGAATTCCTAAGACAACAAGGAATAATGTTACAACTAACACCACGAGCAACTCCTTAACTGAATGGAGTAGCCGAGCGAAGGAATCGAACACTGTTGGACATGGTTCGTTCCAAGCTTAGTTACACTGATTTACCCATTTTGTTGTGGGGATACGCGCTTTTTACCGCTTCTCATGTTTTGAACAGATGTTCCTCCAAATCCGTTCCAAAAACTCCGCATGAGATGTGGAATAATAGGAAATCGAGTCTTAATCATATTAAGATTTTGGGATGCCCCGCTTATGTCAAGAAGACTAAAGTGCAGAAATTGGAGGTAAGATCCCTAATGGGACGTTTCATTGGTTATCCTGAAGATTCCATGGGATTCTTCTTTTACCTGCATGATGATCAAAAAATCATTGTGACCCTACAAGCTCACTTCCTTGAGGATGAGTTCATCTTGGAAGGGGGCAAAGGTAGGAAAATTGTTCTAGAAGAACAAAATGAAAATCCTTCAAATACATCTGTTCAAGAACCGAGGCCTGAACCAATAGTAACACAACCACCACGTAGATCTGGTAGAATACCGCATGAACCTGAGGGGTATGGGTATTTACTAAAGGGGGAGCGAGAGCTTCGCACTGTAGTACAAGAAGGTCATGAAGATGATCCTTGTACCTATGATCAAAGGATAGTGGATGTCGACGCTTCAAGATGGCAAGAAGCCATGGAAATAGAAATGGACTCTATGCAATCGAACCATGTCTGGACATTGGAAGATTGTCCTGAAGGTATAAAACCTATAGGATGTAAGTGGATCTACAAAAGAAAGATAGGTAGTGATGGCAAGTTTGACACCTTTAAATCCAGGCTAGTAGTGAAAGGGTATAGTCAAAAAGAAGGAATTGACTATCAAGAAACCTTTTCGCCCGTGGCTATGATAAAGTCCATACGAATTCTGTTATCCATAGCTGCATACTTAGATTATGAAATATGACAAATGGATGTCAAAACAGCCTTTCTAAATGGATTCCTCGAGGAGGATATCTATATGGAACAGCCAAAGGGTTTTGTGTCCGAGTCCGATGTCCATAAAGTATGTAAACTTGAGAGGTTCATTTACTGTCTCAAGCAAGCATCTAGAAGCTGGAATCTCCGTTTTGATGAAAAAGTTAAGGGATAAGGCTTCATTAAGAATGAAGATGAACCATGTGTCTACAAGAAGACTAGTGGGAGCAAACTCTCGTTCTTAGTACTATATGTGGATGACATTCTACTTATAGGAAACGGCGTAGGAATGCTCACCACTGTCAAGAAATGGCTTTTGAGGATGTTTTCCATGAAAGACTTGGGAGAAGCCACATACATTCTAGGAATTCGTATCTACAGGGATAGAACGAATAGAATGATAGGCCTCTCTCAAGCCCTTTACTTAGAAAAGGTCCTAAAGAGGTTTAGGATGGACAACTTTAAGAAAGGATTTCTTCCCATGAGGCATGGAGTACACTTATCCAAGTCTATGTGTTCTCAAAGTGAGGAAGATAGACAAGAGATGAGTAATGTACCCTATGCTTCTGCAGTTGGTAGCCTGACGTATGCAATGCTGTGTACTAGACCCGACATTGCCTATGTTGTGAGCGTGGTGAGTCGATTTCAGGCAAACCCGGGAAAGGAACATTGGATAGCTGTGAAGAATATCCCAAAGTATCTGAAAAGAACTAAAGATATGATTCTCATCTATGGAGGTGGAGACCTGAAGATGGAAGGTTATTCTGATTCAGACTTTTAGTCTGATGTTGATGACCGAAAATCCACTTCAGGGTTTATTTTTACTCTCAATGGTGGAGCGGTGTCTTGGAAGAGCTCCAAGCAAAGCACAACCGCTGATTCCACCACTGAAGCAGATTATGTAGCAGCCTCAGAGGCAGCGAAAGAATATGTTTGGATGAGGAAGTTTCTTGGAGAACTTGGAACGGTCCCTAGTGCTCAGCTCTCGTTGCCACTTTATTGTGATAACAATGGAGCGATAGCGCAAGCTAAGGAACCGAGGTCTCATCACAAGTCCAAACATATTGAGAGAAGATTTCACATCATCAGGGAGATCGTTGGCAGAGGAGAGATAGTAGTGCAGAAAATAGCCTCAGCTGACAATATAGCTGACCCGTTCACCAAACCACTACCTCAGGCTGTTTTGGACCGACACCTGGAAAGGATGGGTATTAGATACCACCATGAGTGGCATTGAGTGCAAGTGGAAGATTGTTAGGATTATGCCCTCAGATGCCATAGAGAGATCCCATCGAAATGACCTATTACAGCGGTTTTTTTTGGCCAATTACAGCGGTTTTAACCGCTGTAATAGGTACCGCTGTAATTGGTACAGGCCAATTACAACGGTTAAAAACCGCTGTAATAGATAACTATTACAGTGGTTATTTTTATAACCGCTGTAATAGGTATACCCTATTACAGCGGTTATACAAATAACCGCTATTAAAAAAAAAATTATTTTTCAGCGGTTATACAAATAACCGCTATTAAAAAAAAAAATTATTTTTCCGGGGCCTATTACAACGGTTTTGGAAAAAACCGCTGTAATAGGCCCCGGAAAAATTTTTAAAATTTTTTTGACCGTGTTCGAATGATATAAAATTCGCACGGTCATAACGAAACGACATTCCGAACAAAACGCAAGGCAAAGCCTTGCGCTCTCGTGATTTTAGCCATTTGAGATCGTTTAAGGCCTCAAATTTGCGTTTTATTACAAATATAAATATCTATATAGAGGGAAGAAGAGAGAAAGAGAAGAAGCTTACTATCGTCGTGGTGGTGGTGGCGGCGGCGGTAAGTGGTGGTGGCGGTGGCGCCGGTAAGTGGTGGTGATGTCGAGCTTTTTTGGGGAGGGGGGGATCGAGAGAGAGAGAGAGACCGAGAATAGAGAGAGAGAGAAGCTGAAATGGGTTTTAAATTTTGAGAGTGGGAGAGAGAAGCGGGAAGATAAAAATATTTCAAATTTTTTCGTACATGGCGTATTACAGCGGTTTTTTTAAAAATCCCTGTAATAGGTTTAAATTTTTTTTTTTTAGCTGCCTTTTACAGCGGTTCAGTAGTGAACCGCTGTAATAGGCCTGGCACTATTACAGCGGTTCATGAAAGAACCGCTGTAATAGGTGCCGCGTATTACCTATTACAGCGGTTCATGAAAGAACCGCTGTAATAGCCCCCTCTGTTCAGCGATTTTTTGAAAAACCGCTGTAATTGGGGCGCTGTAATAGGCTCTTTTTGTAGTAGTGTATTGAACTTAAACTCTTCTTAAATAAAAGGCATTATTGAGTTTTCACTTAAGTCTTATCTGCATCTATAAGTTGTGTAAAATGTTTTGTCCATGTTTTCAGTGCGATCCCTCTACTTCCTATGGGATAGGAAGTTTGGCACTAGAGAGATCAATCTTGATTATTAAAATAAGTTCGCAAGTAATATGAAGTCTTTAATGGAAAAATAAATACTTCGAATACTTGTACAATCTTAGCTCCGACATGGGAGTGCCTGTCTGGTATCATGGGATGATAGGAGATTAAGATTGTAGACACGTCAGTGGAACTGATATGTTCGAACACGACTCGCATCGGTTCTGTCACATGGGTTTTCACTCTCTGACTATCAATGACGGAACTGATTATGCGTAATAGGTATATGTGAACCTTTGACCTGAAGTATCAGGCTGAAGATGCACTTGTGACGTCAAGTCTTTCACTTGAGTAGTTAGACCCAATTCACCCTTTGGTGGGGTCAACCTCGAAATGCGGACTTGATGGGCAGGTGGTAATCTTAGCAGATATCTAATATGAGATTTGTTCTCTCATAAGTGAATGAGTATGTACCCTATGCAATTATAGATAAATAGAGATCAAAGTCTTTGGCCAAAGCAAACGAGACGATTGTGCTTGGAACTAAATCGATCTCAATGATCTCGTATTTATTATGATTTATACATATGGTCAAGTCCAGTGTGTTTGACATAACCATGACTCTCAATTGACCGGGGAACGTGAACAAAGGGTTTACACATATACGGTATTTACGATTGGAAGGTTTCGGAATGATCCTATCATTCGTTTTCGTTTGGGTTACGAAGTGGGCCACGTGACTGGCTAGGTGTTATCCACTTTCTTTGGTTTCCTCTCATTGCCAAACGAAACGAACCTAAAGAGTCGTGCTAAAGGATTGACAAAGAAAAATGAAGAAAAAGGAATTTCTATTATTTCTTCTGGGAGTTTTAATTTATTGGATAAATTAAATAATTAATTATTCATTAGATGAAATAATTAATTATAATGATAAGATTAATTATTAATTAATTTCCTTGTGAAATATATTAATGAATTAATTTATCTAATTAATTTGATTAATTAATTAATTAATTAATTTATTGGATATAATAAATTATTAATTGAAATAAGAAATTAATTAAACAAAACAAATCCTGGGGCTAAATAAGGAGTCCAATTGGACGCCTACTCGGCCTCAATGTGGCGTCTTTGAGAGGCCCCATATTAGGGCTCTTTTGTTTTGACTTGTTCAATAAGTCATGAGGTATATAAGGACTCTTTGACTTAGAACAAGAAAAAGATGAATATATAACTCTCAAAAGAAAGAAAAATATTCCTCCCCTCCTCTATACCTAGCCGTCGACCATAGAGAAAGAAGAAAGGGGATTTTTCGTTTGTTGATCCGTGCGTGACGCTTTAGAGACGACGTATTTTCGTTGTTCGGATCAAGTTCAAGTTTGAAGAATCAAACCAAAGGATTGAAGATTTGGAAGCTTCAATATTTCGAGTTTGGAAAAGAAGAAGTTTTTCTCCATCATCATATTCATATTAAGGAGTAAGTTTTATTCGTTATACGCTTTTAGATTCAATTATGCGAATTAGAGTACCAATTGGGTTTTTGTTTTAATTTTTGAAATCTGTTCCGCTGCGTTTATGCTTTTTCGAACGAAACCCAACAATTAGTTTGTTAGGCTTGTAATTTTTATCTTTGTAGATTTTAGACTAAGTATTAGATACCAAATTGCTAATAGAACTCTAGGTGAGTCTATTAGAGATGAAGTTGAAGTTCAACGTTTGAAGATAAGTGAAGATGAAGATTTGTCTTAAACATCTGTCAAACGCTTAAAGACTATTTCAGGATTTATGAATCAAGCGTTCAAGATACTGTTCTTAGCACATAACTAATGCTAAAGGACTGTTCCAGGAGTGTTTAACCAAGCACTCAAATCACTCAAACGATTCAAGATCAGATTCACCTGAAATACATTCTCAAGTCATGGAGGCAATCATCAATTGTCATTTATTTCCAACGGGAAATAAATTCAAAGTGCATTAAATGCGTTAAGACATTATAACTTGTGGACAAGCCACCTTTTGACTAGATTGTCAGCTTTTTAGAGTTCAAAGTCTGCTCATGTCCAATCGGAACCAGCAGAAATTCAGGAATGTCAGAAAGGAACTATTTGACGCACTGCGTGAGAAACACGCGCCTGATTGTGTCCAACGGACAAATTCCAAGAATCTATATAAATAGTACCCTCCAGCAAAATCCTTAATGTACGGGAGAGAGACCAAAATTATACACGCGTATACACAAGAAAAGGTTCAAACTTTGCTGATATTATTTGAGAGGAAAGCTTATAAACTCCATAGCCATATTGGAGCTTGAGAAAGTGTGTTGATTCACAAGCGGTATTTTTGTGTAAAAGAAGCTTGTTGAAGAAGGTCTTTATTGAAGCTCCAAAATCCTTCAAGCTTCTCAAAGACATTCCAAAGACAGTCACAGATATCTCAAACCTCTTCATAGAAGAAACCCTAAATTCCTATTGAGATATCCCAAGTTGTTTGAACTTCCCAACATCAAACAAACCCGTGACAGAACCCTCAACCTATTTCATCTGAGTGAGAAAGTGTGTTGATTCACAAGCAGTATTTTTGTGTAAAAGAAGCTTGTTGAAGTAGGTCTTTATTGGAGTTGAAATATGTGTGATCAAGGAGCTCGAGATCGTTTTCTGAGGATAGAAGTGTCTTGTAGCAGAAATCTGTGTGACCAAGGAGCTCAAGCCATCGACATCCATTTGTTCCCTATTTTGTCGAAGCCTTTGTGTGATCCTTCGATAATCAAGTTAGTGGATTGCCTCCAAGTGCATTCCCTCTATATAGATATCTATATTTGCATAACACAAAAAGAAGGAAACTCCTACCCTAATCTCTCTCTCTAGCGGTCCACCATCACCATCACAAAGAGAGACTTTCGGGGATCATTGGAAGGCTCGTTTCGCATGAATCTTTGGAGACATGACTTCGGAGAGAGTTGTTGTTACGCGAATTTAAGAAAACAAAATCGATAAGGTATTTAATTTCGTTTAATTTTGAAAAACCTTGAAAATCATCGAACCCACGTTAAAGTGATTCGACTCCAGGAATCCTCAATTCTTCGCTGCATTTTTCACTCATAGGATTCCTAACAGTGGTATCAGAGCCGACTTTAACGCGTTTGATGATTTTTTGCGTTTAAAATTATGTTGGCTAATTTGGAATTAAGAAATTCATTTTTGCATGATTAATATTTGATATTAAAATCTGAATTTTGGAAAAATTTATCGCCTCAAAATCGTCTCCCGAAAGGCGCAGCCAAAATTGGCAGCGCCGTTGCTGTATGGGATTTGGAAAAAATATAGGAAAAGGGGTGGCGGCTCTGTTCAGCGCCGCCACCGTAGGGCGAAACAGGGGCGGCGATAGTCACCATAAGCATAGCACCCACACACACGGTATTGTGCTAAGCCCAGCAGTTTGCGTGCTGGGCTAGGCCCAGCGCACGAAAACAGAGCTGGGCCTAACAGCGCGTAAGTGTGTGTAAGTTCTGGAAGCTGGGCTAGGCCCAGCGAGCTTCTTGGCCGGGCCCAGCAATTAATTATATATATATATGTATTTATTATATTTATATATATATATATATATATATAATTATTGAGTTTGACCCAATAAACAAATTTGACCCCGATTTGTCAATTCTCCTTTTTTCCTAATAAAATTAATTTTATTTTTCTAAAATTTAATTAGATTTAATAAGTTAAATTGGATTTGACTTTAATAATAAAATTAGATTTAATTATGTCATAAATTCATTGGAAATTAGGTTATGAATCAAGACGATTAAATAAATTAGATTTATTTTTGGTTAAGTTTAGTTTTTTCAAAATAAGTTACACTTATTTCTTAATAATAAATAGTTGAGTATATAGCTATTGCTGAAGCAGAAATGGAAGTTGTTTGGATGAGGAGCTTTGTCCATGAATTGGAGGTAGTTCCCTCCATTATTAATATGGTGCTTCAGTACTGTGATAATAATGGAGCTATAGCTCTGTCGAAAGAGCCTAGGTCTCACCAAAGATCCAAACATATTCTTAAACGATATCATTTAATCAGAGATAGTGGAAAGAGGCGACATTCGAGTAGAACGAGTCGACTCGGCGGAAAACGTAGCAGACCCCTTCACCAAAGCTCTGAGTTATAGTGTATTTGAAAAACATTTGAAAATGATGGAATTAAAGTACAAGGGCAATTGACTCTAGAGCTAGTGGGAGATTGATAGTGTTAGGTGCCCGGTCAACCATTTGTTTTCGGCTCTGCCATTTTAAATGTGAAACACTATGAAAGTCTTGTTTTAAATATATTGAATATTTCTTTATAATATGCTTCTTTATTGTTATAACTAGTGTTAGTATAGATAAAGATCACATGGATTACATATGGTTAGGGGAGCGGTCGGGATACCTATGGAATGCTCTCAAAGACTGTAATCCTAAATAATGTTCCAAGTCATAGAGGCTGTGAGATGTGGGATATCACTGGCCTCGTCAAGACTTGTTCATGCATATAAATCTCCCAAGAGGTCGATGTGATCCATTGTCGATGGCTTGTATGACAATACATGTGTGAAAATTCATACTTTAGCTATGGAATTGAACGCCCCCGCTGAAGGACTCCTAGTTGGTGTTGTCGAACATGAAGTCCTTGGGTTTCGTAGTGTGATATTAGTCGTTAGACCTGAGATATCATTGGAAAAGGTACTATCCACTATGCTTTGATATGCACGGGCACTCCAGGAGAGTCATATGGCGTGTATGTTGGGTATTGTCTAATAGTACAGCGGAATAAGTGACAGTCATCGAGGGATTCATCCAGGGTCACAAGTACCTGGTATTTCCTATGCTGTTGCGAGAATCTAAATGATCGATAAAAGCCTTTGATCAAAGTGATTGTCTTCTAAGAGGGATTGGTGTCTTGTATTAGAAGATTGGATCATTAGATGTCACAATACAGTCATAGTTTCTAAGGTTATTGGGGTTCAACCGTCACCATACCCTAGACCATAGGCGGGAAATTGATGAAGGGATTCTACTCACATGACAATCGTAACTCGGATAGGTTTGCTTTCGTTGACATCTAGAAAATCGTGGCGACGTTGCTAGACATCAAACCACGACCAATAGGTGCCTTGGATTAATTTGGTGAAAATAATCCAAGGTCTAGTTAATTATTAAGAATAATTAGTCTAGCCTAAAGAAGGACTTATTGCTAGCTTGTCAATGAGCCTGAGGGGTCTCACACATAACTTAGTGTAGTACATAGTGACTAGTTAATTCTTTGTGAATTAATGGAGGGATTAATTGAATGGATTTAATTAACCAAGAAAAGGAATTAATTGATTGGTATTAATTAATGGTCCTATAATTTAATATTAAATTGGGAAGGACTAATTAATTAATAAAACAAAGAAATAAAATAATATATATATATATATATATATATATGTGCGTGTGTATGCGTGTGGATATGTATGTGTGGATTTGATGGAAAGATTTATCTTGCTCACCAAGTTTGTAAATATATATATATATGTTAATATCTTATAAATATATTTAGTAAGATATTTTAGTTGGTTAAGGTAACTAGTTAAAAGGAAAAATCTTATAAGATATATATTAAGATATTAAATGGATATGGTAATATCTAATCAGTTGGAAAACAGTCCAACTAATTGAGGAAAGAGAATAAAAGAAAAGGAAAATGCAATATATATATATATATCCCTAAAAAATAGGGGAGGGCGTGCGTGTGTGTGTATATATATATATATGTGTGTATTCCACCTCTTTTAAAAATAATGAAGGATTGATAAAAATTATACAAGTCCTTTTCATTTATTCTCTCTCTTTTCCTTTCACAAGAATTCTTCAAAGTCATGTGTTGAGTGCGAAGAACACTAAAATTAATTCCTAACCCTTTTTCCTCAAAAAGCCAAAATTCGATATTTTCTTGGCTAACACTGATAGAGATAATCGAGGGTACAAGCTTGGGTGTGGATACATCTCAGAGGCACAACACTTGGGGTGCTAGGGCAAATCCAATTCGAAGATTTGTAGCAGGGAGTAGCTTAAAAAGATGTTGTTGCTTAAATTCTTCAAGAGGTAAACACGAGTAAACTTTCTTCTAGGATAATTTTGAATCCGATGGTACCATGTCGACCTAGCCCTGATTTCGGGGATGCCGTTTTAATTTTTTAAATTATATGTCTTCTGTTGCGCCCGCGTCCCTGGGGGTTGTACCCATCCAAACAGGTAGGCCATCCACAAGCCAACAGATTGATGGTAGTGGCAAACAGAATTCTACTTTAGCACTTGAAGATGAGATTAGATGTTGAATGAGGAGCTTGGGCTGACGAGTTGCTGGGGGTTCTTTGGACATACTGAATGACCCGCCATGCATCCAGTAGATAACCCCATCGAGAATGTGGGGGCAAGAGAATTCGAGTTGGAGGTGAGAGAAGAAAAGAGAGAATGAGCTTATGCAAACATATTAAGACAAAAAAACATGATGGCACGAGCTAACAACAAATGAGTGAAAGAAAGATCGTTCCAAGTAGGAGACCTAGTTCTTAAACGAGTGGAAGTATCAAGACATGTAAAGAAGTTAGAGGCCAACTGCGAAGGGCCCTTCAAAGTCGTAAAAATTAAGATGGGTATGATTTATAGGTTACAAGACTTAGAAGGAAAGGATCTACCTCGACCCTGGAATGTTAATAACCTTAGCATGCTTTATGCATAGCACATGTTTGTAAAACATTTTGAAGAATGACAAGCAATGACTATCTCAAAACATGAACAGACGAACCAAGCAACAATCATGCATAAAGCCGCGACCCGTCTTGGTGCGCATCTAAATTTTAAATTCCCGTTTTCGATGCGAGATGCCGTTCTAGGATCCAACCGATCCTAACATGCATGTATAATCCAAATGGAGAAAGAGATCTTTGGAGAAAAAGAGAAGAGAGAAAATAGAAGATGAAGAAATTAAAATGCTTGACTTGTGATTCTAGTATTAAGTTGGTCGTATTAGTGTCTTTTTACATGGGTTGGTGAGCTAGGACAACCAAAATGTAATTTTGGATTAGGACTGAATCCAAATTAACGATTTTTAACGAAAATAATCGTTATTATATATCATTGAATTTTATTAAATAACTAATACTAAAATTCAAATGAGAGAAATAGGAATCACAACTTTTGGTTCAAAAGTGAAACAATAAAAATTTGGGTTAAATACAATTTATACCCCTATATTATACCTTGTATCACAAACATCACTCTAAATTATAAAACATGTCAAAAAGTTCCATAGCTTTTCTAGTTAAACCTTTGAAATGTTGAGAATGTGACGATATAATATGAACTTTTTTTTCACCCTTAACATGTAAAGGGAGTTTGCTTATGTTTTCTTAAATAATAGCTACCTAGGTTATGTGAATTCTTATACTACTACCACCAAATATTTATTGAGTATCATATACAATATTTTTAATTACTATTTACAGGTTCTACTGTTAATTATCTAATATTTTTGTTAATAATAAGGTATGGTAAATATTTCTGTTTTCATTAAATCAATTTATAACCTAAGTTAATCACAAGAATTATTTAAATCATAATTATAGTAATAGTTAAATTAGTACATACATTGATAATGATAGTCGATATTAGTTTTGAAATATTTTTGTCTTATTTATTCAAATGTGGGATAAATTAATTGATTGAGTTGATGAGATCAATTTAATTAAACATAAATCTAGAAAGCATTTAATTAATCTGGTAATATGGTGGTGGCGCGTGGTACGAAGTCCGGGACTTTGAATGATAATAATTATTTGACTTATTTTAAGACGCATGGTCAAAAATTAGGAGGAAATAATTAATGGAATTTAATTAATTCTCTTCTAGAAGTAAATAGGATAGGAATAGGATTTCTAATAAAGTAGAAGAGTAAATATTATAAGGAAACTGAAAATAGAATAATCTTACCTAGGAAATAAGGCTAGTGATAATTTCAGAGCAATTCTCCTAATGCCAGAGCAAAATGGTAACAATTGACATATATGCCCTTAAATTAAAACAAAATTATCTCTTCAGCTACTCATCCCTGGTTTTTATGTCTTCTCCACTGACCCAAGCTGCGCAACCTCAGAGTTTAATCTTAAGATTATCCTATTTAGCAAAAATAAAAAATCTTGGATTTGACATGAGACTTAGAATCTCTCATGATTCGGGATAAGCAAATAAGATTTTAAAAAAAACAACTCTCCTCCAGAATAATATTCAAATAATAAATTACAAAATGCAAGTGTGAATGCCGTCAGACGATCTTCACTCACCTCTTCTAAATTTCAAATAATAAATTGCAAAATTCGGGATTCTAATTATACAGGAAAAAAATGGGATGAACACTGAACAGATCACGAAGGGCTAGGGAGGTGGAGTGAGATTTTTTCAATTTCATTAACTCCAAGTTTGCATCTATTGTAGTAGTTGAAATCATTTATTGTACTTCCTAATTTCCAAATCTATTCCTGATGATCAATGATGGTTGAGAGTTGAGACTCAGTTTGAAGTTTACGAATATGACCCTTTTAAAAAGGATTTTGATTTGCAAGATCTTCCAGAAGCAATTGGAATTACCATATTCAAAATTGCATGGATGAAGGCTACTCTTAGCTCCTATCACTGCAGCTTCTGATTTGAGAGCTGAAAGCATTAGAGTTGCAGGAGCGGAGTTGAAGAGAAAGACGACTCTTTTTGGCCTGGGATTGAGTAGGGACAAAAATGGCAATTCAAAAATTTTAGTTCTGGCATTAGGAGAATTGCTCTAGCATTATCACCACCCAGGAAATAAGCCTCCAAGAAAAATAACTAAAGTAGAAAAGTTCTACATAAAAAAAAAAAGAACTGTAAAACTATTCCAAACTATTCCTATAAATAGGAGTGACCATGAGGAACAAAATTTTCAACCTTCATTAGCAAATTTTCGTTGCCATTGTGCTAGGAAAATCGTTCAGCTCTCTCGTAAGTGCCTTACACCAACAATATTTGGAAGATGTGAAGTTCATATTTGTAAAACTGAGTTTTTGGAAATTGATGCTTTTTATTATATCTTCGACGATCATATCGTGCATTAATTCGTCACTATGATTAATTGGAATATAGGTTTTGATATTTTGGCTTTGTATTGTCTGCTTCTAGTATAATATATATACACACACACATATATATAAGAGATAATTACACTCACACCCCCTTAATGATGTGGTAATTGCACAAACTTTCTTTCACTAATTTATAATTACAAACACAGCCCCTCAGGGGGTCTATCTATAAGGTTTATAGGAGGTGCAATTGTAAGAATTGTTACACACACATGGTGTGCAATTGTAAGATATCTTTAACATGAGGGTGTGTGTTTATAATTATCAATTAGTGAGGGGAGGTTTGTGTAATTACCCCATCATCAAGAGGGTGTGAGTTTAATTAGCCCTATGTATAATATATAGTTATAGATATAGGTTGTAGATAATTCCGCCTATGCTTCCTATTTTCTATTTCTTAAAATTACTGGTGCCAACTCCTGAGCCTGAATTGTGGGGTGGGGGTCTCTCTTTAGGGAATGTATTATAAAGTCTCCGTAAAACGGTACAAGTATGCATCTTTAGTTTCATGTGACTAGAATGACATATTCTATTGGTCTGTCAAGAAGTTGAATTCTCCATGGATGAATAGACAAGAAACAGAAAAGGAAAGAGAGAGAAGATATTGAAAGAGGATTTCATTAACGGTATAAAAATTGTAAATATTGAATTACATCTGATAAAAATAAAAGGCTAGGGTATTTATACTTATCCCATCACCCTTGCCTACATGGCAGCTTTTGTGTATAACTAATACACTCTAACTTTAAGTACAAGTAATATAGGGAAAAGTACAACTCTTAATACTCCCCCTCAAGTTCCTTCAAAAAAAAAATACTCCCCCTCAAGTTTGTGGTCCATATAAATCTAGGACACCAAACTTGCCTAGTAAAAAATCAAACTGCAGCTTGTTTAAAGGCTTGGTTAACATGTCTGCAGGTTGTTCAGCTGAAGTGATGAACTCTATTGTAATGACTCCTTGTTGTATTTTGTCCCTGATAAAATGTAAATCCACCTCTATATGCTTTGTTTTTTCATGTAACACAGTGTTAGCAACTATCTGGATGGCTGATTTACTGTCACTGAAAACGTTGACTGGAAGCAACTTGTCAAAACCCAAATTTTTTAAAATCCCTACTATCCATATTGCTTCTGCTGTAACTGTCCCCATTGCTCTATATTCAGCTTCTGCTGAACTTCTGGACACTGTGTTCCATTTTTTTGCTTTCCAAGATAATAGAGAATTTCCCAAGAACACTGCATAACCTATTAATGATTTCCTTGAGATTGGGCGTCACTGCCACAGAAAGCTCTCAAAGATAAAGAATTATTAGAAGATAAGAGTAAAAACCTAGACCAGGTTTACCTTTCAAATATCTCAAAATCCTATACAACCATAAAGTGAGACTTCCTAGGCTTATGCATAAATTGGCTTAATAGTTGAACACCATAACTAATATCAGACCTGGTAAAACACAAATATATTAATTTTCCAACAATCCTCTGAAATTCAGACATTATTCACCAGAGGATCATCATTATCAATATTTTGCATATCATAAAGTTTTATAGTCTGTTCTACAGGGGTACTTACTGGTTTATTGCCAAGCATCCCAGTTTCAATTAATAAGTTCAAGGTGTATTTTCTTTGATTTAGATAGATACCCTTATCTGATCTAGCTACTTCAATACCAAGAAAGAACTTTAACTCTCCCAAGTCTTTCATATGAAAAGTTTTGTTCAAAAAGCCTTTACACTCATTTATCAAATCTTCATCATTTCTAGTTATGAGGATATCATCCACATAAACAAGAAGTATAACAATTTTACTCCCTCTGAATTTGATAACTAAGGAGTAATCCTTCTTAAACTGAGTGAAACCAAAAACATACATAGCTTCAGTAAATTTTTGATTCCATTGTCTATTGGCTTGTTTTAAGCCATATAATGATTTCTGTAATTTACCAACTTTGTTAGGAGAGTGGTTACCTGAACTCCTAAAGCCAGGTGGCAGTACCATATAAACCTCTTCTTCTAAGTCCCCTTGCAAGAATGCATTTGTAATATTTTCCAGAGATTCCATTTATACATAGCTACAAGAGAAACAACAATTCTGAGAGTAACATGCTTAGCAGCTGGTGAAAAGGTATCTGTGTAATCTATGCCCTCTAACTGAGTATAACCCTTAGCAACTAGTCTTGCTTTATACCTCTCCACACTACCATCAAACCTATGTTTAATAGCATAGACCCATCTACACCCTACAGGTCTTTTTCCAGATGGTAAATCAACAACTCTCCAGGTCTTATTCAATTCAAGAGCTCTAATTTCAACTTCCATGGCTTCAATCCATTTTTTATCAGTTTTTGCTTCATCATAGCTAGCAGGAATACTGTCTTGAGAAATAGCAGCTAAGAATGATTTATATGGAGGTTTTATCTTATCATATTGAACATATCTTGACAAAGTATGTTTAGTAGAACTAATGAATTATTAGATTCTGTAATATAGGGTAAAACATAGTCTTTGCTCCAAACAGGTGGTCTAATAGTCCAAGTGGATCTCCTAGTACCAACATGTTGATCATTACCCTGTCTAACATTATCACCATCAT
Source organism: Buddleja alternifolia (assembly GCA_019426215.1). Lineage (NCBI taxonomy): Eukaryota > Viridiplantae > Streptophyta > Magnoliopsida > Lamiales > Scrophulariaceae > Buddleja > Buddleja alternifolia. Next base: position 14,386,888 of record CM033394.1, on the reverse strand, counting down.
TATCCATAGAATTATCAACTCTCACATCAATAGCATCATTGTGATTATTGTCATCAATAGCATATGGTAGAATCAGATCATCATAATATTATTGAACATCATGCAAAGGGAAATTTCTATTAGCCTGATCATTCTGAGACATAGCCAATGGAAAGATTTTCTCATAAAATATAACATCTCTGGATACAAAGATACATTTAGTAGTTAAATCAAGCACTTCATAATCCTTTTGAGTAGTAGAATATCCAATCAACACACATGGCTTAGATCTAAACTGAAACTTGTCATGCTGTGTAAGAATTTTTGCATAACATAAACGTACAAAGACTTTAAGATGATGATAGGATGGTTTTTTTTCCATACAGAACATGAAAAAGTGTTTTTCCTTTCAAGATAGGGGTAGATGTTCTATTGATAATATAAACAACAGTTTTTACACAATCACCCCAGTATTTCATAGGTAGATTTGAATGGAATTTTAAAGCCCTAGCTACATTCAAGATATGTCTATGTTTCCTTTCTATAACTCCAGTTTGTTGTGGTGTTTAAGGACAGGAACTTTGATGCACAATTCCTAGAGATTCAAATAAACTAGTACATTCTTTACTAAAAATTCTCATGCATTATCAATCCTAATCTTTTTTATTTTAACAAAGAACTGAGTACTAACATAGGTAAAGAATTTCTTAAGAATCTCATAAACATCTACTTTAGTTTGCATCAAAAAAATCCAAGTAGTCCTTAGAAAATCATCAACCACTGTTAAGAAATACTTCTCATTATTATATGTAATCTCTCTATAAGGACCCCATACTTCAATGTGTACAAGATCAAAAATAGAAGTAGTGAAGGCAGTCTTATTTGGAAACATAGTTCTGTTGTGCTTAGGTAGAGGACATATAGAGCAATATCTAGTATTGTCTTTGATTTTTACATTCAAATCAGGAAGGAAAATAAGCCTAGAAAAGGACATATGTCCAAATCTCTAACGCCACAAGTTGGCTTTATTAACAGAAACAAATTCTATAGAGAACTACAAGGAAATTGAACATTCTTAAAGACATTGACTGGATCACTGGGGACTGGTTGTAAGTAGTAAAGACCATTCCTGGGTCTACCAATCCCCCTGATCATGTCACTCCATATCTCTTGTATAACACAAAAATTGGGATAGAAACTTACAAACATATGAGCATCATAGGTTAGTTTAGATATAGAAAGCAAATTATGTTTAAACTCTGGCACATATAAGGTGTTAGCAGTTTCAAACCATTTATTTTTACAGTACAAGAATAAACTACTCTACTTTCAATACCATTAGGCAATTTTGTTGGGGGGAAATCACCAAATGCAGCGGAAAACAAAATTTAAAATTTTTGTGGTTTTTCGCTATGATCGGATCAATGATGGGGTTAATTCAGACGTATGTATGATAGGGTAAAACTAACATTACCCATTGAAGCGAAGTGGTAGATTATTTCCACGAATTTGAATCCTTCACTTCTTCGCAATAAATCTCCGGCTGAATAAATCTTGATCCGAGCAGTCCAATTGTTCTGCCTCTAAATCGTCTTGCCGGAAAACCTTCATGGAAAAAATCTCCTCCTTCTTGATGTGTGAGACCGACGGCTAAAGGTGGAGAGAGGGAGAGGAATTTTTCTTGTGGCTTAAGAGTGAACTCGTAACCTAGGTATTAACTAAAGTGATATATTTATATCACTTAAGTTAATAACTTGGGCTCAATTTAGCCCATAATGGGTGCCTCTTGGCCGCCCCCTATAGGCCTTGGTGCACCAATTGGTGCTCCAATTTGAGCTAGGTCCAATGCGCTATTTAATTAATTGATTCAATCCAATTAATTAATCTAATTAAATAATACATGGGTTTAATTAGTTTTATTTCTTCTTCAAGAAATAATACATTAATTAAACTATAAATGAATTAACTTATTTCTTAAAATAATTAATTCCATTTAATTAATTTTAAGTATCCAATACTTCAAAATATCACCACATGAAATATTCCTATTTTACAATTGATTTTTCCTTTTTAAGCGTGACTCTTTAGGTTCATCTATATTTGGCAATGTGAGGATTTCATTGAATATGGGACCCACCTAGCCAGTCAAGTGGTCCATATTTTTAACCCAAATAAGATGAAATTATTAGATCATTATTAACCTTTCCTTTGTAAATACCGTGTGAATATAAACTCTTCGTTTCTTTATCCCGATCAAGTGAGAGACATGGTTTTTAGTCAAACTCACTTACTTGATTCTATGCTATATTTATAACAAGCTCAGATCATTTAATGCTTTGGCCAAAGACTTTTAGGATCTAGCTTACTTATAAATGCATAGGATAATTTCTCGTTCACTTACGAGGGAACAAATCTCATCTTGGATATCAGTTAAGACTACTACTTGCCCATTAGGTTGCAGTTTGAGGTTGACACAACCAAAGGGTGAATTGGGCCTAACTACTCTAATGACAAACCTAATGTCAGAAGCATATCTTCAACTCGATTCCTCAAGTCTAAAGTTCAGAGACACTTATTACAATTAATCAATTATGTCATTGACAGTCAAAGAGTGAAAACTCATGTGACAGAATCGATGCGAGTCATGTCTGAGTGCCACTATCTCCATCCATGCACCTATGATATGAATCCTTCACTACTTTCCAGAGATTGACAGGCACTTTTCTCATCAAAGATTCGTATCAAACAAGTCTTCATGATTTACAATGCCCAATTGGAAATCATTGATTTGCAGACTATTTTAGTATACAAGTATCAAACCCCTCTAGTGCCTTAGAGGGTTTACTCCTGTGTTCATGGACTTATAGTTGATTTACAATAAATAAATGCCAATTTGAAAGTAAACAACTAATTGCCTTTTTATTGATAGAAAGATAAACAATTACAAATTAATAATGTCCTTACAATAACTAATCCTCTAGTGGAATTTGAGGACATTAACCCTAACAAATTTCACATAAGATATATTAACATGCTCATCATCATAAGATTCATATAGAGAAGCATCAGAGATCATATGCTGGTTTGCACCAGTGTCTATGATCCAAGCAAAACTTTATCATGAGAAGAATGAGTGATACTTTTTTTAACAATACCTGCATTATTAGCATTGGCAGAGATAAGACCTTGAGTTGACTCATTGGAGGAATTGCCTAAGAGCTGTATTATCTGCTTGTATTGCTCTTGAGTAAATGTAGGTTGAATAGTGGTAGTCACATTGCTAACTTGGCCGTTTTCAGTGGAACTCTGGTTGTTGTCTTGAGAAGTGGATACAGAATCTGCATTGTAACCTCTTTCTGGATTAAATTCCCTACCAGTTCCAGTTCCTCTAGAATTTTCTCTACCACTACCCCTACCTCTACTGCCACCTCTGCCCCAGTTAGGAGGATAACCATGGATTTTAAAATGTGTTTCTCTCGTGTGTCCATTCCACTCACAATGATCACAATATTGTTCAGATTTTGCAGTTTTTCCTTGTGAAACAATAGACATATGAGCTATGGATGAGTCACTATTTGTGGTCTGTATATTAATTCCCCTTTCAGTTTCTTCATTAGAAACCATAGAATAGACCTGACTATGAGATGGTAATAGATCCATCATCAATATCTGTGACCGAATATTTCCATAACACTCATTTAAACCCATAAGAAACTGCATCATCTTTAATTGTGATTGAAAATCAATGTATTCTTTTGATACATCTTTAGCAGGTGATGGTGTAAGTGAATTATATTCATCCCAAAGTTGACGCAATTTTGAATAGTATTCACTTACAGAATTTGTAACTTGTGTAAGTGTATTGATTTTTCTGTAGAGAGCATACAGTCTTGCTCCATTAATTCTGTCACAACACTCCTTTAGGTCCTTCCAAATCAAGCTTGCTGAATCACAGTAAACAACACCGTGGATTAAATCTCTTGATAATGATCTGTGGATCCAAATTTTTTCTAAAGCGTTGCAGCTTCGCCATTGAGGAAATAATTCTGAAGTTTTCTCTTGGATCTTTACAAGAAAATGTCGATAAATCAGATTTTGTTTTTCGCCTCAAAAGCAACAATTACTTCTCTGCTCCATATTTTGTAATTTTCTGATCCGCGCAGAACTTCTATCACAAGATCGAGATTAGGCGTATCGAATGGATGAAGATACAATAGATTCTGGAAATCAATTGCTGGAGAAGAACTTTGTGTGGTGTTAACTATAAATGTAGGATCAGTCATTGATCTAGGGTTTGATATGAATCACAACGGTCAAATAAAAAATTGATTCAATCGATTCAATTGAAGTAACAAGATCGATTTAATCAATCGAACAAGAGATCGATTGATTGACACAAAAAATCGATTCGATTGATGAAAAAGAATCGATTCAATTGATGAGGTAGATGGTGAACAGAGAACGAAGCTTTGGTACCATGTCAAGAAGTTGAATTCTCCATGGATGAATGGAGAAGAAGCAGAAAAGGAAAGAGAGAGAAGAGATTGAAAGAGGATTTCAATCAGTGTATTCTTTTGACACATCTTTAGCAGGTGATGGTGTAAGTGAGTTATATTCATCCCAAAGTTGACGCAATTTTGAATAGTATTCACTTACAGAATTTGTACCTTGTGTAAGTATATTGATTTGCCTGTAGAGAGCATACAATCTTGCTCCATTAATTCTGTCAGAACACTCCTTTAGGTCCTTCCAAATCAAGCTTGCTGATTCACAGTAAACAACACCGTGGATTAAATCTCTTGATAATGATCTGTGGATCCAAAATTTTACTAAAGCGTTGCATCTTCACCATTGAGGAAATAATTCTGAAGTTTTCTCTTGGATCTTTACAAGAAAATGTCGATAAATCAGATTTTGTTTTTCGCCTCAAAAGCAACAGTTACTTCTCTGCTCCATATTTTGTAATTTTATGATCCACGCAGAACTTCGGTCACAAGATCGAGATTAGGCGTATCAGATGGATGAAGATACAGTGGATTTTGGAAATCAATTGCTAGAGAAGAACTTTGTGTGGTGGTAACTGTAAATGTAGGATCAGTCATTGATCTAGGGTTTGATATGAATCACAGCAGTCAAGAACGGGATCAAGAACAAAAGATTGATTCAATCGATTCAATTGAAGTAACAAGATCGATTTAATCAATTGAACAAGAGATCGATTGATTGACACAAAAAAATCGATTTGATTGATTGACACAAAAAATCGATTCGATCGATGAAAAAGAATCGATTCAATTGATGAGGTAGATGGTGAATAGAGAACAAAGCTCTGGTACCATGTCAAGAAGTTGAATTCTCAATGGATTAATGGAGAAGAAGCAGAAAAGGAAAGAGAGATAAAAGAGATTGAAAGAGGATTTCATTAACAGTATAAAAATTGTGAATAATGAATTACATCCATAAAAATAAAAGGCTAGGATATTTATAGTTATCCCATCACGCTTGCCTACATGGCAGCTTATGTGTATAACTAATACACTCTAACTTTAAGTACAACTAATATAGGGAAAAGTACAACTCTTAATTTGGTCAGACATGAAATAAAAACATAGCTACTGCTCAAAATACTTGAACATATCCTTATTTCACTATGTTATTCCTAATTTTCTTCTTTTTCTATGTTTTAATTTTTGAAATATGACGTTGAAGGCTTGTGCTGCAGTTGATTCCTTTTACAAGTGAAGAGACATCTTACTAATTGGCAGAAGGAAGAAACACTTGTGTAGTTGCTGATTGCTTATAGCAGGTACAAATTTAGATTTCTTGCCTTATTAACTAGGAAATTTTTTGCTGAAACCTGATTTCGTCGATTGAATTACACTTGTTATCTGATTAATGCACTCGTCTTTTGAATTACAAAAAGTTATGATTCGGCATTAATGATGATATTTAACCACTACATATTAAAACTCATTTCGTTAGACAAAATTTATGTTTTTATGAAAATCAATAATCACTTTTTTTATCTGGGTTTATGCTTGAAGGACAAGGAAGAATACATTAGAGATTTGGAAGACAAATTAACAAAGCTCACTGCAGAGATCATCACAGTTTATTCGAGCAAAACACATATTGATCGAATCCTTGAAATGTTTGTCTCCAAAGAAAAGAGCGAGGAATACCATATTATTCTAAAACAAATTAAAGTTGTGCACAAGAAATATACTAATTTCATTAGAAAAATACGATTGATGATCTCCAAGCACGAAAGCCAACCAGCATCTTGACACATAATTCTTCACACTAGCAAATCTAAACAAAGACGTTGTCAAGTTGCATGATCTCGTCTCTTGTGTCACTGACAGAGTCAAACCACATAATCTGATGCTCGAGGAAAAATTAGAACCTGTTCAGTTGAAGTATGATGATATTGATCTTTCATCTCTCGATGAATATGTCAGCAAAATTCAAAATTACCTGCGCGAAGATGAGAATACATCAATTGGGATTGTGGGCGTTATTGGAGTAGGAAAAACAGTTGTTAGGAGAAAGCTGAATAATTCTTTCTCACCGTCATCCAATCGAAACGTGAGCTTAGACTTTGACATTGTCATCTGGATAAAATTGTACCTACTAGCGAAGAGACATCTTATTAATTGGCAGAAGGAAGAAACACTTGTGTTGTTGCTGATTGCTTATAGTAGGTACAAATTTAGATCATCGCAAAGATACAGGATGAGATTATGGTACGGTTAAAGCTAAATCAGGAAAAAGGCAACACTATAGAGCAAAATGCAGATATTATTTCCACATCGAAAAAATTGCATTTTTGGTACAGTAATGTGGCTTGCATGTTTTTTTTGGTACATTAATATAGGGGAGTAGCAATTTGGGTACACTATTGGGCCAAAAATTGGCAATTTCAGTACATATCACTCAAAATTGCTGACGTGGCCGTCGGAAAATGTCAAAATTGGAAAAAAAATTGATGACGTGTCGTGAAATTGCTGATGTGGCCGCCGGAATTTTTGGCATGTGCTAGTCACATGTTATTTTTAGCGGCAAAATAATATTTTAATTGATGAATTTTGTTAAATTACTATTTTACCCTTTATTAAATTTAACAAAATTAATTTTAATTAAATCCCTAATTAAAATCCCTTAATAAATCCCTAATTTTAATTAAATCCCTAAACCTTAATTAAATCAATTAACCCATCTTCTCTTCACCATGCCCGCCGCCGTCCCTCCACCCACTGCCGCCATCCCTCCACCACCAACCCACCTCCAATTCTTAAATTCATCATTTTTATACTCATAAACCCATCAAAAATTGAAATTCCAAATCTGAAATTCACCATTCTAAAATTTATGGGTTTATACCCATAAACCCATTTCAAAATTCACCATTCTAAAATTCAATTATTGCTCTGCCAAAAGATTGGGTAGTGCATAAATTAGGAAGTTCCGCCCTAGCTCAATCAATCAAATTATCCAGTAGAACCTCTATCACAATCGAGTATCAAAATCAGTTGAACCTCGTGCCTTAATCGCTTCTACACATCACTTAATTGGTTGAACTTCGCCTTAGTTTATTTTATGTGTGTGTGATTCTATATACATACATATATGTGTATATGCTTGTGTGTGTGTGTGTGAGCCTATATACATACATATATATATATATGTATATGCGTGTGTGTTTATATATATGTGTGTGTGTGTGTCTGCATGTGTGTATATGTGTGTGTGTGCGTGTCTGCGTGTGTTTATATATGTGTGTGTGTGTGCGCGCGCGTGTGTCTGGATGTGTTTATATATATATATGTGTGTGTGTGTGTGTGTGTGTGTTTGTGAATGAGTGTGTGTTTTGGTGAAGAAGATGAAGTAGAGAGAGTGAGAATAGGGTGGATGAAAAATGACAAAAATGCCCTCAATATTTGTGTTAAATTGCATTTTAATCCACAACAGTGACACATGGCCGGCTACGTCATTAATTCATTGCCCACTTGGCGGCCACATCAGCAATTTCCGGTGCCACGTCATCAATTTTCCCTCCATTTTGGAAAATCCCCAATTTTGACATTTTCCGGCGACCACGTCAACAATTTTCGGCGATATGTACTGAAATTGCCAATTTTTTGCCCAATAGTGTATCCAAATTGCTACCCCCCCATATTAATGTACCAAAAAAACGTTCAGGCCACATTACTGTACCAAAAATGCAATTTTTCCTTTCCACATCCCTTTGTCACAAGAAATATGTTGTTCTCATTGATCAGGTCTCCTCAGTCATCGAATTAGATAAAGTGGGCATTCATAAACAGGACAAGTTTGGCAATGGTTGCATCTAGTAATAATAAGGTTATTGACTCGATGATGGATGAGTGTAAAGGTGTCAAACGGGCCTAAAGGGCCAGATTTATCCATCTCGTTAGGCCCCTTTGTTTGTGGGAGGCCGGATTGATCCGTCCCTTTAGTTAAAGGGGACGGGCCAATCCGGCCCCTTTAGGTCCCCTTTACTAAGGGGCCGGGGGGACGGGAACTTAAATGGGACAGGGACCTTAAGGGGCCTTAAAGGGACTCCCAAAATTGAATCAGCTTTGGGCATTGAGTTTTATTATTATTATTATTTGTGCATTTGTTTATCATTTCATTTCAATATTTATCTAGTGAATTTTTTTTTAATTCTTTCATTTATTTTGGCCATATATAAAATTAGTCATTTTAGTAATTACATTTCTTACAAAGTAATATAATCGACTAGGTTGTACAAAATACAAAGTAATAAGTGTACTAAAATTAATAGGAATATGAAAAGTTTAAGAATTGAAATAATTGAGAATTGAAATGAATTGGATGAGGATGAGTGAATAAAATTGGAATGGAATTGGGGAATTTATAGAAGATTAATAGGATAGCAAAAATAAAAATAAAAAAGGAAAAGGAACATGTTGCTGTGCAACGGCCAGAAATAATTCTGGCGTTGCACAACAAAGCAATTCTTTGCACAATGTGCAAAGAATTGCTAAGTGCTAACGGTCAGCAATTTGCTGACCGTTAGCCATAGTGGGCAACGGTCAAAATTTTGACCGTTGCACACTATTAATTTTTTAATTCTTTTTTTTATAATTTTGGTTTTTGGAAAAATATATTAAAAAGAAAAATAATATTGTTAACAGGCCCGCCCGGCCCGGCCCGTTAAGCTAACGGGACGGGCCGATCGGGCCCATTAGGCAACTCCCTTTAAAGGCTTTGTCCCCTTTAAGGCTTGCCTCTTAAGGTGATAAAGCCTTAAATGGGACAAGGTCTCAAAGGGCCTTAAAGGGGACTTAAATGGGTCGTCCCCTTTAAGGCCCGTTTGACACCTTTAGATGAGTGGGTCGAGATACAAAAACTATCAAAAAAAGATGCATTGAATCTTTTTCATGAAGTTTGTGGTGCAAATTATGATGGCCGCATAAAAAGTATTGCTGACGAAATAGTGGATTCATGTGGTGGTCTTCCACTAGTGATCAAGTTAGTAGTTAGGTATTTAATTATAAGGCCCGGATGACGAAAGTGTATGGCATTATGTGCATCTGTAATTTGAAAAACTTATGACATGCAGTGGAGTTCGCATTGCTTATAAGTTATCAGCCAACATAAGTGGAGTTTACATTGCAGCCAGCCCTGAAGAAAAGACCCCAATCCGTGACCCGTTATCAAACATCAATGCTTCATCTTCACGTGTGTATGATGGGTTTGGTGGAGTCGGATCAAAATAAGGTCAAGAAAAAGAGCCAAAATAGAGCCAAGAAGGGTCGGGATTGACCGGGATCGCAAAAGGATAAAAAGGAGTCAAAAAATTGAAGCCGGGGAGCGGCGCCCAGGCGTCTTAGAGAGAAGGGTGGCGCTTGGGCGCAGGCAGCGTGCTGGCAGTGGTTTTTTCGACGGTTTTTCCTATTTTGGCTGATTTTGACATAATTTTGAGTTCTATCTTGTATGGAATTGTTTCCTAATTGTTTGGGATGTATTCCCTAGTATGTTAGGATTAGTTTCCCTACTTAGATTAGGGTTTGACTCTTGTAACTCTATAAATATTAGAACTTACTCTTGTAAACATTGATGTACTAGATTCACTCTTGAGAAATAAAGATGTAGTCTAGGTTGGCTCGTGGATGTAAACAAGTTATGGCAAACCACATTAACATTCTCATGTTGTTTATCTTCATGTTTAGGCTTAGAATTTATTATTTCTTGATTATTCTTCGTGCTCTGATGCCAACCATCCCTAACAACTGGTATCAGAGCCATAGGTTGTAGATTTAGAAGAGCTCCTAAATCAAAGATCTATGGAGAAGCGGTTTTGGTTAAACGCGGATTTCGTCGTGGGAATGATGGTAGGAGATGGATGAATAATCAAGATCGATGATTTCCTTGCAGGGAGCACGAATTGAGGTCGTGGTGAAGCCGAAGAAGATGATAGAGGAGGATGAGATCGGGTAGATCGTCAACCAAAGAAGAGTAATCCCTTTGAACATTAACGAGAAAATGTTGGAAAATCGTGGTGCCAGCAGATAGGCAGCAGTAGAGGTAGATTTGTGTTGCCGGGTGGGTAGAACATGAAGCCAGTGGGAGCAGTTGCAGTGCTAAAGGCAGATCCGTAGAGCCAGAGGTCAGAGAATTTTTTTTACAAAGAGGGAGCGAACAAGTTGCTAGATCAGGGGGGCAGAGTTAAGGTGCCAAGAAAGCAAATCCACCGAGCCAGAGGTCAGAATGATAGAATCGCAAATCGAGAGGGTAGAGCCATGTAGTCGAGAGACCAGAGGGTAGGGTTGTAGAGGCATGACCATGTAGAGAGAAACCATTAAAGCAGGAAGCGGTGCCGGGAGGGATTGGCCGTGGAGTTGGAAGTCATGGTTGCAAGATGCGAAAACTGGGTAGGTAGATTCGCAGAGCAGCAGTTTTATTGGCAGAGGGACGTGACATAGCTCGTGGAGTGGGAGCTTGAGCAGATATGTCAGTGGCCCGAGTTAGCCATTGAAAAACTGAGTTGGCGGATGGATCAGACATAGCTCATGCAGGGGCAAAGAGCAGATATGTGAGGGATCCGAGATTGCCGTTGAAAAAGTCCTTGGTGGAAAAATGTCAGTGGACGGGTTGACCGAGGCGGTTTGGATTGTGACACATTCGAGTTTTGGAGTAACCTATATCTGAAGGTCAGCTGGACTATGATGGATATGCCACGGTATTCAGGAGTTGGCTGATCACTAAAAGAATAGGGTAGTGGCGTGGGTTCAAAAGGGGGGAACCATGTTCACAGAGAGAGTTCGTCAAGTGGGTGACACTAGAGGACGAATGAATTGACGAGACATGAAAAGGTCTCAGGATTTGATCTCCATTGGGTTTGAGGATGGGTCGACTAGACTAAGGTTCACTTAGGAAAAGTGAAGTGGTTCAAGTTTGAGTTCGGGTTATTTTGATCAGTCTCCAAGTGGGAGATTGATGGGTTTGGTGGAGTCGAATCAAAATAAGGTCAAGAAGAAGAGCCAAAATAGAGCCAAGAAAGGTCGGGGATAACCGGGATCGCAAAAGGATAAAAAGGAGTCAAAAAATTGAAGTCGATGAGTGACGCCGCCATGGTGGCGCCCAGGCACCACCTTGATGGCACGTAGGCACTGTAGACAGAAGGGTGGCGCCCAGGCGCCACTGTTTGGCGCAGGGGCTTTTGCAGCGTGTTTTTCGACGGTTTTTCCTATTTTGGCGATTTTGACATAATTTTGAGTCCTATCTTATATCGAATTGTTTCCTAATTGTTTGGGATCTATTCCCTAGTATGTTAGGATTAGTTTCCCTACTTAAATTAGGGTTTGACTCTTATAACTCTATAAATATTATAACTCACTCTTGCAAACATGATGTACTAGATTCACTCTTGAGAAATAAAGATATAGTCAATGTTGGCTCGTGGATGTAGGCAAGTTATGTCGAACCACTTTAAAATCCTCGTGTTGTTTATCTTCATGTTTAGGCTTAGAATTTATTGTTTCTTGATTATTCTTTGTGCTCTGATGCCTACCATCCCTAACAGTGTGGCCCATGGATGTAGGCCTTTTTGTTTTCTTCCTTTTGCTGATTGTTTTTCTCTCTTGGTTGGTTCATTGTTGCATTTGAAATCTACTTTACAGCTTCTGATATTTTTAGATTACATATTGTGTTTCTATTAGTAGTTGCTGTGAACAACCAGTTTTAAATGTCTACAATTTAATCAAACAAGAAAAAGTTGCGCAAATAAATATATATTGAAAAAAAATGGTTACAATCTCTAATTGATTCCCCTCATTCTTCACTTCGACAACGTGATTTTGGGATTTGAATTCTTGAAGGTGGAGCTAGGCACTTTGATCTCCTTCAAGCATGATTTGATCTTTTAATAAAGTTAATTCGAAGAATTCGCGCCGTAATCTCAAATTAAGTGTTATTATTTGGGGGATTTTGATGGTGGATTCGACTCTTCGATCTTCTTCAAATTTGACTTGAATTTTAATAACGTTAATTTGTGGGTTTAACACCTTAACTATGAATTAAACGCTATTATTTGATGGCTTTTGCCAAGAATGCCTTGAATATCTCCTTGAACTTCTTTGATGATCGCCAAGAACACCTTGAATATCGCCTTGAATGCCACCAAACGCCTTGATTGCCGCATTGATTGACACCAAATTTTTTTTATTTTCTAGAAACAAATATATGTAGAATATCAATTCATTTGACTATTTAATTTAGGAATTAGAATTTGATTAAATTCCTTAAATAAAAATAGAATTTTTTTAAAATTGACATCTAATATATTATTCCACATGTCGCCATTTCATTGGTTACAAATTTAATTTGTCTACAAATGCCCCCTTGAGACTTTTTCACGAACGGTGCTTGAAAGCGTGTCTTGGAGTGAATAATATCACGATCCATTACTTCAATTCTTTGTAGTTAGGCTTTGCATTGGCGCCTTGGATTTGATCAATTGCACCATGAGATAAAGTTTAAGAGTTAATCTTAAACTTGAAAATTTAATAGACCAATTTATTTCCCCAAATCAAATTTCAACAAGCTTCTTCTTATTCTCTTTCGAAATTAGACAGGACTTGCCCAACGGTAACGATTTGCAAGGCAACATTACAGCAACAATTTCCTTCCTTCATCGAGAGAACTTCCTCCATAAAAGTGAACAATTTATACTCTTGTCAAGAGTTCTTCACTTTGAACTTGATTTACCACAATTTATACTCTGGTCAAGAGTTTTTGCACTTGGCTTGGATTTGTAGACATTTTTTTTAATACTCGCGTCAAAGGAGTGCTTCGATTTGGTAGATAGTTTATACTCGATCGTATCATGGAGTATTATTGCTTTTGAGAATGCTTTTCCATTGAGTGATGAAGCAACATAAATCTTGAAGACTTCAATCACACATCTAGAGGCTGGAAAAGGAGAATTGGGGAACTTCAATCCATTCGCTTGAGTGTTTTTTTTTTAATAACAAAATGAGAACTAACATTCCAAATGAACAAAAAAAAAATTCGAACTTATGACTAGACTTGGAAAATATATCCAAGTTGCCTTCGTACCCTAATAAATGGGATCAATTCTTTACATAGTTCAAGAAAAACAACATAATTTGTTTTAAGGGGGGTGTCGTATACACTTTATACTCATGCGGGCCAGGAGTATCCATTGCTTAACCACCTTGGACTAGGTGGAGTATTTAATATTTAACCACATGAAATACCGATAGTGGGATAAATTAATAGTTTAATCTCATGTATTTAACTTTGATGGGGTTTTTAATACTTTAACCACATATACTACCATTGGTGGTTATCGTTCACAGTTTATACTCATGCGGATCAGGAGTAACATGTAGTTTAGGATCATACATCACAGAGCTTTCTTGAGTTTATTTGATTTGTGACAGTTTATACTCTTGTCAAGAGTCTTGAATTTGATTTATTGACCATTTATACTTGTGTCAAGAGTTCTTGAATTTGATTTGAATCTTCAGAAAGTTTATACTCATATCAGGGAGTCTTCATTTGCATTGGAATTTGTAGATAGTTTATACTCTTATCAAGGAGTTCTATACTTGCGTTTATTTGGAACTTGTAGACACTTTATACTCGTATTAAGGAGTATTGTTGACAATTTAAGCTCGTATCAGGGAGCATTCTTTGATGGTTTCATTAATGAGCGTGTTCCTCCTCAAGCGAGATTTTTCCTTGGCGGGGAAACTCCATGTCTTTGTCTTTGAATATGAAGCAATCTTGAATTGGATGGCCAACCAAGCGATGATATTTGCAATACTTTGGGTGATCATCTCGCCTAGCCTCTTTCGGTCATTTCATCTTAGGTAATTCGATAAGACTTGCATTGAGTAGATCATCAAATATTCTGAAGACATCGGAGTCGAGAAATGGATACTTCTATTATTGCATCTCTTTGAGAGTTAACTTCTTTGGTCCTTTATCAACAGTATTGTCATGACGTTTGATGGATGTGATACTTACTGCCATTGATTCATCATTTGAAGCTTTTGGGAAGTGCTTGCCCCCATTGTTGACTTCTCGTTTCCATGGCTCTTGGACATGTGGCCCATCAACTCCACTTATTTCCATGCTCAACTCCATATCATGTGCTCGAGTAGCCAATTCTTCGAATATCTTAGGTTAGATCCCTTGAAGGATATAGCGAAGACCCCAATGCATTCCTTGGATTCACATCTCTATAGCCGAAGTCTTGGATAGACGATATTTGCAATTAAGACTCAAGTTCCTCCATCGATTGATGTAATCAATAAAAAGTTCATCTTTCCATTGGGGAGAGTTAGTGAGCTCCGCTATGCTGATCATCCTCCGGGTGCTATAAAAGCGATTAAGGAACTCACGTTACAGTTGCCCCCAACTATCAATTGAGCTAGCCTTCAAGTCAGTATACCAATCAAATGCATGGCCCTTTAATGATCAGACAAATTGTTTGACCAGGTGATCACCGTAAGTTCCAGCATCATTGCACGTCTCGAAAAAATGAGCCACGTGTTGCTTCGGATTGCCTTAGCCTTCAAATTGCTGGAATTTGAAGGTTGGTAGCTTGTTGGCATCTTCAGATCGTCAATTCTTCGAGTATATGACTTAACATACATCAAAGATGTCTTGGAGCTTGCATTGGACATCCCTTCAATAGTCTCCACGATGAACTCCCTCGGTTGGTCAATGGGAATTAATCCATCAGATGAAACTTGAAGCTCTTTGGTTGAAGACTTCTTTTCTTTACTTGATAGTTGCTTCATAGAAATCTGCGCTTCTTCATGAACCTCGAGTTGTTTTCCCACCACATGGCTAGCATCAGTACTATCCACCTTGTTCATCAACTTTGAGCTTTGAGAATCTTGCTCTTGAACATGCTTGGTGAGCCCTTCAATGGCCTTCGTCAAGTTGGCGATTTGCTCTTCTAGATTTGTAGGATTCACCATGGTGTGCGCTATACTTTAGCTTTGATTGAAATGAAGAGATGAGAGGTAGAGATGGTCCCACTGGGCGCGCCAAAATTTGTGAACAACCAGTTTTAGATGTCTGCAATTTAATCAAACAAGAAAAAGTTGCGTAAATAAATATATATTGAAAAAAAAAATGGTTTCAATCTCTAATTAATTCCTCTGATTCTTCACTTCAACAACATGATTTTGGGATTTGAAATCTTGAAGGTGGAGTTTGGTGCTTTGATCTCCTTCAAGCATGATTTGATCCTTTAATAACGTTAATTCGAAGGCTTCACGCCGTAATCTCAAATTAAGTGTTATTATTTGGGGGATTTTGATGGTGGATTCAACTCTTCGATCTCCTCCAAATTTGACTTGAATTTTAATAACGTTAATTCGTGGGTTTAGCACCTTAATTATGAATTAAACGCTATTATTTGATTAATTTCGCCAAGAACGCCTTGAACTTCTTTGATGATCGCCAAGAACATCTTGAATATCGCCTTGAATGCCACCAAACACCTTGATTTCCGCCTTGATTGACACCAAACGCCTCGATTGCCGCCTTGAATGACACCAAACGCCTCGATTGCCGCCTTGATTGACACTAAACGCCTCGATTGCCACCTTGATTGACACCAAATCGCCTTGAGTCTTCTTGAATTTGAGTAGAGAGAACTTTTAATACATTTCTTGATATCTCTCTCTTGCTCAAATTTTAGTGTGTTGATTCTTGAATTTGAACCCCTATTTATAGTTATAGGGATGAGAATTTGCCATAATTATTTGATGAGGTGGTGCAATTTGATTGGTCCTCAATAACTTGGTTGGCAATTTATTTCCTTTATTGGAAAATATAATTTAAATTGCAATAGAATATGATTTGGTTTGCAATCTAATTCAAAAGAGAAATATATATATATATATATACACATATATAATAAAAAGAAGGGAGTTGATATCAGCACACCCAAAAGTGATAATCACACTCCCTATCCATTTTATTTTTTAATAAATGACCAAAGTGCCCACATATTATTTGAATACACAATTTCTCTTAATATTTAAAACAAATATAACTTTCACTATACTATTCATCAATTTTACAGTTTATCTTTACATTTTTAATCTTTGAACATCATTATTAATTATTTAAAATAAAAATCAAAAATCATAATATTAGCTTTATTACATATATTAGTTAAAACTAGATCAAGTTTTCTTACATCAGTTTAAGTTCTTCATATTTTCACATGAGGTCAAATATTAGGAAAAAAATAATATTACTTAACAATAATATTTATGTAAAATAATAATATTAGCTTTTTTACACACATTAATTAAACTCAGGTCAAATTTTCTTACATCAGGTCAAACATTAGACAAAAAAAAAATTCGTTATCAATAATATTTGCCTATGTTGGTCCCAAGTGGCATACGAAAGAGTCTAGAAGGGGGGGGAGGGGGTTTGAATAGATCCTGAAATCTTTTTCGACTTCAAAAATTTTGTATTAAATTGTGGTTGGACGCTTGACAATGTAGACGCTTGGCTGAGCGTTCACTCGAAGACTGTTTTATAAAGTTAACTTAGACTTCAAGATTTGAATACTATAACCAGTAAGATTTAAGCGTTCAGCTCTTTAATTAGTGTTAGCACAGCGTAATGAATTTAAAGTCTTCTCTTTGAAGGTTTTAGTGTCACAAGATGTATCTTAGTTGCTTAGCGTTTGATTGTGTTTTACTTAACGGATTTATGCAATGATATGATAGTAAAGAAATTGACTGCAAAGTAAAAAACACAATATTTATAAGGTTTGTCGGCTGTGTAATCCCAACAATGTCCTTCTTCTCCTCAAACACTTAGAGGCAATCCACAAAAATGATTCTCAAAGAATCACACAGAATCTTCTACAAATTAGGGAGAGATGGATATTGATGACTTGAGCTCCTTGATCACACAGATTTCAGCTCCAAAACACTTCTGATAAGTGCATATTTTACAGTATTTTATGCCCCATTGTAATATGATTTGATCGTTACTTTGATCACTTTTTATCCCTCATAATGCTTTGATTGGTATAGATTTTGTTTTGTAGAATACAAGTTGATTTACGCATGAAAGACGAGAAAGGAGATCCAAATTGAGCTTGAAATTGAAGAAAGAAACAAAATGAGATAGTTGACGAAAGATTTTACATAATGCTCATATAGAAACGCAATTTTCGTCCAATTTCCAGCCGAATCAGACTAAGGTTTCTTCTTCACTATTGTAGACCGTTGTCTTAGCTTCGGGTAGCAATTTGAATCACCTCAATCCGACATCGGTAGAGAAAGTTATGCATATTTTACCAAAACTGTACGGAGCAGCAGGGGAACGCCGCGGCGTTCATCACCAACGCCGCGGCGTTCGGAGGCAGAATGTTGATCACCGCGGCGTTCGACCATCAACGCTGCGGCGTTCAAGGCAGCGGACTTGGCCTATAAATAGACTTTCAGGTCATTTGGACAAAAGATACCCTAGAAAATGCCCTAAACACACCCTAGACTCCTTACATATCAGCCACCACCCAAGGAAGCTTGAAGAGGATCATCATCTTCATCTTCATCACCCTAATCATCATCATTTTCACCATCAAAGCTTGGATTCACACTTTGTAATAGGGAGTAATTCAACTCTTTCTCTTTGATTAGTTTATCAACTATGTCTTATAGAATTGTTGAATCATTTGTTATTGTAAGTATGAGCTAAGCATCTTTGTGATTGGGTTATGTGAATACTTTGTGATGTTTTGTGTTTAATGAATCATTAATTTCCGGATTTATTACATTCTTGTTACATGTTTGATTTTATGCTTAATGCTTGCATATGCTTGATCACCATATGTTTGATAAAATGCTTTGTCTTGAGACCGAGAGGAGATAGATAAAGGGAGATCGAAAATCAAACATCATAACGTAACAATTGACTAGAGATAGAATTGATTGCGTTGTGTGGCTTTTTGTGATAAGATGACCCGATTGAATGTAGGATCTTCGTAAACAAGGAATTCCTTCGAACCTAAATGCATGTTAGTTAATTCAATCTTCACTATAGAGATATAGGAAGTTGTTAACTAGTATAGGCTTGTTATTTCAAGAGATTGAATAATAAATACATTAGGGGGTTTCGCCATAACAAGAGCGTTCTAAAAATCCGGATAATTGAGAGTTCATGAACATAGAATAAAACATAGTAGGATCATAACCCAATCACCTCTTCCCATTTGATTTATTACCTTGATAATCATTTTAGTTATCTTTAGTTATTTTCATAGTATAAACACCTATCATCTTATAAATTGATTTAGCTTAGAAATAGGTAATATAGCAATTACGAGCATTGAATCCAATTGTCCCTGTGGAGACGATACACCCCGGGCTAAATAGTCCACTTTATTACTTTGCACGACCTAGTATACTTGCTAGGATTTCGCGTGTCAAGTTTTTGGCGCCGTTGCCGGGGACAATTGCGTTATTTAATATTGTAATTCACTTATCTATTCTAAGACTAAGTTGCTGTTTTTACATTTTGGTTTGCTATTTCTACGTTTGAAATTTGGCTCTTTTGATTCTATTGTTAGGTTGATTTCTTTGAGTAGTGCATGACCCGCACATCTTAGAGAAACCTCGAAGATTTTGATTCCGAGATCGAGCGCACTTTCAATAGAAGAAGACGAGCACAAAGCCAAAACGAGAATCAATTTGAGGCAATGGAAGGGAACAATCCTGTCAATTTAGAGGACCCGGGAATTCAAGCCTTGATTCAAGCCGCTGTTGCTGCCACATTAGCACAAAGACAAGAGCAAGTTCCCCATCCTTTACGTGATTATATGCAACCCACTGTTCATGGAGCCGCAGGTGCTATCGTACTACCCACGGTAGAAGCAAACAATTTTACAATCTCACCGGCTATTCTTCAACTCATTTCCAATGAACAATATCGGGGTACGGCGGATGAGTCATCACATGCTCACATTACCAAGTTCCTTAGCTATTTGAGCACATTTCGACAAAATGGAGTGACCGATGATGCTATTAGAATGAGACTCTTTCCGTTCTCATTGAGGGATAAAGCAAGAGCTTGGCTTGAGTCATTGCCTACGGCATCCATTCATACTTGGGACCAGTTGGTGGAGAAGTTTCTAAGTAAGTATTTTCCACCGGGGAAAACAGCCGCTATTAAAGTCGAGATACAAGGTTTTCGACAAATTGAGGGAGAGTCACTCTATGAAGCACTTGAGAGATTCAAGGAACTTCTTCGAAAATGCCCTCACCATGGTTTTGCAGTTTGGACTCAAGTGACCATCTTCTATCAAGGCCTTGGACCCGGCCTTCGCAATCATCTTGACGCAGCTGCGGGTGGTTCACTCATGAATTTACCACCACAAGCGGCTTGGGAAATGATCGATAGAATGTCGGAAAACAACTACCAATGGCCTACCGAGAGGGTAATACTTCCAAAGAAGGCGAGTGGAGTTTATGAAGTGGAAGCTTCCACTTCACTAGCTAATCAGGTAGAACTTTTGCACAAGAAATTGGATGCTATGAATTTCTCGGTAAACCAAGTGCAAATGTTGTGTGAAAATTGTGGTGGAAATCATCACCTTACGGAGTGTCATCATGGCAGTCAATCCTATCAATCCGAATGTGTTGAAGATGCGAATTATGTGCAAAATTCGAATAGGACACAAAATGACCCATTTTCTGAAAAATATAACCCGGGGTGGAGGAATCACCCGAACTTCTCATGGAGTAACAATAACAATGTGGTGAAGCAACCTCCCGGGTTTCAACCATACGGTGATAGACCGCCATTTCAACACCAAGGGGGTTTTCAACCCAACACATTTTACAAACAAGGAGGTTACCAACCACAGGAAAAGAAACAGAGTTTTGAAGAATTGATGCTCCAATATGTAAAGAAAACTGATGAATATATGAGTAGAAATGATGAACGGTGTCACAACCTTGAAATTAATGTGAGCAACATACAAACTCAATTGGGACAATTGTCTAGTCAACTTTCAGGTAGAACACCGGGATCACTACCTAGTGACACCGAGAAGAACCCGAAAGAACAAATTCTGGCCATCGCATTGAGAAGTGGTAGAGAAATTGGTGCTGAAAATTACCAAAATTCAGAAGCGTGCCGAGGCATTGTGCCGCGGTCGAAAATTCCAGTACCGAATTCTTCTGAGGAGTGCCACGACATGGAACCGCGGCACAAAAGCACGGATCCACAGATTTCAGATGCATGCCGCGACACAGAACCGCAGCAATGCGAAGAACCGCAGCGCTGTACCGCGGCACCCTTACCTGCTCCGGATAAAATTGATTCTGCACCCCGCACCGCTCCTGCGCCGGTGCAGCCACGTCCACCCTTTCCTCTTGCACTGAAAAGGGGGAAACTTGATGCTAAATTTCTTAAATTCATAGAAATGTTGAAACAATTGCGCATTAACATTCCTTTTGCAGATGTTATCCTTCAAATGCCAAGCTATGTTAAGTTTCTTACGGAAATTCTTTCGAACAAACGCAAGCTTGAGGAACATGCCACCGTTGCACTCACCGAGGAATGTTTGGCAATACTTCAAAATAAGCTTCCCACTAAGCTTAAGGATCCCGGGAGTTTCACTATCCCTTGCACAATTGGTTCTCTTTTATTTTCTAAAGTCTTATGCGATTCAGGAGCTAGTATTAACTTGCTTCCTTTTTCTCTTTTCAGGAAATTGGGACTTGGAGAACCAAAGCCCACGACAGTCTCTCTACAACTTGCTGATAGATCAATCAAATACCCGAGAGGCATTGTGGAGGATGTATTGGTAAAAGTCGATAAATTTATAGTCCCTGTTGATTTTTTTGTATTGGACATGGATGAGGATGTCGAGGTTCCAATAATATTGGGGCAACCTTTTCTGGCAACAGCTGATGCAACTATCTATGTAAAAAGTGGGAGGGTAACATTTACTATTGGGGAAGAGATGATAGAGTTTAATATTTTCAATGAGAATACACATTCTTCTTCGTCTAATGTTATTTACCAGGTTGAGCTTGTAGATGGATCCCATAACAATGCGTTGAAAAAGGGAGGAACAATGGTAATGCACAATGAAGATACTATATGGAGTCCTGTTGGATGCACAAGTGGTGTTGGTTAAGAATTCAAAAGGAGTCGAGCTAATGACTTAAAACAAGCGCTTCGTGGGAGGCAACCCACGTTTTTCATGCTTTCTTTCATTTCCGTTATTTTTCTTTTTGTTTTGTTTTTCTCCTTTTGTGTGTTTTTAGTGTTATGTGTTTTTTTTTTTTTTTTTTGTCTCTTCTTATTTTACTAACTTTACAGATGGCTAGGCTTTATTGTCAGACTCTCCGTTTTGTTGCTCTTTCGCTTTTTGGACATCACTTAGATTCAAACATCAGGGACATCTTTCCTTCCTTTACTTTACATTTGTATGTTCGCTCATTGGGGACAATGTGCTAGATTAGTTGGGGGGTGGGATAGACGTCCTAATTTTATTGTGATGTGGTGATTTTGTGTAACTTGTACTCATTTGTTAAGTTTCATGCTTGATTTGCGATTAGAAAACTGTGATAGTCAATGATTTCATATTCATGATTTGTTATACTTTTGCTTGGAGCATGATTCGTTTGAGTGTCTCTACTTCATCTAAGATGAAATCATTTGGCGTATTTTATATGTGAAAGCCTTTTTAGCCATGCTTATGTGAATTTTTGAGGATTTAAAGCATTGAGCGTTCAATTTTGTCAACTTTGAAATGTGTGTTGAGTGTGCGAAGTCATGAAATGATTTAGGCCATCTTTCATTTTCTTTAACCTTACAATTGGCCTTCACGATATTACATAATCTATAGACCTTATTTTGAGCCGTATTGATAAGAATGGAGTGTGTTTAGCACACTAAAAACCACCATTCGATTTTCTTTCGCAAGCCACACCAACCACCCTTTAGCCTAAAAGAAAGAAAAACAAAGTCTATTTCCCAAGTAAGAGAGCATATAACTTCATATCATTTGGCTTTAATTTGGGTTTACGCTTTGTTTTGGGTGTCGAATCTCATGGATTAATCGGTTAAAAGGTGTGTTTGTTCTTGATGATTTTGAGAAATTTTGAGGTCTTAAGTTTATATGAAATAAAAAGAGGAAAAAGAAATGTTGTAAGTTGGCTAAAGAGTCGAGAGATTGGAAGTTACCGAAAAATATATTGTGAGCTCTCTCTCGACTTGGCTACGAACTGAGCTTCAATGTGATCTATTTGGTTTGGGAATCATTTTTCCACCCCTAGCATCAAAAGAAACAAGTTTTGGGGTTATGAGTTCAAAGGGAAAAGAAATCAAAAAGCTATAAGTGGCGAGATGTGAAGATTTATTCGGTTGATAAGTGAGTGTTTAGCTCGATGATATTGAGTTGTATGCTTTCTTGAGTTTAGTCACTTTATCCATATATTCCCGTCCAAGCCATTACCTAGCCTTACGTTACAAGCCAAAAAGACCTTTTGATCTTGACTTTCACATTCATGCACACCGATAGGTTAGCAAAGTTTTGAAGTGTTTTAATGTTTTTATTATCTAATGAGTTTGCATAATCTTGTTTAAAGTGTGCTCTTGACATAAAAATGGATTTGGAGTTCATGATTTCGAGATGGATTCGAAGATGTTTGGGGGCTTTCAAATTGTTGAGTGTTCTAGGTAAAGTGTAACTTGTCATAATCATTTTCGAGGGTCTAATTCTTGTACGTGCTTGATTATTAAGACATGAAATCTTTTAAGATCCCAAACCAAGTTGTAAAATCTGAACTTATGAATACTTGTTCGCCATTTATTGATCGAGACGATCATAGCCTAGTTGGGGGGTAACTTCTATCCCCTTGCTTCTTTCACCCAGAAATATTGCAAGTATCCAACTTCAACTTCACACAGATCGCGAGGCTTGGATAGGATTTTTCTAATGGTTTGTTTGATTTTGGAAAAGTTCAAACAACTTGGAATATCTCAATAGTAGTGTAGGTTTCATCGAAAAGAATGTTTGAGATATTGATTGACTGTCTCAGGAATTGGAAAAAAGCAAAGAGAATGTTTGCTTTGAATATTCTGGCTTTTCTGAGAGTTTGAATACTTGAGACTTCAATGCAACAGCAATTTGGCTTGTAATACGATTGTTGTTTTAGCTTGTTGTTGAAGTCCTATTTATAGGCAATCTTGGAAAAAGTGTCTGTTTGACACATGCACAGACGTGTGTCTCTCACTTCCTCGAGTGAACCACTTTTGTCCTTTTTCCTAAAAATCTGTTGCACAAAAGTTGGTGCTGCAGTCTCTGAATAGTTGACAGTCCAATAGAGTGGCTTCTCCTTACGTCCTAGAGTGCTTATCACATTTAATGCTCTTATCAGCATTTAATGAATTTGAATTAAATGCCCGTTGCAATTAATGATCTGAGAATATTTGCATTAAACTCCGTCTGGACTTAGAAATAAATTCAGGTGAAATCTGTAATTGATAGACTCTCATTCGTCCTTGAATAACTTCGGTCCTTTAATCAACGCTTGACGCTTGGATGCTTGGAATCTTAATCTTCATTCAGACTTCAGACGCTTGAGTTTTCAAATTTAACCACTAATAAACTCATTTAGAAATTATAAGACGCTCAGTCTAAGACTACTTAACCTAACAGACTAAAATGAAAATAAATAAAGCCTATTACAAATCTAACGTTCAAAACTTATACGTGATTTCTAATAAAATCAAACTTACATATTTTGGGGTCTAACATAGAATCCTAATTGTCATCATCAAAACATCTAACAAGAAATTTCCTAACAGCCTAAAATAATAATATTAACATTCTTACACAAGGTCAAGTTTTTACTTCACATATGAAGCCCATTATCTATTAGGTAAAAAAGTAAAATAAATTCTAATTTTGAATTTGTGTTGTGTGTTAATTAACTTTTTTTTTTCCTTTGGTATTTGAGTTGATGTCAAAAAATTATATGAATAGTATTCTACACCCGTTTCTTGTGTCGAAGACTAGGAAGACGAATAAGGTCTTTGTCTTATTTGTTCCCTGCACTTATAGTTCGTTCTATATATCTACTTATTTATGCATTACTTATGCTAATATTATCTCAATTTTATTCTATTTGAAATAGAATAAAATGGATACATTTTATGACTTTGAAATCTGGGATTAGTTACATAGTCAAATTAATTTGACTAAGAAAAACAAAGAAAGTGGTGGTAATTTGAATTTCATATCAAGAGTTGTAATGTTAATGTTGAACTTATAATGCATAGGGGCTTTAGAAAAAATAAAATATATTTTACAATTTTTGATGAAACTTCGATTTTAAAAATTATCCGATATTCGAAGAAAATGATCTATTATATTTTAAAATTCTCAACTTCTCAAAATTTCTTAACTTTTAATAGCTATATGTTTCTTAAAATATACTAGGGGAAAATGTAAGATAAGTTAATAGGAGAAAAAATAAATAAAAATCATGCTAAAGCTGCAATATATATTGTCTAGTGTTTTGAAACATTAAAATATGAAAATAAACCTTAAAAAGGATGAATAGCATAGTAAAAGATATCTTTGTCTTACATATTAAGAGAAATTTTGTGTTCAAATGATATATGGGCATTATGGTAATTTGGTTAAAAATAAAGTAAATTTGGAGTGTGGTTATCACTTTTGGGAGTGCTAATATCAACTCCCTATATATATATATATACACTACTATAAAAGTATGGATTTTGAAAGTTACTTTTCCCAATTGTGATATTACAATACTACGGTTACTTAAATTTACCACCTTTGTTTAAATAATTAAATAATTATTTAATTAAATAATTAAAACATTTGAGACTCTACATTTTCTACTATAATGTATGGATCTTGGAAGTTGTTTCTTCCAATTGTGATATTAGAATATTAGCCTTACTTAAATTTACTACCTTTGTTTAAATAATTAATAATTATTTAATTAAATAATTAAAACATTTGAGACTCTACATTTTCTTGGAATCCTTCACCTGAAACTACCGGCAAACTCAAAGGTCCCCTAATGAATTTGTCATAAACAAAATTAAATTTACCACCTTTGTTTAAATAATTAAACAATGATTTAATTAAATAATTAAAACATTTGAGACTCTACATTTTCTACTATAAAAGTATGGATCTTGAAAGTTGTTTCTTCCAATTGTGATATTACAATATTACCCTTACTTAAATTTACCTCCTTTGTTTAAATAATTAAACAATTATTTAATTAAATAATTAAAACATTTGAGATTCTACATTTTCTTGGAATCCTTCACCTGAAACTGCTGACAAACTCAAAGGTCCCCTAATGAATTTGTCATAAACAAAATTACCCATACAAGCCAATCATGACAGTAAAGAAATCAAATCCACCTTATTAACTTGAGCAACTTTTCACATTCAAATAATAAAAATGCCCCCTCTCCAACTTCCGAAAACCATACGAAGATTACTATAAATATAATTTTGATATTTGTCAATTCTCGTATAAATTAGGCTCTAAATCTATTTTCTTGTTTTTTCAGTTTTATACTATAGTTAAATATATTGTATATCAAAATGTTTCATATGAATAAGTTTGAATTATATTTTTTTTTATATTTCCAGATATAGTACTTGAATATGGAAATTCTTTAGCATATAAATATGTATTCTACGTGTAACACATATACACTCTACTAGTAATTATAAAATAGTGGATAAAATTTAAGTAAGGGTAATATTGTAATGGAAGAAACAACTTTCCAGATCCATACTTTTATAGTAGAAAATGTAGAGTCTCAAATGTTTTAATTATTTAAACAAAGGTGGTAAATTTAAGTAAGGGTAATATTGTATTTATTTATTTTAATTTTCACTCCTCTCTCTCCACATCTCTCTCTAAACCTTAGCCTTCTTTTTCTTCAATATTCCTCCGCCGGCGATGGCTTGGTGAAGCAGTCGTCTTCTTCACCACTGTTACCACTACCATCGTCGGCGGGTTGGGTTGGAGCACCCTTCTTCAACTTGTACATCACATCTTCAAATCTGACAAAACGGCTATGGATCTGACGAGATGAAGACGGGTGATGCATAAGTTTTTATATAGCGTTTTAGATTTTTTGCTTAGTATTTTACTTCCTCTCTCGTAGAAGAGTTTGTTTTCTCTCTTAAATGAGAATTTTATCTCTCCTTGAATAGGAGTTGCACAAGAATTTTCTTGTGTTCGGTTGTGAGTTCTTAAGATTTGTTATCTTCAAAAACTTGATAGTTAGTATTTCAGATATTCTTACTACATCGTTTGAGTCTATATGAATTGTATTGTTCCAAACGTTGTAAACTTTCGATTGAATGATATATAATACCGATTTTTCTTCAAAAAAAAAAAGTACCCGTAATATTGTAATATCACAATTGGAAAAAACAACTTTCAAAACCCATACTTTATAGTAGTGTATATATATATATATATATATATATATATATAGAGTATAGATCAAATACATCCCAAATGTTTTGGTAAGATATAAGACCCAATTTACACCATTGATACCGTTTGATCCCAAGGTCCAGATTTAACTCCATTTTTCAGTTTGTATAATTTTTTTACTGATGGCAGGGGTATTTTAGTCAATGAACGTAAATATCATGCAGGATCAAAATCAAATCCCCCTTATCGCGCTCATAACAGATTCTTTTTCTCCAATTCATATTTTCTTTTCAATTATAATTCGATCAGTTCACAGAACTTAATTAATCAGCATCAAACTCAATATACAGAAATCAAATCTCCCTTATTTACGTTATTCATCATCCAACTCAATTAATCATCAAGCTCGATTCATCATCATCGTCAATTCATGCAGTAAAAATTACATACAGTAGCTGCTGTATGTAATTTTGTGTGTTCATTTTTGAGATCGTCGCTGTAAAGTTCAAAAGTTTGGAAATTAAGAATTCTTCTTCTATTAATTTTTGTGAAATGATTAGGTCTTTTTTATTTCATGTATGGGTTAACTCCTTCTATTAATTGCTTCTTTTGTGAAGCTGTAAAGGAGAAAGAAATAAAATGAAAAAGTTTTACTAGTTTGTGATTCAAGGTGTGAAAACAATTATTTATTTATTTTAAAAAAATAAAAAAAGGAGGTGCATATTGTTGTCATATTCGTAGTGTTGGTCGGTATTACATACATACATACATACAGAATAGAAGAAGACAGGGAGAGAAGAAAGGAAGAAGGGGAAGAAAACATCACAATTAGTGATTTTAAACCATCATACAGTAGCTTATAACACATTATACAGTAAATACAACGGTGATACACAGTGTGTGATTAGTGACATACACTTAGTGATTTCAAACCATTATACAGTATCTTATAAGCCACTATACAGTATATTATAACACATTATACAGTATCTTATAACCAATTATACAGTGTGTTTGTATACATCATACAGTTACAATCTTATAAACCATTATACAGTATCTTATAAACAACTATACAGTATGTTATAACACATTATACAATATCTTATAACCCATTATACAGTGTGTATTTATACATCATACAGTTACAATCTTATAATCATTATACAATATCTTATAACCCATTATACAGTATCATATAAACCAATATACAGTATCATATATCCCATTATACTGTGAATACAATAGCTAATAAACATTATACAATAACTAATTAATCCATTATACAATAGCTAATAAACAAATATACAGTAAATACAATGGTGATATATATTGTGTGATTAGTAACATACAATTAGTGATTTCAAACCATTATACAGTATCTTATAAACCACTATACAGTATATTATAACACATTATACATTAGCTTATAACCAATTATACAGTGTGTTTGTATACGTCATACAATTACAATCTTATATACCATTATATAGTATCTTATAACCCAATATACAGTATCATATAACCCATTATACAGTGTGTGTTTATATATTATACAATTACAATACATCAACTAATTTAACAATATACAGCATCTATTACACAAATATGCATACCAAATCAGCAAAAACACATTATTGGACCCCGATCAATAGCTAATCGACACAGCAAATCATATCCCCAACGGCTTAATTCCTTCCTGAAAAAACAGTCGTAACCATATCTCGTCTTCTACAAATGAAGAGACAAATCAAGCTTCTGATCATTCTTTCTATCATCACTATTCTCAGGCACGCTATGATTAATCTCCTTCATTCCAATTGAATTATCCTTTGCAAATTCTTGCCCTAATCCATCGCATCTCATCATACTCAGTTCCCAATTGTTGAAGTTTTCAATTTGGCAACAAGTTGAGAGATTGTAGGGGAGATTTTGTGCGTTTCAATTTGAGAGATTTTAGGAAGATTCTGTGCCGTTATTTTTGGTAGGTAGATGTTGTATAATGATGTCATTTGGCTATTATACCCCTGATTCAATTGGAACCAATTTTCTCTCCTGTTTTTTGCTTCTTTTTTTTTGGACCGTTGGATTTAATGGATCCAATGGTGTAGATTGGGTCTTATATCTTTCTAATATAGGGTATGTATTAGATCTTGACCCTATATATATATATATATATATACATAGGAAGTTGATATTAGCACTCCCAAAAGTGATAACCACACTCCAAATTTATTTTAACCAAATTACCATAATGCCCATATATCATTTGAACACACAATTTCTCTTAATATGTAAGACAAAGATATCTTTTACTATACTATTCATCCTTTTTAAGGTTTATTTTCATATTTTAATGTTTCAAAACACTAGACAATATATATTGCAGCTTTAGCATGATTTTTATTTATTTTTTCTCCTATTAACTTATCTTACATTTTCCCCTAGTATATTTTAAGAAACATATAGCTATTAAAAGTTCAGAAATTGTGAGAAGTTGAGAATTTTAAAATATAATATATCATTTTCTTTGAATATCGGATAATTTTTAAAATCGTAGTTTAATCAAAAATTGTAAAATATATTTTAATCTTTCTAAAGCCCCTATGCATTATAAGTCCAGCATTAACATTACAACTCTTGATATGAAATTCAAATTACCACCACTTTCTTTGTTTTTTTTAGTCAAATTAAATTGACTATGTAACTAATCCCAGATTTCAAAGTCATAAAATGTATCCATTTTATTCTATTTCAAATAGAATAAAATGGGATAATATTAGCATAAGTAATGCATAAATAAGCGGGGCGGGTATACACAACGAACTATATGTCATGACCCAAAACTTCACTTTTCATTAAATCATACATTAGCATAAATCCATGCATTTTGATGCGTAGAATTTTAAGATCGCACATCATCTCAATCGTTAGGGCACCAAATATTTTTCCTTAGCCCAAATAAAGTCGCTAAACCAATTACCCCAATTCTTAAGGACCAAAGTGCAAATAAACTTGATTTTTATGTCTTAAGTCAGCCAAGGATACTTCTAGAGGCTTAGGGGTCGAATTAGAGAAGAAATAAAGGTAAAAATCACTTCAAAACCCTTTCTTCTCCTTCAAAACAGAGTCTGTCTGGCAGTTTCTGTGCAACCACGATTTTGGCTATCAAAACAGGTCCAAATCCGGATAGTTTTAGCTCAAAATATTCCTAAGACATCAAGGAATAATTATATGGAAGCCAAATTTTCATAGATATTACCGAAAATTTCAGAATCCCTCAAACAGTGCGCTTCAGTCCTAGAACCGAAATTCTGTCCTCTGTTTTGGAGTTGTGTCGTTTTAGTGTTCTTTTTAGACATCCACTAAGGTAAATTACTCTAAATTTTTTTAGTATGTATATATCCATGTTATAAACTATGTCTCAAAATTTGGTAAGGATTGGAGTTTTTTGGAAGTTTCTAAAAATCGTTGAACAGAACTGCCAGTCTGTTCGGTTGAATTGAGAACTGCTTCTATCTTTAGGTTATTTAGTTAACCTAGACATTTTTGTTCACTCTAACACTTTTACAGTAGATATATACACATGTTATAGAGAATGAATCCAAATTTCAGAATTTGTCAGTGAACAGGGGATTTTATAAAAATAGTTGAACATAGGGTGCCGGTTCTGGAAAAGTCTGTTTGGAACAGCCTGTTTCGTAAATCGAATCAGAAATTAAATCTGAAACTATTATGCCATGTTATTCAATGTATTATATTAAGGATAGTTATGCATTTTTATGTGTTTAATAGGTCAATATTCCAAAAGAGGAGCCGAGAACGCCAACTAGACGAAGGCATCTCGATAAGCCACTTTTTGTGAGTATAATTGGGTGACTTGATATTTGACGTATCCATTGTGTTCATTAATATGTCTACATGAATCCTTTATTTGTTTACTTGTGTTGAATTGGAAAGTTTATGGCGTTGTGAATGTGGTTATATGATAAGTCTACTTGTGTTATTTGGAAAGCTTATGGTGTTGTGAACGTGTTTATATGATGATGGAGTGATTTAAAAGAATATGGTGAACATAAGTCATTGTGTAATATATGTGAACTACATGGACTTTAACATGTTGGAAATGTGATTGATGACTCGATGAGGAAAATGAGATACATGATATGATGAAAATGCATTCATGCGAGATAAGAGGTTCTGTTATGGCTGCTAATAACCTTGAGCCATGTGTTAAAGAATTTCCAGTAAAACTGGACCACAGAGTACCGTACGGCCACCCGAGTTCACTGAACTCCCATGTGTTATATGAATTACAGAGTGCCATGGCCATTTTCGTGATCACAATTTACTCTTGGTTATAGCAGGCCATTAACAGTAAAAGAAAATGACTAAGCACGTGCATCATTTGTTTAAGAATGATCTGAATTGAATGTGAAATAAGTGTAGATGATGTTATTATATGACTTCAAATGATTGATTGGATAATGATTTTGTGTGTGCTTATGGAATGTTAATTATCTCGTTACTTGATTATACTTGCTGAGGTTGCGACTCATCAAACGCAAATGTTTTTTTTAGTGTTGTAGATAGCATCAATTCGTGAAGTTGTGTACATAAAGCTAAAGCATGGATCAAAGGTCGGCTGGCCGGTTTTCAAGTCCTTCTCCCTCAGCTCATCATTTGCATATCATATAGGGTTTCTTTCTGGTCATGTGTGTATATTTTTCCCTATATCCATGTGTGAGGGTGGTGAAACTAGTAGTGTTGATATGTTCGTTTGTATATGTTGGTTAAATGGATAACATATAAATATGTGCTATGCTATCTTTTGGTTTCGTGTTATGGTGTTACATTTTAGTAACATATAAATGTATGCTATGATCATCTATGGGTTTTGTGTGTAAGGGTGTTACACTATAAGTGCGGGGAACAAATAAGACAAAGGCATTATTCGTCTTCCTAGTCTTCGACACAAGAAACGGGTGTAGAAACTATTCATGTGATTTTTTTTGACATCAACTCTAATACCAAATGAAAAAAAAATTAATTAACACACAACACAAATTCAAAATTAGTATTTATTTTACTTTTTTGCCTAATAGATAATGGGCTTCATATGTGAAGTAAAAACTTGACCTTGTGTAAGAATGCTAATATTATTATTTTAGGCAAATATTATTGATAACTAATTTTATTTTATTTTGTCTAATGTTTGACCTGCTGTAAGAAAATTTGACCAGAGCTTAATTAATGTGTGTAAGAAAGCTAATATTATTGTTAATTAATATTATTTTTTTTCCGTAATATTTGACCTCATTTGAAAATATGGAGAAAAAACTTAAACTGGTGTAAGAAAACTGATCTAGTTTTAACTAATATATGTAATAAAGCTAATATTATGATTTCTGATTTTTATTTTAAATAATTAATATAAATTTTCAAAGATTAAAAATGTAAAGATAAACTTTAAAAAGGATGAATAGTATAGTGAAAGTTATATTTGTTTTAAATATTAAGAGAAATTGTGTATTCAAATTAAATAATATGTGGGCACTTTGGTCTTTTAATTAAAAAATAAAGTGGATAGAGAGTGTAATTATCACTTTTAGGAATGCTAATATCAACTCCCTATACGTATAGATAGATAGATAGATATATAGATTTATGGTGTTTGAATAAACAAAATTGTAATATATTTCGAGACACTTTTTGAGCAACTTAATAGCTTATAGATGTGTTAATTGTAAAAATAACCAATAAAATAATAGGTAATGGATAAAAATACAACATTTTAAGTTAAAACATATACCCTATAACTTACTCTCTTGTCTTTCATGGGACAATGTGTATGTTTGGTTGGGGATGATTTTATACATGTGGCTGTTTATATTGTTTGGGTAATCCAACTTGTAATTAAACTTAAGTGGATTGTATGCTCTTGTTGATATGAGAGATTAATCACTTTGATTGAAGAAACAAACAGGAATTAAGTAACCTAAGAAATTGTAGGAATCCGAGCAATTTGTTTTATTCCATGAGTTTTGGGCTTTTTGAGCACATGCAGCTAAATCTTATTTTGGTTTTCTCTTCAAATTTTTAGATGTCAATTTGTCATCTTTAGTCATAATTCCTCTCGCGTCGCTTGTGGTTTTATGTGATATCGAGGATGAACATCTTAAGAGAATCGCTAAGTTATGGATTCTTTTCGATTCTACTTGAGTAAAAAATTTTGGAGTCTCAATAGGTCAAGAGAAACACAATTGTTTAGAAAATAAATAAAGTGAAGTGTAATTCACTATGTTGGACAATGGGAGAAACTCTACATTCATTTTAATATTTATCAATCATGTGACCATGGTCTTAAATTTCCCCCGAAACATCGAAATTTCGGTCAAAATTTTGGATTTCAGGGGGTTCCGAAGCGAAATCGAACATTTGATCCAATTTTGCAGAATATCTTCCGCAATTTAAACCAAAACCCGAAATTTTCCAAATTTTTGGTCGAAACCCGAAATTTTTCGAAATTTAAAATAACATCTGCCAAATATCCATAGAAATTTTGACTGAAACTCAAAATTTTCATCGAAACCCAAAATATGCCGAAATTTAAAATAACATTTTTTTAAAAAAAAATATATATTTTTTATAGTTAAAAATTAGGGTCAAATGATCATTCATATTAAATGAAAATAGAAATTTGATCGAAATCCGAAATTTTCATCGAAATCCAAAATATGCCGAAATTTAAAATAATATTTTTTAAAAAATAAATATTTTATAGTTAAAAATTAGTATCAAATGATCATTCATATTAAAAGAAAAGTTAATAAATGACCAATTATGTAAACCAATAAGCAATAAATTTAAATATGAATCTGAAAGTAATATTAGGCAATAAATTAATAAAAATCCGGGTCTGAACACAAAAATTATTAAATATGACCTTATAAAAATCCTCTTAAACGTTTGATGTGCTTTTGAATAATGATTTTTACTAAAATTGTGTTACACTTTATTTTAATGAAATTCTTATGATATTTGATTATTATTTTATTATTATTATTTCATATTTTTCACATCAGGTTTTAGTCATTCTATTCACAAGATTCATTATGTATATATTATATATGGAATATTATTAATGTAAAAAATGCATAATTATGATACTTAAAGTTCCACAAAGTTTTATTGTAAATTTTCAAATATTTCTATAAATTTCCATGATTTCTTTAAAATCGAAACCGAAGTTGAATATCCCCGAAATTTCCATTGAAATTTTCGTGAATTTATTACCCCGATATCGACACCGATACCGAGATTTAATACCTTGCATGTGACTGACATAAACTAAGAAATTATGATTCCTTGAACATATGTAGCATACAATATGTTGTACCAATATTATACCCTCTACATATTCGTACTATTTCCCTTCAATCCTATTTTTACGTGCCAATCAATACCTAATATTTTCACTTTTTACCCGCCAATCAATACCACCGATAATTCAATATAATGGTTATTGACTATTCACTAAAAAAGACAGGGTATCAGCTACAGTCAATTTCATAGCTGATACTAATCAATTTGTAGCTAAAGAGATGAAAATGGCCGTAGCTATTTTCGAAGCGGATACTCGCGTCGCTAAATGTGGCTATGAAATGAAAAACTTCTGTAGCCATACATAGCTACGTAAGTCAATAGCCATTTCCGTCACAATGGCGGCTGGGTGACTGTAGCTAATATATAAGATTCTAGCCATGGTTCTGTGGCAGCTTTTATTACCATAGCGACAAATTATTCGTTGTTATGGCGACGAGTGTTTCATTTCAATTTTTTATTGTCGTAGCTACGAAATATTCATAGTAATCTTTGTTGCTAAAGCGAAGAACTTTTGTAGCAATTTTCATAGGAATTTCTGAAACAATGGCAACAAACTGGTTGTAGCTACATAATAGTAACTTTTTTTATGTGCTATGAATTTTTCTAATAATTTTGTCAAATTTTTGTGGCCATTCCGATGAATTTACCATTGACAATTTATTCAATAAAACACTATAAAGCACAAATACTCCGAAAATTATCTCCGGGTGGTGCCGGGCACGTGTCGGAGCCGTGTCGTGTTCTAATTTTTTGAAAAATTCTATGTCCCTTGTCCGTGTCGTGTCGTATCCATGTCGCCGTGTCATTGTCTATGCATTATAGATAAAACAATTAATAAAATCTTTCACAATACAAAGCAACCAACCATACATATAGAATAAAAATATAATATAATACAAATACGCAACATTACTAAATTGAATTGCTCAAAAATCAAGTATCATTAGTCATAATACTCTCAAATTACAGGTATAAAAACTCTTACAACCATCATCACTCATTGTTATCTTCATTCGTATCTACATCACACGAACAATATTACTATTAATATATTTCCCCAGTCATTTATGCTGTCTTGATGATTTTCGCAATTCCTCAAACTTTCTTTGGAAACAATCAAAGACCTCTTTTCTCTTGTCTCAATCATGTAACGTGAGTGTGGCTTAGCTTGTCAATGGAACATCTTCTAGCATCTGTCACATTGCTTCCGGAAAATATATATTTCCCAACTTGTATCTTGTTGACTCTCCATCTCTTTCTTCATCTCAATCAGACTTGTAAGCCCGCTTGGCTGAGACAAAAAATTATCCAAATCACCAATCCCATCTCCATAAATCAAATTAAAGCCATTTTCTCTTACATTTTGGATTTCTTTGGTAATACGGATGATAAGAGGTGTTTTTACGTGTTTTTAAGACCGTAATTCTTATGATTTGGATTCACTTATTGCTTAAATCATGTCACATTTGCATTTAATAGGTGTGTTAAGTGAATACAGGTAATAAATGAGAATACATGAAGAAAAGGGAAGAAAAATGATGTACAAAACAAGTTCAAGCATGTTTTTCAACACCTAGGCGGTTTATGCATCTCCTACCACATTCGAGCGATAATTCCGTACATTTTGAGACCGACTTAGACAAAGTTTCCTTCTACAAAGTTTTAGATGTATGTCTTAGCTTCAAATGGGAACTTGAAACATCCAAATCGGAGGTCTATAGAGATAATTGTGAAGGAAATACGATTGCTGCGCCGAACAGAGAAGTACATGTGCGAAGATACGCCCCAACGCCCTCCTAGTCATGCCTAGGCATGGATAGTCCGAATGTTACTAATTTTTCAGCCTAAATTCCAGCCTTATATGATGGGTAAGAATCACTTTTGGCCATAATTCAGCACATGTGTTGAGGGGTTGTCATAAGTGTGTTTCTTGGTAGATTTACTTTATGGGCGCCAAATCAGAAACAACCTCCATGTTGAAATGTAATTTAGGTATACTTAGAGACCGAATTGGACAAAATGTCCTTCTGCAAAGTTGTAGATCTATGTGTTAGCTTCACATGGGGACTTGAATCATCCAATTTGGAGATCGGTGGAGAAGTTTATGAGGAAACTACTAAAACTGCGCTGGAAAGCAAGAAAATGGCAGCATGCATGTGTTTTGTTGAAGTTTTCACATGGTTATGCTTGGTGGAATTCTTAATGGCCGAAATTTCAGCATTTTTTAGCTGGTTGGAATCTTAAAAGCCAAACTTTAAGCATCACCTTAGGTGGAATTCTCATTGGGGAACTTTAATGGGAATTTTTAATGCATACTTTAGTGGAATTTTGGCTATAAAAGGAGGGGGAACCCATACTCTTCATGATTCACTATCAATTTCAGATTCTTAGAGGAGAGGAGGAGGAGGAATCAGTCCTCAAGCTTCATTCATCACCATTCTTCATCATTCTAAGAGGAGAAAGCTAAGGGATTGAAGGCTCAACTTCAAGATCCATCATTATTCACTTTTGAGGGAGTTTTTATAGCTTTTCATTTCAATTATGTCTATGAACATGTGTATTAATTCATTTATGTTTTTTATATTATCCATTATGAACTAAATTCATAAGACTAGGGCCATGTAAGGCCAAATTGTGATATATGCTTATAATAGATGATTGTTGAGGTTGTTCTTATATTGTTATGTGATGTGAATTTGTATTTTTGCCTATCTTGCATATACTTGATCACTATATGTTAGAATCTTATGCCTAGGTTAATATTTCGGGAGAAAATTGACTTAGGGTGCAAGAAATTCACATCATGACCCGTAACTAATGAGGAATTGCCCTAGACATAGGTAAAGATTCCCGGGTGAAGTTGTTCGATTCAAATCGAGTGAACTCTAGTACGTTAATGCATGTTTAGTGGTTAGATTTCCGGATAGGAATATTTGGGAAATCACGATCTAAGCATAGAAGTTTATACGCGAGACATCGGTTATTCTCTACCCTCGGAGCTCTCACCATAACAATATAAGCGTAATCCTTCAACGAGAATCTTTATAAGTATAATTGATCAATTTGAACCTAGCATGTGCCTTAGTCTCCCTTTCTATTTTGTTTTAAATCATTTGTTCAACCTTGTTCTTATCTTACGCATTTCACACTCATTTTACCTTTATTGTTTTGATCTTTGTTGTTATAAAATCGTAAACTAGAATTCAAGTCCTTGTGGTTCGACAATCCGGACTTCTCGTCCACTTTTATTATTACACACGACTAGTGCACTTGCTATTATAGCACATTAGCTTTTAGCGTGTCAAGTTTTTGGCGCCGTTGCCGGGGACTTGTTCATTTTAGTTTTTGATTTTTCGTTTAAATTTTCCTAATTCTTAGTTCTTCGTTTATTTCTAACCTTTCTTTTATTTTATTATTCTAATTTTATTTTTTGTGTTTAATTGTTAGGTGTAATTTGTGGTGCATGACCCGCTCTTCTAACGAGCCTCTATTCAATTTTGAGCCGGAGATAGAGCGTGTTCTTCGATCTAGTAGACGCGCTCGAGAAATGGCCGACAATCTAAATCCAAATGGGAATTTTCCCGACATAAATCTCCCGGAAAACAGGGAATGGTTGCAAAATCTATTCCAAGCTATGCAACCGGCACCTCCTCAAAGACTTCCATCGGTCCGAGAAAGTCTACCTCCAAGGGTCCACACTATACCAGGGCCCGTAGTCTTTCCAAATTTCTTTGCACCAAATTATCACATCCGTCACACATCTTTAGCATGGTGCAAAGCGAACCCTTCTATGGAGAGCCCCATGAATCACCTCATGAGCATTTGGAGACTTTAGACGATACTCTCATGACTACCCAATTTCATCCACGGGATCTCGATGCAATTCGTCTAAGAGTCTTCCACTTCTCTTTAAAGGAAAGGGCGACCATGTGGTACAAATCTCTACCACCCCAATCCATCACAACATGGGGACAATTGGTCGATGCCTTTTTGAGCAAATTCTTTCCACCCTCCAAAATCAATGAGCTAAGGAGCAACATTAAGGAGTTTAAGCAGGGGAATCATGAGTCCTTAGCCGAGGCATGGGCTAGATATAAAAACATGCTCCGAAAATGTCCGGATCACAACCTAAGATTGAGCGAGCAAGTATTACGATTCCATGATGGAGTCCGTTCGCGCATCCGAAATAGGCTCAATGCCGGCGCCGGTGGTGATCTCCTTGGGCTCGATTGCCAAAGTGTGTGGGACAAGATTGAGCAATTAGCCCGGGAAGATGAACTCTATCCCGATGATGAAGAAATCACACCCACTAAAAAGATTGCTTGTGTTCAAGAGTTGGGCGAAGAAGTTGCTTTGGAAACAATGGTTGGCAATGTAAACTATGTTGGAAATGCCAATCGACCTCAATTGAACTTCCATGTGCCCGAAAATTTTCCAAGGAGGCCCAATCCCGCACAAAATGCCCATCCCGGCGTCTATCAAGCACCAAGGCCCCCATTCAACAATAACCAAGCTCAAAGGCAAGGTAATCCTCATATACAAAGGCAAATAAGACCTCTTACAACCGAAGAGCGTCTCGATGAACAAATAAAGAAATCGGATTCAGCAATCAACGAACTCCGTACTATGATGAAGGATATAATGATGGACATGAAGGATTTAAAGACACAAATGGGTCAAATGGCAAAGGCGATCAGTGAGAGAGCCCCGGGAACTTTACCAAGTGACACAGAAAAAAAACCCGAAGGAGCAATGCCACGCCATCACCTTAAGAAGTGGCAAATAGGTAGTCAATGATGCTGTTCGCATTTCCGCGCCAGAGCGCCTCGATGACAACGCCCAGGCACCGGAATCAATCCACAGTGAACGAATGCTTCGCAATTGTGCGCCCGAGCATCCCGATGATCACGCTCAGGCGCCCGAGACCCAGCGCCTTGGCGCCGATTGTCGCGCCCAGGCGCCACCTCCTGAACCCTCCACAGCGGGCTCTTCAACTCCAACGCATCCTCCCATCGAGGTCCGTCTGCCATTTCCTAATGCACATAGAAAGAAAAAAAAGGAGATGGATCCAAGTTTCCTTCGAATCTTAGCAATTCTTCGTGAGGTTAGAATTAATATTCCTTTTATAGACGCAATTTTACAAATGCCAAATTACGTGAAATTTTTCAAGGATATTTTATCCAACAAACAAAAGTGGGAGGAAAACGAAACGGTGTGCCTAACCGAGGAATGCTCTGCCGTATTGCTTAATAAATTACCAATGAAACTTGAAGACCCTGGGAGTCTCACTATTCCTTGCACGATTGGGCCATTATCCTTCGAAAAAGTTTTGTGTGACTCGGGAGCTAGCATCAACCTCCTCCCGTACTCTCTTTTCAAAAAGTTGGGCCTTGGTAACCCAAAGCCGACTTCAATGAGCCTCCAACTTGCCGATAGATCAATCAAGAGACCACGGGGAATAATCGAAGATGTAATCGTTCAAGTCGAAAAATTCTATTTCCCGGTTGACTTTGTGGTTCTTGATATGGAGGAAGATGTTGAGGTACCCCTGATCCTAGGAAGACCATTCCTAGCCACTGGTAAGGCGGTAATCGATATTTCCAATGGTAAGCTAACCTTAAATGTGGGAGATGAAAAGGTCACCTTTGATGTTTTTAAAGTGCTTAAACACCCATGTGATCCTGACTCATGTTTACGCATCGATGTATTTGATATGTTGATTGATGAGACTTTTCAGGCACAAATGGTAGACGACCCATTGGAGACATGTCTTTCCAAATCTATGGATGTCGATTCAGCGAGTGAAGAACAATTGGAAACCATGTTTAGCGTAGAGAAGCCACCTCTTTACCACGTCATTGGAGCTAAAAAATTAGAAAGATCACTTTTGGCTCCTCCTCGCCCTTCTATCGAAGAGGCCCCTATCCTTGAGCTTAAACCATTACCATTACATTTGAAATATGTATTTTTAAATGATAATGAGACTCTACCTTTAATTGTCTCATCTTCTTTGACAGGAGAACAGGAGGAGCGACTCATGAGAGTATTGAAGGCCAACAAAAAGGCCTTCGGGTGGAAAATTGCGAATATAAAAGGCATAAGTCCAGCGTTGTGCATGCACAAAATACTCATGGAGGAGTCCGCAAAACCTACACGCCAACCACAAAGACGGTCAAATCCACAAATACAAGAGGTGGTAAAGAAAGAGGTTATAAAAGTACTCGATGCAGGTATAATCTATCCTATCTCTGATAGTGCATGGGTAAGCCCGACTCAAGTAGTACCCAAGAAGGGCGGAATAACTGTGATAGAAAATGCGAACAATGAATTAATCCCTACTCGAATGCTTACCGGGTGGCGTGTGTGTATAGATTATCGCAAGTTAAATGATGCCACTCGTAAGGACCATTTCCCCCTCCCATTCATTGACCAAATGCTTGAAAGGTTAGCTGGACATGATTTTTATTGTTTTCTAGATGGGTATTCCGGCTATAACCAAATTGCCATAGCCCCCGAGGACCAAGAGAAAACAACTTTCACTTGTCCCTATGACACGTTTGCTTATAGGCGGATGCCGTTTGGATTATGCAATGCCCCGGCCACATTTCAACGATGTATGATGGCGATCTTTCATGACATGGTTGAAGAATTCCTTGAGATTTTTATGGATGATTTTTCTGTTTTTGGAACCTCATTTAACACATGTCTTGATCATTTGGACCGTGTTCTAAAACGCTGTGAGGAAACAAATCTTGTTTTGAATTGGGAAAAATGTCATTTTATGGTCCGGGAAGGGATTGTGCTAGGTCACAAAATCTCCCAAAAAGGGATTGGAGTGGACCAAGCCAAGATTGAGGTAATAGAAAAGCTTCCTCCACCTACATCGGTGAAAGCCGTGAGGAGCTTTCTTGGTCATGCCGGCTTCTATAGGCGATTTATCAAAAAAATTTCCAAAATTGCAAAGCCGTTATCTAACTTGCTTGTCAAAGATGCACCATTCAATTTTGATTCCCTTTGTTTACAGGCCTTCATAACTCTTAAGGAGCTATTGATATCTGCTCCCATCATGGCACCTCCCGATTGGAGTTTGCCCTTCGAATTGATGTGTGATGCTAGTGATACCGCGGTGGGTGCGGTCCTTGGCCAAAGGAAGGATAAGGTATTTCAAACCATCTACTACGCTAGTAAGACTTTAAATGATGCACAAATGAATTACGCAACCACGGAAAAAGAATTACTAGCCATAGTATTTGCATTTGACAAGTTCCATGCTTATCTCATTTTGAAT
Organism: Buddleja alternifolia; assembly: GCA_019426215.1. Taxonomy (NCBI): domain Eukaryota; kingdom Viridiplantae; phylum Streptophyta; class Magnoliopsida; order Lamiales; family Scrophulariaceae; genus Buddleja; species Buddleja alternifolia. The sequence goes on along the minus strand of CM033394.1, from coordinate 14,345,212 downwards.
AAAGTAATTGTGTACACCGATCACTCCGCATTAAAATACTTGCTTGCCAAAAAGGATGCCAAACCTAGACTCATTAGGTGGATTTTACTTCTTCAAGAATTTGACATAGAAATTAAGGATAAGAAAGGAGTAGAAAATGTTGTTGCCGACCACTTGTCTAGGATAGAGATTCCTAAGCCTGAGTGCGTGTTTGATAAACCTATTTGTGAGGAGTTTCCCGATGAGCAATTGTATGCTATACTTCATAATGATGCTCCTTGGTATGCCAATTATGCAAATTATCTTGTCACGGGAGTTCTTCCTCCGGATATCACTTATCATCAAAAGAAGAAATTCTTATTTGATGTGAAGCGATATTTGTGGGACGAACCATATCTATTTAAGATTTGTGCAGATGGCCTCATTCGACGATGTATCCCCGAGGAGGAAATAGCATCAATTCTCGCCCATTGTCATGATATGTCGGTAGGTGGTCACTTTGGACCCTCTAAAACAGTGGCTAAAGTGCTTCAATCAGGTTTCTTTTGGCCTACTCTTTCTAAAGATGCATTCTTGTATGTTCAATCTTGTGATAGGTGTCAACGAACAGGTAACATCTCTAAAAGACACGAAATGCCATTGAATAACATGCTTGAATGTGAACTATTTGATGTATGGGGTATTGATTTTATGGGACCCTTCCCTAGTTCTTGTTCCAATAAGTATATTCTTGTTGCGGTCGACTATGTGTCCAAATGGGTCGAAGCTGAGGCTTTACCAACTAATGATGCTCGGGTGGTTACTCGATTTTTAAAAAAAAGGATTTTCACTCGTTTTGGAACTCCTAGAGCAATCGTTAGTGACGGGGGCACCCGTTTTTGTAACAAACAATTCGAGCACTTACTGAACAAGTACGGGGTACGGCATAAAATCTCAACCCCATATCATCCTCAAACGAGTGGTCAAGTGGAGGTGTCGAATCGGGAGATTAAACGCATTCTTGAAAAAACGGTTAACGCATCTAGAAAAGATTGGTCCCTTAAACTAGATGACGCCTTGTGGGCATATAGAACCGCGTTTAAAACTCCGATTGGCATGTCCCCATATCGCCTTGTCTTTGGAAAAGCATGTCATTTACCGGTTGAGCTTGAACATCGCGCTTTTTGGGCTATTAAATTTCTAAATTTTGATTCTCAACTCGTAGGTACCAAGCGATTACTCCAATTACACGAACTTGAGGAATGGCGCCATCAAGCGTATGAGAACGCCAAGCTTTACAAGGAGAGAACGAAAACATGGCATGATAAGCGTATTATTCCTCGAGAATTTCATGAAGGAGACAAGGTTTTACTATACAATTCTCGCCTTCGACTTTTTCCCGGGAAGCTCAAGTCAAAATGGTCGGGACCATTTGTTGTATCTCGTGTGTATGCTTCTGGTGCCATTGAACTTATAACGGATAATGGACGAACCTTCATGACAAACGCCCAAAGATTAAAGCATTACATAGGGATTGACAGGTCGAGGGATAAAGTGACCATTCCCCTCCAGGATCTTTAGCGATTCTTTATCTCAAGTCGAGCTACCGACTCTAAACTAGCGCTTCTTGGGAGGCAACCCAAGTTTGTAAGTTTTCTTTTCTTTTTGCTTTCGTTTTTGTTTTGTTTAGTTTGTTTCTTTTTATTATGTTCAAGCATGCACTTTGGGCATGTATGTTTTTCTTATGCTTGATGGTTTAAAAAGTTGAAGTGTTAGATATGATGCACATTTGGACCCCACCTTTAGAGATTCTTATTTTACTCGATAAGAGGAGAAACTTTGTAAGGATGCATTGGAAGCTTAAGGATGTTCTTCAATATCCTTGGTTGTAAGTGTTCTTTTACCTTTGTGTATGCATGTTGTAACAACATTGGGGACAATGTTGGATTTAAGTTTGGGGGTAGAAGAGTATCTATTTTGAATATTGAAAATGCAATCCTAATTTTTAACTTGAATTTGGGGAAAGTTTGTTTGATATCATGTATGAATCTTAATTTAAGTTCCTATCTTTTATCTTTTATGATGAAATAAATTCTTCGAACTAAGGCTATGTTGAGGCTAAATTATGATAATTGAGTTATAAATTGTGTTTTTCATATTAATTCTATTGTTGCTTTGTGTCTTGATCTTGTTTGAATGCATCATATGCTTTGCTACCATATGCATGATTTATTGCTTAAATTATTCGTTCGAGAGAAGGTAATTTAAGGTGCATGCTTCTTTGTTGAGAAAATCAAGCATGAAAAATTTTTAGTCCTTCCAATTGATGCATTGAAATTGATTGACTTGAAAAAATGGCATGAATTCTTGAAATAATCTGAATTTAATGGAATATATATATATCTTTGAAATTGCTCGTGGAGACCTTAGACTAGAATTGATTCCTTAGATGATTCACAATGCACTTAAATCGAAGGTAGAGGAGTTGAGAGGATAACCATCTTGAGACACTTAAGGAATTATTCCCAGAAATATTAACTTAGATTTCTCATAAGGTTATAAGTTGAGTAGTAATTTTATATGCTAACAATGAATTGGAAAGGTTGAATTTTGGTATGACCAAAAGTGGTCAGGCTAATACGTACCGGAGGTGAAAAGTTTCATGCCTATATACTGTACTATTATGCTAATTTGAGCTATGCTCAAGCCAAAAGAAGTGAATTGTTTAAAAGATCTAGTTTTATTTCGTGGCCTTTGATACTCAAGTGATTAAATCCTTAGGAGTGTCTCTACACTTAATGCCCTAAAACTATCTAGTTTGGGAGTCATTGGTCTAAAACTTGTTACATGGGTGTCATAGAAAGCCTAATGGAATAAAACATTGCACATGATCTAGCCTTAATGAAGTTTAATGGAAATTCCATATGAATTGAATGTTGAATATTTGAGATAATGAAATTTAAATGGCTATGAGATTTTCTATAATTCTTGTGCCTTGTGTTTGATCAAAAGTTGATAGATATGGGATTAATGTCCAAAATTTGGTAAGGATGCCTCTCGACTATAATACCCTAGATTTATTTTTCACTATACCCTAGGGAGTCGTTTCAAGTATTGGTGTCACATGAGCAAAAGTAGTTGATATGTATATATATATTTGTGAACTTTAAAAGGTTGATTTTATGCCATTCATTCTTGTTGATCATATTGAGATGTGTTGATTCGGTTGGGATTGAAAATTTGCTAGATTTTGTGGGTATATTTTATGCAAACCCTCACGAGACTATAACTCGTCCTTTGAGGTAACTCAAAGGTTTAAAGGCTTGTTGCACCCGCTAAGTGCAATCGTTTACTCCACGAAAGTGAGTTAGTTAGTTGTTTTGTTTTCTCCCATTGAATGATGTTGGTCTTGCCTTATAGCTCTTATTGCTCGAGGTCGAGCAATTGATAAGTTTGGGGGTGTTGATAAGAGGTGTTTTTACGTGTTTTTAAGACCGTAATTCTTATGATTTGGATTCACTTATTGCTTAAATCATGTCACATTTGCATTTAATAGGTGTGTTAAGTGAATACAGGTAATAAATGAGAATACATGAAGAAAAGGGAAGAAAAATGATGTACAAAACAAGTTCAAGCATGTTTTTCAACACCTAGGCGGTTTATGCATCTCCTACCACATTCGAGCGATAATTCCGTACATTTTGAGACCGACTTAGACAAAGTTTCCTTCTACAAAGTTTTAGATGTATGTCTTAGCTTCAAATGGGAACTTGAAACATCCAAATCGGAGGTCTATAGAGATAATTGTGAAGGAAATACGATTGCTGCGCCGAACAGAGAAGTACATGTGCGAAGATACGCCCCAACGCCCTCCTAGTCATGCCTAGGCATGGATAGTCCGAATGTTACTAATTTTTCAGCCTAAATTCCAGCCTTATATGATGGGTAAGAATCACTTTTGGCCATAATTCAGCACATGTGTTGAGGGGTTGTCATAAGTGTGTTTCTTGGTAGATTTACTTTATGGGCGCCAAATCAGAAACAACCTCCATGTTGAAATGTAATTTAGGTATACTTAGAGACCGAATTGGACAAAATGTCCTTCTGCAAAGTTGTAGATCTATGTATTAGCTTCACATGGGGACTTGAATCATCCAATTTGGAGATCGGTGGAGAAGTTTATGAGGAAAATACTAAGACTGCGCTGGAAAGCAAGAAAATGGCAGCATGCATGTGTTTTGTTGAAGTTTTCACATGGTTATGCTTGGTGGAATTCTTAATGGCCGAAATTTCAGCATTTTTTAGCTGGTTGGAATCTTAAAAGCCAAACTTTAAGCATCACCTTAGGTGGAATTCTCATTGGGGAACTTTAATGGGAATTTTTAATGTATACTTTAGTGGAATTTTGGCTATAAAAGGAGGGGGAACCCATACTCTTCATGATTCACTATCAATTTCAGATTCTTAGAGGAGAGGAGGAGGAGGAATCAGTCCTCAAGCTTCATTCATCACCATTCTTCATCATTCTAAGAGGAGAAAGCTAGGGGATTGAAGGCTCAACTTCAAGATCCATCATTATTCACTTTTGAGGGAGTTTTTATAGCTTTTCATTTCAATTATGTCTATGAACATGTGTATTAATTCATTTATGTTTTTCATATTATCCATTATGAACTAAATTCATAAGACTAGGGCCATGTAAGGCCAAATTGTGATATATGCTTATAATAGATGATTGTTGAGGTTGTTCTTATATTGTTATGTGATGTGAATTTGTATTTTTGCCTATCTTGCATATACTTGATCACTATATGTTAGAATCTTATGCCTAGGTTAATATTTCGGGAGAAAATTGACTTAGGGTGCAAGAAATTCACATCATGACCCGTAACTAATGAGGAATTGCCCTAGACATAGGTAAAGATTCCCGGGTGAAGTTGTTCGATTCAAATCGAGTGAACTCTAGTACGTTAATGCATGTTTAGTGGTTAGATTTCCGGATAGGAATATTTGGGAAATCACGATCTAAGCATAGGAGTTTATACGCGAGACATCGGTTATTCTCTACCCTCGGAGTTCTCACCATAACAATATAAGCGTAATCCTTCAACGAGAATCTTTATAAGTATAATTGATCAATTTGAACCTAGCATGTGCCTTAGTCTCCCTTTCTATTTTGTTTTAAATCATTTGTTCAACCTTGTTCTTATCTTACGCATTTCACACTCATTTTACCTTTATTGTTTTGATCTTTGTTGTTATAAAATCTTAAACTAGAATTCAAGTCCTTGTGGTTCGACAATCCGGACTTCTCGTCCACTTTTATTACTACACACGACTAGTGCACTTGCTATTATAGCACATTAGCTTTTAGCGTGTCAACGGATAACAGGAAAAAAGACCAATAACAAGAACATAAATATTAGATGCAATGCTTGGTATACTTATTCAATAAATTTCAACTGAATCACTTATAAAAATGCTGAAATTTAATGAAACAGAAACTATAAATTTCCCTCCCATTTCTCTACTCATTGCAAATAAAAGAAAAGGAAAATAAAAAGGTCCACCTCTTTCTTTTTCAGAAAAATAGAAAATAAATCATCCAAAACCAATCTTCTGAACCCCATGAAGCACCATAGCACCGTCAATGTTCTTTTATAGACATATATCCTAAACCAATTTTACTTTTTTCTTTTATTTACAGAGAAGACTAAAACATATGATACACTACGCAAACGAAAATTCACAATTAAAAAGAACAATAAGTGATGTGCCCCGTTCGACCGGGGCGCCAACCATAGGTTAAAGACCGCGGGTAATATACTAGTCAAGCTCAAAAAGGACTAACGACCCACTAAGAGTAACCGGGCTATTTTATTAGTCTAAAAGCCAATAAAGAGGTTAATTATTAAAACTGATGGGCTACTAGTGGAATTAAGCCCACGGCCCATAGCCTACTACCAGCTCCCTATAAATACCTTAGAGGAGTTGGGAAAAACTCATTATCTAGTCGTTCCAGAAAAATCCACTGGCAAGAACTGAGAGTAAAACCTATTCTGAACTACGAACTGACTTGATCCCATATACATCGGGTACGTAGACAGCTCGCTACATTCGAGTGCAGTCTACACATCCACCAACCCCCAACCTAGTTTGTCGTGCGTTGGATCGGTTCCTCCATCCCACGTGGTCAACACGTGACATTCAATGACTGACAATTTTTACCATCATCAGATTGGCGCAGTCTGTGAGAACAAGCGCTCCAACCACTGAGTATGCAAACTAGGTCTGAAGCTCGTACTAACGGAGATAGAATGACCAGCCAACACAAGCCAACTGGTGCCGATGAACTTCCTAACCCAATGCCAGAAGATTGTCCCAACAACCCAGTGGGGGAAGAAAATCCCCCAAATGGTCCGACTGACGGCGGAGGTCCTGAAGTAGCACCCCCGACCAATGAGCAAAATGTGTTGCCCGTAACACCAGCGGTGATTCCACCCCCTGCTTCCATGGTGTTTGGTACGTGTCGAATGTACCAAAATAAAATTTACTGTTCTCACAAGGATTTGTAGTACTTGTAAGTCCAGGTCGAACCCTAGAGATTGATTGATCAAAATAATATTCAATGGGGGGGGGGGGGGTGTTGTTTGGATGAATTCAATGACTAAAAAAAAACAGGAACTAAATAGGAATTTCAATAAACGTAAAATATCGATTCAAGGATAATTCGTTCTTTAATTCAAGTCGATCATAAACACCTAAAATACTATCTATTCTTTGATTACTTAGACAAGAACCTAAATAACCAGCTATTTAGATCCTTATTGACTTCCTTATATCATTAACCAAAGCCCAGCACCCGGTTAAATTCTTATTATCAACTGAATCGGTATTAAGCAATCCTAATCATGTCAATAATAGCATAATGAATTAGAAGCGACTAAGGATAAACAATAGTTTAAGCAAGCGCCAACTATTTAATTTACACTAATGTTTCCCTCGAGTAATCAATGAAAACTAGGATCGCAATCTTGAAAACTCAATTGCTACGAGCACAAATCAAGCATAACAATTACGGATTATGAAGATTTGTTAGCAATAGATTGTAATAGATAATCAACTAATATGCATCTTAGATTATCATCTACACAACCATGAACATTAATAATAAGAAACAAAAGATAATCAACCCGTAGATAGATCATGAAGCTCCGTGTCTCACAACATATGAATTAAATTGAACTACCTTGAATCGAAAGAGAAAATTAGCTATTCATTAATAAAAGTACAATAGTTGATATAGTATTTTTCTTAACTCTCCTCTCCCTTTTTTAGCTCTAAGAATGTGCTATATTTATAGAGAATAGGCTTCCTTCATAAGAATTTTAAGTTGTCTTCTCTTTGAAATCAATTTGAAGTTGTCTTCTTTTAGAAATCAATTTGAAGTTGTCTTCTCTTAGAGATCATTTTGAAGTTGCCTTCTCTAGCCGCCAGATTTTAATGCAGGAATTAGAACACTGATTTGGACTATTTGCAGTCCGAATTTGACTTTGCCTTCTCTTAGAAAGTTGTAGATATGCATGTTGGCTATCCAATTCAGCTGGTTTTGTCCAAATACAATGCATGTACCGCCAGATATGAATTTTCTACCAAAGTGGTGCAGTCCAGCCCGCAACAGAAACAACTGTGAGTTCTTGAGTGTATTTGAGCTTTATCCCATCCTAATTCGGTTTAGTGTTCTTCATATGAATTATGGAGATTTTCATTTGATTTCTAACCATATAAAAATCACTAACACAAGAGGTGTTTAGCTCCAGATAGGATTGTAATTCCATTGTCGCGCCGAATTGCCCAATTTGATTGAAAATGATTAATTCAATTTAAAACCTACCCAATTCATAAAATAAGATAAGATTAGTTCAAATGGGTGTATAATCACAATAAAATGCTAAATATAAAGGGAATTAAATATATAAATATTGCACTCATCAGTGTTCGAGATCACCCAAGAGGCACTGCTTGCTTTAATTGAAGATGCCTCTGTGTGAGCAGCTGCGAGGGAGGTTCAGCAATACGCCCAGGCACAACCATCACGGGCACCACCTGTTCCATCAACTAGTAGGGGACAAGACCCCTAAGTGAGAAGCCGTTAGGAGGCTCTCCAACCTCAAGAGCAGGGGCCGCAAGATCGACCCCCTCCATCCGTTCGTAGAGGTTCGGAGCCTCGAGAGAAAAGCCACCCTCACCAAAGAGAGCCAGGCCGATCCACCCACTGAGGTCAGGAGTCCTTGACCCCCGGCGGGATTGGATCAAGGCGATCCAACTCCCATGTAAATAGGATAGAGAGAGAAGGAAAAGAGAATAGTGTGGTCTCACCCCCCAAGAGGCCGCCAAGAGGAAGAGATAGAATGCCAACGCCTCCCAGGTCTCCACGCCGGGGTCAAGTCTCATTGACCCCCAAGGAGGCCTTGCCAAGGTAAGAAGGCCGGAGAAGGCGTGCACCTCGCCATGATGAAAGCTCAAAGAACTACGGGCTATATGAGGACATGAAACTAGTGCCAGTAGCTGTGGCTCCCCAAAAGAGAAGTCCCTTCTGCTCAGCAATTTTAGCAGAGTTTTTACCCTCAGGGCTTAAAATGTGGAGACCCCTAGGAACATGTGGACAAGTTCAACGCTAAGGCTGATATGTATGATGTCAGCGACGCAGCCTACTGTAAGATTTTCCAAACTACTCTCTCTGGAAAGGCGTTTAGTTGGTTTACTAGACTGCCCGCCAGTACCATCACCGACTTCGATCAGCTGACTAAGCGCTTCCTAAATCACTTCTCCATGAACAAGAAATACCCAAGACAGCATCCTTCTTGTTCACGGTGGTTCAGAAGGATGGTGAATCTCTGAGGGAGTACATGCGGCGTTTCTCCAACGCGGTGTCAGAAGTGTCGCATGTCAACCATGAGCTGTTGTTAGGAATTATGCAGAGGAACCTACGCAATAGTAGGTTCAAGGAGTCAATTGTTAGGAAGCCCCCATCAACCATGGGAGAGTTGTTGGCTAGAGTCGAGAAATACATAAGAATTGAAGAGACCGTTGGGCCGCTTAAGAATGAAGGTGGTGGCAATAAGAGGAAGGTCAGAGATGAGGACAACATGCCGGAGGCCAAAGAGCGAAAACCTATGCCCCCTTCGGGGTTTGCCAAGTATACTCCTTTCACCCTCTTGAGGGAGCAAGTCCTAGCCATCGCTGAGCAACAAGGCATAGTCTCATGGCCTAAGAAGATAAAGGATTGTGCCAACCGCCTCAAGTCAAAAAAGTACCGTAGGTTTCATTGGGACAAAGGCCACATGACCGAGGAATGCCATCACCTGCAAATGGAAATAGAGAAGCTGATTAAAAGAGGCTACCTACAAAAGGTAGTTACCCCATTCGATGTAACTGTTCAGACACCCCAAAGACCGAGGGATAGAGATGGAGACAAACACAACACCCCAGCGGCGGACTCAGAGATGGACAACCCCCCAATGAACAGAATCATAGGGGTGATCTTGGGAGGCTCAGCAGGAGGAGATTTGGTGAACTCAAGGAAGGCCTCATTAAGGGCAGCAATGGGGCTACATGCCTTAAGCTCCCCCCATGGGGAGAAACTTAATCGTATAGAGCCCAACAATCACTCCATTGAGTTCGGGTAGCAAGATTTGGGGAATAACATCCCCTTGGTAAATGATACGTTGGTGATATCGGCAACCATCTCAAATTTTTGGGTGAAGAAAGTGTTAGTCAATAGTGGGAGTTCAGCAGACATAATATTCTACAACGCCTTTACCCAACTTCGGGGTAGACATCGTTCAGCTTCAATCAGGCAACACCCCTCTTACGGGATTCATGGGTGTGACTATGGAAGCCTTGGGATAATTGTCTCTCCCCATCTCTCTGGGTGCATATCCTGCCCGTTCCACTAAGATGGTCAAGTTTCTAGTGGTCAAAGTCCCCTCCACCTATAATGTCATATTGGGGAGGCCAAGCTTAAACTTATTCCAAGGTCAAATTTCCCACCCTCGTGGGAATTGGGGAAGCTTTCAGGGATATCAAGATCGCAAGGGAATTTTATGCAAACACATTGAAGAAGCCAAAGAGGAACCATGGCGACAAGGATCCCGTTGTCAAGGGAAAACAAATCGCCATCAACTTAATATCGTTGCGGGGAGCTCGCTTGGAAGGCAAGGCCAAATTAGCCCAATGGTCACTCCTAGGTGGCCATGTGCCAGCTGAGAAGCTCCCTGGAAAGATGAACAGCACGGAAAATCACTCCCTAGAGCCGACAAAGCATTAAGCCACGTGTGGCTTCAGCAGGTAACAAATTGTAAACACCACTTTATTTCCTACTCTACTACTGTACAATATCATGTTGGCCATGAGCCAAGTGTTGCGTTTGTTGGGAAAAAATTGCATAAAATCAAATAACGCAGCGGAAGAATATATATATTTAAATCCCAGTGGCTCATCTCTATCTCTTGTATTTAATTTGGGTTTCGAATTCAATTACCCTTTTTCGCGTATGTTGAATTCTGAACTAGCTTTGCAATCCCTTCTTGAACAGCAAATCCGTTGCTATCTCTAAATTGCCACGCCGGAGTCAAAAGCGAAAATCTTCTTCTTTTCTCTTGAGGGAGACGTCTAGAGAGAGAGAGAGGGGATGGAGTGTTTTGACTTAGAGAGAAAGTTATATGTTAATCACTTGGTTAATTTTCCCTAAGTAGTATATTTATACTACAATGAAACAATAACCTAGGCCAAACACTCCCACACTTGGATGCCCACTTTGAGGCTTTTAAAGCCTTCGGACTTTAGGCCTATTATGCTATTTAATTAATTAAATAATTAATATTATTTATCCAATAAATAAATCAATTAAATAATCAATTAAATCCATGCTAATTTTATAATTAAATTCCTCTAAGGAATTAATTAATTCATTAACTTAATTAATTAATAAAATTATCTAATGATTAATTAATTAATCACGATATCCAATACCGAAAATTCTCTCAAGTCTTTTTCCATGATTTTCCTTTTGCACTTCCTTTAAGCGCGACTCTTGAGGTTCGTCTCAAAAGGAAATTAGAAGGAAACCAAAAGGATGTGAGTAACACCTAGCTAGTCACGTGGCTCACATCGTATCCCAATCGAGAACGAATGAATAGGATCATTCCAAACCATATACGCAGTGAATACCGTACGAGTATAAACTTTTTATTCTTATATCCCAGTTAAGTGAGAGTCATGGTTTTAGTCAAACTCACATGACTTGACCATATGCTTAGCTCATAATGAGTCGAGGTCATTTTATGCTTTGGCCAAAGACTTTTAACCTCACTTATTCATGACTACATACGATATTTAGCTCATCCACTTATGAGAGAATAAATCCCATTTTGCTAATCAGCTTACAATGCTACTTGCCCATCAAGTCGCACTTCGAGGTCAATCCCACCAAAGAGTGATTTGGATCTAACTACTCTAATGACAGACTTGATGTCGCAAGTACATCTTCAACTCGATTCCTCAGGTCTAAGGTTCACGTGTACTTATCACAACTTATCAGTTTCATCATTGACTGTCAGTGAGTGAATACCCATGTGATGAAACTGATGCGAGCCATGTTCGAACATATTAATCCAACTGATATGTCCATGACATAAGTTTCCACTATCATTCCCATAGTGTTCGACTGACACTTTCTCTGTCGAAACTTATATCGTGCAAGTCCTTGTTCTGTATTGATGTCCAGTCAAATACTTTCTTAGACTTGTGAACACTATTTAGAGAATAAGGATCAAACCCTCTAGTGCCATTCTTCCTATCCCATAGGAAGTAGAAGGTTTGCCTTATTCTCAAGGACTTTATGTTGTTTATTAACACCTTACAAATGCCTATAAGAAAACAACAAGATAATGCCTTATATATAATAAAAAGATATTATTTAGTTACAAGTCAATGCCCTATAAATCTATCCTCTTTATGGCATTTGAGGGCATACACTCTAACAGCATTCCCTTTTACTTTAAGTTTTTGAGGTGCCTAAGTGCACCCACGTACGTTATCGTTCTGAGGTGCCTATGTGCACCCCCCCCCCCCTTTTATTTTCTACACGGATGATTGAATATTTTACTAAGTGCTGGATAACACCCTTTTTCATTAAATATGATGAATGTCGTTTTCGCGTGATAACATGTTAGCATAATGAATGGGTGGTATATCACCCCTGGTGATTTAACAACACCCAAAACAAAAGCCCCTCGGAATCACTACTTCCGACCGAGGCTATTTCAAAAATCCATTACTTAGTTTATTTTAGCTACTAGACGTGTTAACATAATGACTGCAGTTAACACTTGCTGATATTGGCCACTGGCCAAACATATGCTTGAATGCTTACAGCACCCTTATTATGTTGATAGGCTAACAAAGACCTTAAATACTTAAGTGTTTCACCCACATAGTTGGGAAACAAAAATACCAATACGACCCCTGGTAGATAATTAAGTTTCCACTAGAGGCGTTATGAAATTACCCGCGACCCCACTAGAGGTTAATATGAGTGGCACCACGAAAATCCCCCAAGTTGTTAAAGACTCGAACGAGGATGGGCCACCCCATAATCCCTCTAGTAACATTGAGAGAGGCTGAGGACCCACGAAAGGTCTCCCTACTCCCATTAAGGTTCTGGAACGAGATTATACAAAAATAAACAAATAAGAGGCGACCAAGCCTCCACTAATAAGTGGCTGCGAGTATGAAAAACCACGTCACTCATTCATACAAATATGACAAAAGTGAATTTTCACCTCGCACTACTAAAACTAAGGAGAATTTCACCTCCTACCAAAGCAATAAAGGTCATAATTCACTTCATGAATAAATAACACCGGTGGCTATTCAAGCCTATAAGAAGAAAGGTCACCCCCGTGAAAATATCACTAATCAGTGTGCCACAAAAACAACTACATGCCAAAGAGAATAACAACTTTTTAAGTCCCTGGCGACAAATGGACGCTACCTGGTCACTTACTCCTAAACTTAGCTTGCATATTAAGGAGTAGGGGGCATGGGGGAGAAAGAGAAGAGAAAGAAACGACTAGCTAAGTAGCTAACTGTTGTACAAAAAATCACCAGCGGTGAAAGAACTAAAGTAGCTAACTACTGTACAAAAAATCACCAGCGGTGAAATAACCACCAGCAGTACCAAAGACCAGCGGTACCAAAGCTAAAACTCGTACAGTTTTGAGGTACTAAGGCAAGAAATGAAAAAAAAATCTATCACTTGGAAAGAGAGAGCCAATGTTGACGACATGCTAAGATAGCTACGAGGTAAAAAAGAGATAGCCAATGGTCACTAAAATCCCCAAGAGGCAACATGCCAAGGAGATAATAAATATCCGATAAGCCTCAAAAGGCTACAAGTCGAAGCATAACAATTCAAGAACGAAGTTAGCCCACCCCTGGGCTAATAAAAATAAGTCTTACAACTGATGAAACAAAATGTAGAATAAAGATAGTTCGAAAAAGTAAATAAGTTGATCTTGATGGGTGGAAACATAAGGGGGCCTAATAGCTAAGAAGGGGACCAACGCCTCAACTCGCAGCACCACCTCCAGCATCGGTCTCCCCATCACTGATATCAGGGACATTCTCATACAACCATGTAAAATTATCGCCGGGGTACTGACCACTATCGCGAAGAGTCCTACGGCACTTGCGCACCGTCTTGGTCATAAAGCCCCGAGCAACCTTATAAGCCCGCTGGTTGCACTCCTCAATGAAAGCGACACTCTTGCGAAATTTATCCATCGCCGACCTCTTGGCATCACTTAGAGTTTTTTTCTCAACATCCGAGTTAAAGAAGTAGCTATCGTGGGACTTCTCCATCTCAAGCTTCTTCTGGGTTTCATTATATTTCCCCTCCCATTTGTCAGCCGAGTTCTTAGCTCTCCAAAATTGTGAAAGAAGCTTTTGGTTCTGTTGAAGGCTCTCTCGATGCTCCTTCTCCACCTCCTCGCACTTAAGTCAAAGGGAGTGTGACAGTTGGAAAATGGTGAAAAACCTTAGATGCACGAACATATAGCCTCTAAATAATGATAATAACACGTGCAAACACTTACCCAACCAGCCACGGTGCAAATCTCCTAATCTAGACGCTCAACCAGTAGGGATGATAAGCGGGTGGCGTCGTAATCAGTCACGGCCATCCTCATCATAGACCAAGGAGTCACAGGATCAGTAGTATCCCAAAGGAGCTGACGTCTGGGTCCAAGTTAGCCCCAGAATTAAACAAACCAGTGCCAAGTCCGGTGGAGCTAGAGCTCCCCTAGGAGTAACCACGAGCACGCTTCGCCGCTGGAGCTGATGCAGGCAAAGAATATAAGGGAACATGTTCTCCAGTAGGGGCTATCCCTTTGCCACGACTGGCTCTAGGAGACGAGTGGGTTGAGTTCTCGAGAGTGTTTTCGCCACTTCCTGTCTCCAACACCACAGTGCACTGAGGGCTAGCAGGGGCGCCCAATTTAGGGCCATGAGTACCCTTAGAGCCTAAATCCGCCATCAAGGAATCAAAAACCAATGTGCATGGGACCTGCTTTGGCGGAACAAAATCCAAGGAGAAGAGAACCCCAGGCACGCTCTTCGGGGCGAGGTATGGGGGACCTTACTGTTCAGCCCCTTCAACATGATCGAGTGAAGCGTGGAAAGCTCGAGGGATGGTAGAGCTCGCCTTGCCACCCATGGGGACCCTCATGCCTGCACAAAATACATAAGATGGCCAAATGTTAGTACGTGAGAGCATAAGGCCAAACAACACTTAAAAGTTACAACGTGAAGTGCAAAAAAATTAAGGGCACACATATACCATAAGTATAAAACTAGTTAACATAGAATCTACTACCAAACAAACCCGCCTTGCTAAAGGTAACTCTAAGTTGTTTTTGCACGCGGTGACATGTTGATAGGCAAGGCTCCCATTCCAACGCAAAGGCGTTGATATACCCAAGTGGGTGAAGGGAAAGTAAAAGAACTTCAGTTTCCAATTACCCCTAGGTTTAATATTACCCTCCAAAAACCTAGCGGTCGGTGCGGGGAAAAAGTATACGTATGGTGTGGAAGGACATGTCTTAGTCGTGAATAGAGCTTGAAAGGTATCCAAATTTATGTCAAGGCCGAACTCGGTGAACTGAGAAACAAAACCCTCAAAGAAGGTAAAACAAATGGGGGTTAATTGACTTATGCAAATGTGATAATGGTCTATGATCTCCCTGAAAAGCTTATGGTGAAATGTGAGCCCTGAACGAAAATACTCTAAGTAAAAAGTCACGTGCCCCTTGGGAGGACCTAAAATTTGACAACCCGGCACAGGAATGAGTAACTCAAAATCCACCGCAGTGTCCTCGAAGAGTGCTAGAAGTTCGGCCCCAGTGATAGTGGAATCACAAGAGTCAAAATCAAGGCCGTCTTGAGAGGCCGGATCCTAATTATCTGGGGAAGAATGGCACCCTCGCCCTATGAAAATAAGGGGGTTTCCCATCAGTAACTGATCCTTAATAGATGTTATCTAAACACGATAGCACGCACACAAAAATCGAGCACACCCAAAGGGGCTAAGTAAAAGAAATCAATGAGAGGTAAGCCGACCCTAACTTCGCCCCTCAAGTATACCCCTAAAAATGCACAATCTAGGGGCTAAAAAAAGTGCCTCGCGGCATAGCCACGACGCATGGGGCCTCGCAGCCTAGCCGCGAGGCATGGGAACGGCGAGGCAATGCGACCCTACCGCGAGGCCTAACCTTCGCCCATTTACACGACGCCCCCGGATGAAAGGACTACAGCTCCTAGAAGATGCTCTATGAGGCGGGGAGGTCATGGGTTGAATTAACTAAAACGGGGGCAGAAAAGCAAACTATCTCTTAAGCCATTATCATGACACCATAAGTAAAATGGAGAAAAAAGTACAAAAAATACTATTTTTACCTTGGTCATCTTGGCTTTTGTCCATTGTAGGCTATGGGAAGAGCTCCTAGAGAGAATTTCTTAAGAAGAGAGTTTTGGAAAAGTATGAGGTATGAATGGGAGTTGTGGGTTAAATGCCAACAACCCATCCACACTTAAACAAAAGGTGGGTGAGGGGCCTTTAGGACCCACTACGTAGTACAAATTGAAGTTAAATGGCACTGCCTAAGCGAGATTATTTTTATTCCTAGGTATCCCACCCGGTAACCCGGGGGTGGGGGGCATTATGATGTGCACCAAAAATGTCTAAGGGCATTATGGTAATTACACATATCCCCTGTTCGGGCCTGTGCTCCAACCGTAGGTGAAAGACCGCGGATGATATAGTAGTCAAGCCCAAAAAGGGCTGACGACCCACTAAGAGTAACCGGACTACTTTATTAGTCTAAAAGCCAATAAAGAGGTTAATTATTAAGCCTGATGGGCTACTGATGGAATTTAGTCCACGGCCCATAGCCCACTACCAGCTCCCTATAAACACCTTAAAAGAGTTGGGAAAGGCTCATTATCTACTCGTTCCAGAAAAATCCACTGGCAAGAACTGAGAGTAAAACCTATACTGAACTACGAACTGACTTGATCTCACATACATCGGGTACGTCGGCAGCTCGCTACATTAGAGTGCAGTCTATACATCCGTCAACCCCCAACTTAGTTTTTCGTGCGTTGGATTGGTTCCTCCACCCCACGTGTTCAACACGTGACATTCAACGACTAACGATTTTTACCATCATCAATAAGAGATCTAAGGAAATGATAAACTGAATATTGATCTTTCGCATAGACGACTGCTCGGCAATATTGTCGGTGGCAGCTACCCTCATCTCCGAGAAGAGAGACAATTTTTTGCAGTGGTTTCGAGTTAGAACGAGTTGGAGATGGTATATAAAATGAGTTAGAGATGATTGCAAGAGTCTAAACCATAGAAGTGGATGGGCGTAGGCGAGATGAGAGAGAGATTTAGAGAGAGTGTAGCAGGGAACTTGGATGATTGAAGCGGCGGGCAAAAGATATTTAGAGTGTTGCCCTACTCCGAAAAAGTTTAAAATCAAGAAAACAAAAGCCCCAGGGAGCCAAATGAAAATTTGGCCCGCTCATTATTTTTGGTGAGGGTATATTCTTTTTAAATGGACTTAATGTATCATTTAATGATTGAATTTTTTGGATCTACTTTTTTATATTGTGTATGAAATTCTGATAATTTTCAGTAAATTAAACTAATCAACTCCTAGTCATTTACCATCTAATATTTATTTTGATCTGACCATTTCATATTTTTAATATAATTGTTTTACTGCAGAATAATAAATCAAGTTTTTTAATCAACTTTGAGACTAATAAACATTACGCATAATTCAATTATGTCAGAGGATTACATGAAAATAAAATGTTATTTTTATGTCGAAGGATTACATAAGAAAATTAATCAATGGGCCCTAGTTTTAAAAATGTAGTATGTTAAATTCAACCTATGCTGATTAATTCATACAGTCTAGAGTAATGTAAATTTCATTGTTCTACTTATCAATTGTTGGTCGTATTTACATAACTTAGATCATATAGGACGAGGTTAAATCATTTTTCATATCTATTATACTGAAATGGTATAAATTTTACCACTACATACTTTTCCTTTTACTAAATTTTTTAGTAGTATATCAAATATTGAACATCACTGTAATTTCATATTTATTCTTTGAGTATGATTCAAAAGAATTTGGTCGACATTTGAATCAAGTGGCTAATAATAACCTTTTGGCACTACAAAAAAACAATATATTGGTGACAAAATAGCAAGTGACAATGTCAAAGTTGTCACTAATTATAAGTTTTTAGTGACAAGAAGTTTTGTTTTGTCACAGAAATAAATTTTACATGTTTAATAGTGACAATATTTGCATAGAAGTTATCACTCTTGATACTTAATGACAAGGAAGTTGTTGTTACTATTAACAATTAGTGATACATGTATAACGACAACTTAGTCACAATAATTGTAGTTGTCACTCTATTTGTGTTGTCACTATACATGTGTCACTAATTGTCAATAGTGACAACTTTAAATAAACTTTTGTCACTAAAAACTCTTATTGTGACAAAACAAAAATTATTGTCACTTATTATATATTTATATTGACAATTTTAATATTGTCACTTCTAATTTTGTCACTTATATTACTTTTTGTTGTAGTGTGGGAACATTTGTGAAATTAAGGTTTGATATAATTCGACAACCTATAATTTAATTGAGTAATTAAAAGAATAAAATAATATTATATATTTCTATATCAGAAGATTACATAAGAAAATTAATTGGTGGACCAAAGTTTTTAACGTTTTTCTAATATATTATATTCGGACAATCTTGATTTCAAAATAATCTAGAATAATGTAAACTTCTAATATAGTTTAATTTTGATTACGTCGGACAAGATTAAATCATATTCTGTATTTTTATTATATTAAAACATTTATGATATAGTTCAAACTTATTCTAACCCTAAACCCTAAGCCCTAAAATGTAAACCCTAACCCCTAATCTAAAGATACATTAGGAAAACTGAAGTTTCAAAGTTTTAGTCAATAAAGATACATAAAAACTTTATAAATTAGAATGCAAGGTGTGTGCATCTCGTTGCAACGTGAAGTGACATGAATTTAAAATTCATTAGCAAGCTTTGTAGCTATTTGGTAGTTAAGAAATTTATTATTTTGAAATTTATTTTTTGTATGGTATTTATAGCTAGTTGGTTGCACCAGCAAAGAAAATCGCAACAACCGTATACTATGTTGCATCGGCATCGAGCATTGCAACAAAAGTTTGCTTTGTTGCAACAACAATGAAATTTGCGATAAATGTATACTTTGTTGCATGAGCAATGATAATCGCAATGAATGTATACTACGTTGCAATATTTTCTTTTTCTCGCAATATTTGTAGCTCCTCGTGGTTGCACTAGCAATGAAAACTGCAACAAGTGTGCATTTTGTTACAACTTTTAGTGACAAAATAGTTACGAATTCGAAATTCATAGTGTGCGCTATAGCTTTCCGTAGCTAAGAATTTTTAGTACTTTTTTATTTTATCATTTAATCTTAACCATGTGAAATTTGCAGCTAATTCATTGCACCAACAACGAAAATGCAACAAAAACTTACTTTTGTTGCAAATCCATACCTATGTCGTTGCTAGTTTGTAGCCAAAATATTCATAACTATTCAATTAGTTTTAATTTCTTTTTAACTATGAATATTCATTGCTAATCCATCACTCTAACTATGAAATTGAATATGTTGCAATTTTTTCCATAGCTGATGCCTTGTTTTACCAATTAATGTAAAGAATAGGCAAAATTTCACTTTTGATCATGTAACTTAAGGATGTTGATAAGCAAATCGGTTTATCATCTTTTCGAAAAACACAGGATTTAAGTTAACAAAATCAACACATATAGTTCGTTATGTAAGAGTAAACACATTTGGTCCTGCAAATATTATTAAAAAAAAGTTCTGTTTTGGTCATAAATCCACGGGTAGACCGTTTTCCCTTACCGGACCGAGATCATGTGATTCTCGCATGTTCCCCAAAATTCTAAACTTAAAAAAATATAATCAAAAATCAAAAACCATAATATGAAACAACATGTTTATCACGTGTTACCCCAAAAGAATGTGAAATAAATTGAAAAAATGGGAAAATTAGATATATTAGAGTTTATTTGATATGGGAATTTCTAGCAAAACGAGAGGATCAATTTTCAGTTATAGATGAAGGATTTGGGGTGCAATGGCTGAAGGACTGATTTGAAAGGGAGAAATTAGGGTTCGTTGGAATTGGAGATTGTGAATTGATATTTTTGTTTTGTTTTTTCTTTAGGTTTTGAATTTGGGGAGGAACATGTGACAAGTCACATGACTCCGTCTGGCAGGGGGTGTGTTTAACTAAAATTAACTTTAATAAATGTAGAATTAAATGTGTTTACTCATAAATCTATAAATCTATATATAATATATATATAATAATAATTGTTAATTATTAATAATCTATAAAAGTGTTAAAGTTAGGGGATGATTTACATTTTTTAACTTTTTTGTAGTGACTAAAATATCCCTATGTGAATATTATGCTAGGAAAAAAAATAAGATTAATTGATTAAATAAATTAATTGAATTTAATCTAATTTAGCCTTAGAAAACATTGATGCTGTTCATTGTATTTAATATTATAATAAATGAGTCATGTTGTTCATTGTATTTACTCATAACTAATTTTAGATCTCATACTTTTAATTGGATATTATTTAATATTTTTGTGAAAATGATTAATATATATATATATACATATAATTTTATGTATTCCACCAACTTTTTCTTTACACCAAATAATTTTTTGGGTCTAATGAGAAACGTAAGATTTTTAACTTGAATTTAAATAAATTATCCTTTGTCCCAAAAAGAATATCCTGTTTGAATTGCCAGAAAGAAAAATAAGGGATGATGATCTTGAAAAAAGTTGGAGAAGGAAATTCAAATTTGCCGAAGGATGTGTTGTCAAGCGGTACATGAGATTGGTTAAACCAGTTTTAAGTTTCGTGAGGAAGAAGAGGATAGATTTTGTATTCCAGCATAATTATTTATTTTCGAGGAATTAAAAACTGAAAATTAAGAAGCATGAATTCTTTTCAACTCCAACTTCAATGAGTGTTTCTTCTACAAATAGTTGGCTTTGGCCTGTAAGTGAAAATGTTACTCCTACTACAAAAAGTGACACCACAAAAGAAGAAAGCTATTAATGCTTATTGCAAAGGTCCATTGCTAAAGATGATAAAATTAAGCTTCCATAACTTTATATTAAATTTTTCTATATATGGTAGGAAATTCTACTCAAAACTTTGATTTTTCCATTTGGTGTAAATATTACATAAGATGCACATATGTGTTTAGTTGATTACCAAAGAAATTCAAAAGATGTTTAGGGCATTATCTAATAGCAACTAGTGATGTGG
Organism: Buddleja alternifolia; assembly: GCA_019426215.1. NCBI lineage: Eukaryota > Viridiplantae > Streptophyta > Magnoliopsida > Lamiales > Scrophulariaceae > Buddleja > Buddleja alternifolia. The sequence goes on along the minus strand of CM033394.1, from coordinate 14,324,192 downwards.
TTCTCAGGAGGTTTCTGGGAATTAAAAATGAGCAACAATAATCATAATATGTTAGTATATAGTGGGCTCTAAGAGATTTTGCAATATTTATTGTAGAGTCAACTTATTTTGTTAATATCATCTCATTTAATTTTGAATTTTATTCAACTTATTGGAAGTTGATTTGTGTTTGATTCATGAACAATATAATACCAAGCTCAAAATTTTGAAAATTTATATTACATCCTTAGTTTTTTGTGCTTATTTTATATTTAAGTGGCTCTTGAGCATTTATGAATGACTAAGTTGCCTATCATATGAAGGAATAGATATAGGGGATTGAGAAGTGTCGTATGGATATTGTGCACATGAGTCACAACTTTTTCTTTAATGTATAGATCTGACATTTATGAATATTCATATATTTGAGTTGCTTTCTTTTTTCATAATTTTACACTATTTAATCTATAGTTATTTTAAAAGTAAGATGATAGAAGATGATTTATTTCTGAATTTTTTGTGGAGATTAAATTCATTCTGTATGAATATTATGTTAGGAAACAAAAACATGATTAACTAAGTAAATAAATTGACTGTATTTATTATAGATTTAACCTAGCCTCTTAAATACATTAATGTTGTTCATTATATGCACTACTATTATAAATGAGTCATGTTGTTTATTGTATTTACTCATAAGTCATAAGTAACTTTTTATATAATATTTTTAATTTGATATTATTTAAAATTATTGTCAAAATAATATATATATATATATCTATATATATATATATAAATTCACATAGTAGTAATTGATTTTATGTATTCCACTGGCATTTTGTAGAACCACAACATAAGATTTTAAAATCAACTTTAAATACGTTATATAATTTATACAACTTTCAATGCATATTACATGAATTCTTTAATATAAGAAAATTTAAAATTTAAATTTGAGGAAAAAAGACTAGGTTGTTAGTTACATTTCCCATTATTTATGTTTTATTTTTATTCTTCCTATTTTCGGTTAATTGACTTTAAGTTTCAATTAAATCACTTAATTGGAAAGATAAAAGAACATAAAAACATAAATACAAAAAGATATTCTGAATATTATAAGAGTTCACAACAAACACATGATTGAAAAAGAGCAAATATATGAGGAGATTTTTTTCACTACCCCATATAACCTCTTGCGGGTATGTATATAAGAACTTTGTTTAGAATTTACTTATTTATCTTTTTTTTTTAATTTGAAGTGACAACACAAGATCATGGAATTAATATTTTATTTATTTTAGTCAATAAATTCGTCTTTTTATACCACCTAACATTATCATAAGAAAAGGTTGATTGATTAGTTAAATCTATAAAAATACAGAAGTGCTAACTTTATATCGAGATGGGTTGATGCCCAATTATCTTTTCTTATTATATCACCTAGTTCTTGAAGATTCACATAAGTAACAAGACTAAATGATACGCAACATGTGGATTGACTAATATACTATAATTTACATGTTACTAAGGCTCCGTATGGGTTGTGTTTTCGGAATTGAATTCTGAGTTTTTTTTGGGGAATGTGTATTACAGAAATTCGTGTGAAAATGTTGACTTAATTAGTTTGTTTAGATGTATTTTTAGAATTTGATTGAAAGTAGTGTAGATGTGATATAAAGTTGATTTTTATTAGGATTTGATATATGAAATGATTGAGTTGGTTATGAATGTGAATGTGATGATGATGGGGGAAAAGATATTAAAATAATATTTTTTTTAATAATGTTATGAGTTGGTAATAAAAGAATATGTATATATGTGTGTATATATATATATACACACATATACACACACATAATATAATATATAGAGCTATTAACGCTAATCATCCCCCATGTCACGCAAAAGTGTCACTTTAGTCCCTCTTGTGAAAAAATTATCACTTTCATCCCTCATGTCCATAATTTGTACCCAGATGGTCCTTTTTTCGACATTCCGACCAGATTTTCTGGTTTCCCACGCGAAAATAGGGCTATCCACGCATATATCATGCGCGTCTTCACGAGAAAATTCATAACTCATTGTAGAAAGCTCGGATTCATAAACCGTTTTCTTCCCATGAAACTAGACACATAGGGCTATCCACGCATATATCGCACATAATCAAAAAACGTCTATAACAAAGCAGTTTTATATTAAAAAATTAGCTAAAAATCTGTCGGCTGTGCAGACAACTGTGTGCGTCTTCACGAGAAAATTCCTAACTCATTGTAGGAAGCTCGGATTCGAGAACCGTTTCCTTCAAATAAAACTAGACACGTAGGTCTATCCACGCATATATCGCACATAATCAGGCGACGTCTAGAACAATGCAGTTTTATATTAAAAAATTTGCTAAGCATCATTTCCGACAGATTTTTAGCTAATTTTTTAATACAAAACTCTTTTGTTCTAGACGTCTCCTGATTTTGTGCGATATATGCGTGGATAGACCTATGTGTCTAGCTTCATGGGAAGAAAACGGTTCATGAATCTGAGCTTTCTACAATGAGTTATGAATTTTCTCGTGAAGACGTGCATGATATATGCGTGGATAGCCCTATTTTCGCGTGGAAAGCTGGAAAATCTGGTCGGAGTTTCAAAAAAAAGGAACATCTGGGTACAAATTATGGACATGAGGGATGAAAGTGACAATTTTTTCACAAGAGGGACTAAAGTGACACTTTTACTTAACATGGGGTATGATTAGCGTTAATAGCTCTAATATATATTATACAAATAGAATGAAAAGACAAAAAAAAAGAGGCAGCCAGACAGTGGGGGGCGTTCATGGGTTGGGGTGGGGGTGGGGGCCGTTCATTTTTAGTTTTTTTTTTTTTAGTCACCTTTTCATTTCTTTTTAGCTTTAGATTTTTATCTTTTTTCCATTTCGTGTTTTCTTTTCAATTTTATACTTTAAAAGTTCAAGAAAATTGAATCTTGCTTGTCTATATTTATAATAGTTAGTGTAATTATACGGTTCGCATTGGACAAATATAAAAATAGGATGTGGTCCATATATGTACTATTTTATGAAATGTGTAAATATGATTGTAGCATAAGTAGTTCTATATTTCTTTTTCCATTTACATATAATATTTTATTTCCAATTTGATTGAGGCAAATTTATTTCCATCTTCTTATAATGAGATACTATGATGTTACAAAAAATCTTTGCTTGAGCTCGAGCCAAGAAATTTGGTGAGACTCGGCTCGAGCTCGGCTCTTGGGCAACCCTATTAAATACCACGTTAGTACGAAAATGAAATAATCGAGATTCAGTCGGTATTTATTTGAATATTGAGAAGTTAAAAAAGTATAATTTAAAATTCAATAAACAACAAACGAAATTATTAAAATGAAATTATAAATCACACTGTATTGTATATACTTTTGGTAAAAGCATGGCCAATTAAGTCTCAATTTAAGTACACATATTATTAAATATATATGAAATATTAAGTATTAAATCACACCATTTTTTTTTCAAATTATATATTATTAAATATTATTTAATAATAATAATTGGAATATTTGAAAAATTGAATAAGAATTTTTATTATATAAAATATGAACAAGTAAGAAAGATAATTAGTTGGATAGTGGGATAATGTAATTAATGACAAAATATTGTGAAAAGATTGAAATGCTTGGTTGTTATATAGGGGAATGAGTAGTGTATTTAAAATTTGACCATTTGCAGTTGAATTTGGCTTGGACTGTGTATTTTCATTTTTTGGTGATCTAAAAATGAAAATATTTTCAGAATTCACAACCATACATAGCCTAAGTAATTTACTATATTCCACAACATCCTTTTCTTACAAAAAAGATATGTTTTTCATAATTAGCAACATTAGAATCTTATTTAAATGCTAAATATAATATATGATTTATTAAATATATTAATCCATTTTCCACTTGAACTCCATAAACATAAGAAAATCTAAACAAGAATTTGAAGAAAACAAGATTGCATTATTAATCACATAACTAATAACTCTTTTACAATTACAAAAATCACATTTGAGCCACATTGGGAAGCTCATCACTTCAATTGAGATAATGACAAATCATATGCTTCTTAGTTGAAACTTTAATTTTTAGTTGGAGCTTTAGGCGGTTCTCAAAAAAAGATAGCGAAAACAATTATCCCCAGAGTCGATACTTTAGGAGTGTATAAACCAATGCTTTCATAGATTCGATCGTGTTTATGTTGGGATCACGTACAACCCCCGGGGACGCCGAGCGCAGTGGAAGACATGTAAAATTAAAAATAAAGCGGAATTCCATAAATTAGGGCTAAGTGGACATGGTACTATCGGATTCAAAAACTATCCTAAAGATTAGTTTACTCGTGTTTACCTCATGAAGACCAAAAAGCAGCAACGTCTTTTTAAGAAACTCTCTGCTATACCTCTCCGGATGGATTTGCCCTAGCGCCCCAAGTGTTGCGCCTCTAAGTTTATCCACACTTTAGCTCGTACCCTCGATTATTTGCACCAGTGCCAGCAAGGAGAATATCGAATCTTGGCTTATGGAAAATGGGTAGGAATATATTTTGTGTTCTTCGTACTCAACACATGAGTTGGAAGAATATTTGTGAAAGAGGTGGAAGAGAAAAAGATGGAAAGAATTTCTCACAATCAAAATTGTGTAGAATGAATGATGAAAGTTAACTTAATTAACTATTGAATAAAATATCAATACATATATATAGGGTGAGAGTCCACAAAGATATGGAAATTCACATACACATGGATACATGCCCAAATAGGCATGTATATATATATATATATATATATATATATATAATAAAATACAACCTTTGAGGCCATCCAAGTAAGCGCACACGTGGATGGCCTAAGTGAACTCAATTTTGCCACATAAGCAAAATTGAATAAATCTTTCTAAATACATATTAAATTTAAATCAATAAAATTATTAATCTTAACAACTTCATATCTTTTCGGATAAGGTTAATAACTAATAAATTTCTTTATTTAATCAAAATTTCAAATTAACATATTTATATATTATAAATTAGAAAAATCGGGTTGTTGGTTGCTTGACAATTATTTAGAGGAAATCAAGTATATATATTCTTAAATGGTTCAACCGATTGCCTTGATTGTAGCCACAATTTTTTGTTTTTAAAATTTGGAGTTACAAAATATTTCTTATATAAGTTTAAAAATCAGTTACCTTTTTAAATGCATCATTCGAGTTAGTATGCAAATGACAAAAAGAACATTTAACATTCGAGTTGCCTCCTCTCATTTTTCAATTTCCAATTCTGTGTTCACGTTGTGGCTCCAAGTAAAAGCTCAAAGCATTTTCTTTTCCCGGCCTCTTTAAGGTTGTACTCATTTCCTATCTATTCAGTTCTATATTTTTGCATATTTAATTATCAATTTCCTTCTACAATTTAATTCGGTGGAAGCGATTGAATGGTTTTTAACTTATAATTTAATCAATTCATAAAAAGAAACTTATAATTTAATCTTGCTCTTATTTTTAATTTTTTTCAATCTTAGCACATTTACTGACTTATTATTCCATTTTACATATTTTATTTTATTTTTATTTAGATTGTTAGTTTATTTTTAAAAATTTGATGTTTTTTCTTTGTTATTTTATAGTTTTATTATCTCCTCATTGTTGTTGTTGTTGTTGTTATTTTATTTTTTTAATTTTTTTTTTCATGTCGATGTGACCATCCCTCCATGCTCTTTAGTATTGCTTTTAATTTTTTTTATGTTTTTTCTCAACTTTCTCCTATATTTATCAATTATTACATCTAATTCATTGAGATGATTTCATCTTCAAGATTTTCCTTTTCATTATTATTTTATGCATTTTTTTGTTATTATTTTGTGCATTTTTTCATTATTATTTTATGGTTGTATTATCTATTTCCATATATGGAATTATCTTATTAGATGACTATTATATATATTTACAAATTTCTTTTATATTCATGGATATTTGATAGAGATTGACTGTAATTTGGCCAAATACTATTATTTAATTTTCAAGAAAAAATCTCATTAGTTGGTTTCTTTTATTTGAAATCATTAAATCCTTGGATATTTCTCCCGTTATTTTCAGATTTATAGTTCGGATTATGTAACTGAATAAATAATTTTCCACAGTTTGGTTTTTAAAATAATATTTTTAGTGTAATTAGTATTTTCATAAGAAGTGGCACTTCTGCAAAATTATCAACTCTTTCTTTCTTTTCTTTAAATAAATTAACTCATACACATTCTTCCCATGTGAAACTTTGTCACCTTGCCTTTTTCGATTTTCTTTTTCATGATATTTTATTTTGCCATGTTAGAAGTTTTACCAGGTTTTGGAAGCTAAATCTATTTATAATAAAATTCAACTTTTGAGGCCATCCGAATAAACGCATATGTGGATGGCCTAATTAAATTCAATTTTGCCGCATAAACAAAATTGAATAAATATATATATTAAACTTAAATAAATATATTAATAAAACTTAAATAAATATAATTATCAATTTTTATCAAAATCCATCATATCTTTTTGATAAAGTAAGAATAACTAATTAATTTATTTTTATAAAAAAAAATGTGTGCTTATTAGTAAACAAATGCTAGAAACATCAAACATCCAAATTGAAATTTCAAATGCAGCAGAATACGTGATCATTCATAATAGTTAATTATGCATGTGATCTAATCGGTTATAAATGTGATCTATTTTTTCGTTACTTAAGATAAACCACAATCTAAAATTTTATTTACTTTCATGTTTAAATTCAAATGAATTGGCTTGGACTCAGATTCATATGTTTCGATTGCATAAAATTAATTATTGTAACATTTTCGGAATAAATGTCAATTTTATAAACTTTTGAAATGTCATGTACTTTGCGATACCAGTCAGGGAAGTTCTGGCCATTTAGCTTATTAGTTTCAAGGATTACCAAGAGTGGAGTTTTAGCCATTTGACTGTCACTTTGCGAAAAAGGAAAAACATTAGC